>OV651819.1:16911592-17511592 GCA_927349885.1 Psylliodes chrysocephalus
CCCACAGTTTGGGCTAATTTTAAATTCGAGGGACCAGTAATGAAACGACCATGGCGTAATGCAGCAAAGGGTGATGGAGAATTTCTGGGAATCGACCCCCCTTGCATTTCTGCCTCAACGTTAGCTGGTAATAGTGTTCCTATTAGATATTGATAAACAACTTGCATATCAGATGGTTCTATGCCACTCCTATAAAAAAAAATGAAATAAATTAAAAAAAATTGTTATTTATTCAGTTAAATACCTACATAATTATTGTACTCTACTACAAAGGTAACTTTGAAGCAAACCTTTTCATTTGACTTACCAGATCAAGTAGTCATTATAGAGAAATGATGTGTGTATAATAAAGTCATATGTACTTTCCAAACAGTTCACAAATGTTTGTACTTTAAGAAAACAATCTTTATCTAAAGGCAAGTACTGTATTCCAGAAAACATGTTAAGAATATCTGCATTTGCCAACTTCATCGATTGTAAATACTGGAATAAAAGAAAATATGGTAAAGTTGATTTACATCTATGGTCGTAATGTAAACATACAAATATTTTATAGCATTGTTGTCGTGTTGTAACATTTAGAAATGCTTGTAATTTTACCACCAAATAAGCACCTCTTGTTCATTTTGTATTGATATTAATTGTTTGTGGATTTGTTTCTATTATTAATAAGGAAGTGGTTTTTATTGGACATTTTGCACATCATTAAAATAAGTGGCGGTGAATCATTCATTTTCACCAAAGTGACAATCCTTTGCAAGGAAAGAAAACTATGAAATTATTTATCACATAATTTTATTATTGTTTAACAAGCAGCTACTAGTTTCGGCCTCTATAAACCACCATCAGACCTAATAGAAGATAACCTCAAAATAGAACACATGTTTTATTTTTCTAAAACAAGAATTTTTAATAATTATAGTTTTTATATTGCTCAAAAGTGCGTAAATGTGCCGAATATTTTATATTTAAGCTACACAGTTGTTAGTGGGCACTAATTCACATTCATATTATTTTGTGAATAATTTACGCCCTTTTTCTGTCTGACTTTAAACAATCTTAAGCGGATCGAGCGAGGTAAAATATTTTAATTCGACCAGTCAAGGTTACAATACTTTAAGTTTTACAAGTATTAGAAATTAAAAATTTAAAAAACCGACTTTAAAATCGGGCAGATGCTATCACTACATTTTAACCAAATTTATATGGGACCACCCCTGAGGTACCCCCTTACTAACAAACAAAGAATCATATAAATCGGACAAGGTGGTAAAGCATTATCGCTAAACATACATAAAAAATGAAGAGTTTGAGGATTTTCTCATGGACCCAATTATTAGATTTTGACCACCCCTTTCTAACAAAAAAAAAAGAATCATTGAAATCGGACACCGTGTTAAAGAATTATCGCTGAACATACATAAAAAAAATATTACAACGAATTGAGAACCTCCTTCTTTTTTGAAGTCGGTTAAAAATCGTTCTAAATTTTAACCTAAAATGTCTTAAAATGACTTAAAATGTAGTTAGTGCGATTTAGACTTGCCAGCAAACGATATTGTTGCATGTGACAGTTGCAAAAGAATTTTTCATAAAAGGCCTTGTTCTGGGCTTAATGTTTCAGAGATTAAAGTAATGAAACTGCCAGCTAAAAATTTTTTTGTGAGGATTGTGAGAAAGGCTTTAAAGTGATGCCTGAATTAACAAAGGCTGTTAATCAACTTTGTCGTGAGATTGGCAATCTACAAAAAGCACCGGCTACACCAATAACAGCTAACAATCCAACGTTAGCTAATAACAAGCCAGCACAAAATTTTACTGAGACTGATATATTGTGTGAGTTGCAAGAGCGTCAAAGACGAGCCAATAATATAATGTTATTTAATATACCAAAGGGCAATGATGATGAGGAAATCAGGAATGTTTTAAAAATACTGTCTGATAATTGATAATACACCTCAAATCGTAGAGGTTTTGAGAATGAGTAAACCGAACAAAAATAATAATCGAGTTTTAAGAGTGAGTTTTAAGAGTGAGTCTTAATTCCCCAGCTGGGGTTGGGAACCTGATAAAAAATAACTACAAACTGAAGAAAAACGGGATTTTTGTTAATTTTGATCTAACCTACAAAGAAAGAGATAGGTATAAGTCTGAACATGCTGAGCTAAAAACCCGCAAAGATAATGGAGAGAACGTAGTCATTAGATAGACACGTATAATGCAAGGAAAAACCTCAAAGTAGGGCCTTCTCCTGGTGCAAATAAACCTAAACCTAAGTTAAACTCAAAACTTAACCTTGATGCTTTTTATCAGAATGTACGCGGAATTCTGGAATAGTATTGTTTTGAGATAATGGATTTATAACCTACCCTTAAGTATAAAAATTGTTTTGGTAAGTATTCATATAACTCTCTAGTAACCTTACTTTGTAAGTCATAAGTTTAGGGATGATGATGACCCATAGAGGCCGAAACTAGTAGCTGCTTGGTTTATTTTATAATTTTTTATTTCGTTTTTCTTTTATTCATGTCAGCAATATACATATTAGAATGATGCTGAAGAAAGCAGCAAAGCACCTAGAGAATTTTAAGTTAAAACATAATATATGCCATATTTTAAGGCTATTTTTATGCCTCATTAAAAAATTTTATGCTCCTCGTTTTTTACAAAAATCAAAGTGCTCTGCTAACTTCATTCAAAGTTAGCAGAACACCCACTTTTTTGAGGTTTATCTTATCCAACCAAAAAAAATAATCTTATGTTTAAAAACTTTGAAGAAAATCACCCAACATACTCATCACATACGTTAGTGATGGGCAAATTTTGAAAAAAATCTGGTAAGCCGTTTTTGAAAAATATTTATCAATAATTCAAGCAAAAAGTTATCTTTCATCCGATTTTGTTCAAAATTGTTCTATGCGATCTCTACATGTCATTGTTATACTAGGAGAATGTTTACAAAATTTTTGAACTTACGGTTCTTTTATAAATAATAATAACATTATCATTTTACAATAAATTATCTTTAAAACTTTTAATAGCATATTTCCTGTTATTATAACTTTTTATTGCTTTACAGACCACCACGATTTATTCTAAACGCTGAAAAATTGTAAAAAGTCAATAATGTTTTAATTAAATGAATATTTTTAAATTTGGCACCTAACACATTATTCCAGTCGGTACTGCTACGAATAGAAATAAAGTTTCTGAATCTACCCACTTGGATGTATCTTGAGCTGTGATGGTTTTGCGACGTTGTCAAATCGAATTAAAAATGAGAGAATAAAGTAAATGACAGAATTAATTAATTGTGGGAGTATCTATTGATTAAATAGATGTCCGGCGACAAAGAACATGGTAAATAGTCATGTTCTATTTTTTTCTGGAAGTATGACATATTTATTTTCAATATGTAATAAACTTCCGTAACTCTCTGAACAAAAGTTTAGCTTATTTTTTAAAATATGCATAGAACTTCATTTTAGAAATTGTTCGTTTATTTGCTATAAGTATTAAAAAAATTTGAATGATCTTTTTGTCATTTAAATTTAAAAATCTCTTTAAACTATTAACTTTAGGTTTAGAGAACAGTTAACTCACGTGAAAGTATTATTGAATTAGGGTACTTTTGAATAGTGTATAAAATAAAGGTTGTTTCTTTTGCAATATACAGATCATTTGAAACAATACGTTTTTTATATAAAAATGAATTATAGCGTGTGAAACACCTTGTGTAATCCCATACGATTTGATATAATGGGAAAAGCAAGGGCAATTCAAATATAAAATAAAATACTGGATAATCCATTTAAAAAATATAAGTTTGTTAGTCTGAATTTATTGAACTAATTTTAAAATGTATAGTTTAATACTGCCCATCGTTCTGTAAATGTTTTTGTACCTTCAATAATGCCAGAGATATTGAACTTTTCAAAGTAATAATTTAAATATTTTAAATGTACACAAAACATTTTCTCAAAGTCTAGCTTATAAGGAGACCATAAACTGTTGGAAAAATTCATCCTTTATTTTTACTAAATTTTATCTCATATTTCAGAAATTGGTCATATCAAGCTCATATAACTTTTATACTTTATTAGTAAATTAAAAATAAGGTATTATAAAAAAATTACGCAATGTACCTAACTGACAAAATTTTAAAATATAAGTCAAGAAAGAAAAAGATTAATTTTTTCTCGTGTTTCTCGTTTCCTTTTGAATCATACTATATATGGTTTGTACACTATATATTCTAAAATAATAGCTCCAGTTTGGTGTTGGCCTGGTCCATGAAAATAAATTTTAAGTTCTTTGATATTTATCTCATATTTGGTTTTGCAATATTTCATGTTGTAATAATTCAAAATAATGCAAAATTTGTCACATACCATGTTTGATTGCATATTGAAAAAATTAAAGATTTTTAATATTTACCCATGACTGTGCATTATACCTACATAAATAATAACTCAAAAACTTAAATAGGTAGGTATTAGTTTTTCAGCAATTTCAACACCAATGAGATTTTTTGGGAAATAATCCAGGCATTTTATTTGCTTTCTTATTAACTTCTAACAACTAAACTACAAACTAAATGTGCAAAACTTATAAAACATTAATTATTTATGTTGGTTGAAAGAAAAGAGAATTATTTAACAAGAACTTCTTTTTAAAAATTATAAACTCTATCTCAAGATACAACTGATACAAGTTAAAACAAATTGACTAATGAATTTTTACAGATATTTCTTCTTATTATGCATCTAAAATGTGTTTACATTAACACTATAAAAATATCACATCTCAATAAGTTTATCCTATTTCATTTTTGATGATGTATCAATTTCTTAAACATATACCTATTATGTTAGTAATATTAAAGCAAGAACCTATACAATTAGTACACTTTTTAGAATACATGTTTCAAAAGTAAAAATTCTTGTATTTTGCCCAACCTGGTTATGCTACAGGCTTTTTATTAGGTACCAATTCATATTATAAATTTAAACAGTAACACAACTAAATAGTTGACCACCTTATCTGATGTATATGTATGTTTACAAAATTGATTTGGTCCAGCATCGAAATTCTTTTAGTTATGGCCTACTTTAGTAACATTTTTTTATAATTCACTCTTTACATATTCAATATTTTTATTATAATAATTACAATCTGGCAAAGTGAGATTGCAAAATCCGACATACATACATCCATATCTAGTGTGGATGTTAGTTTGTACCTTTTCTACTTAAAAATGTACATAAAATATAAAATTGCCTAAAAATTATTACAATCATGTTTTTGTTATGCAAATTCTGCTTAAAGTATTTCCCTCAATATTTCCTTGTATTCTAGTCTAGACAGTAAAAATTTAAATAAGAGAAAAAAAAATAAGTAAAAACTGTATTTGCATTTTTCTTGATATGTTGTAAAGTTAGGTAGTAATTTTAAAATTACAATATTTTAAGATGCAATGATGGAAGAGATCCATTTTAAATATGACAGAAACAAAATATCAAGTAGGTGTGATTTAGAGGTTGTATATTATACACTTAAATAACTGAGAATCAAGAGAATATAATATTATGAAAGTTAAAATTTAATAAGAGTGTTCAGTTAATGGGTAAATATTATGTATAAATATTTTATTTCCTACATTTAGAAGTTCATGATTTTGTGTCAATAAGAGCACAGCTACTACCTCACAATTTTTATCTTGGTCTGCATCTAATTCATGATAAATAATCTGACAATAAAAAATTATACTTATATACCTGCAAAGCACTTAATACGTGACCTAGGACAATGTATAATAACTTACAGCTCTGTAAAATAATTCCAATGTCATTTTAAGTGCATCTGTATTTTTAGCATCTCTAAATGTACCCCAAAAGAGCCTGTACATCAAATATGCTTGTTTCAATAGAGCTTGATATACACTATCTTCAATATCATCTTCCAAATCTTCCGACTCATTTGATAGTTCTTTTTCTTTTGTGGGTCGGTTAAGTTTTAGTGTCTAAAATAATTATTAAAATTAAAGTATTAATATTTAAGTACAATAATTTAATAAAATATATCCTACCATAACTAACCAAAAATCTTTTTCTGGTTGATAGTATAAATGCCTTGTTTTATTGGTATGGAGAGAACTAACAGGCGATGACGGCCTAAAGGTGCTAAAACATGTTAATAACAAAAATATCAAGTACCTACAAAACATTATAAATATACTTACTCTGTAAATTGTACAATTCCTTCGACCAGTCCTACATTTTTAATCTGAACATCGGTATTGTCTGTTACAGGATAGTAATATAATATTTTCTTAAGTTCCTAGAAAAATATATCAAGTCATATACATTTTTGATTTAATCTATTCGGTGTACCTCTCCCTCCTTAGTGCTGAGTGTAGAATTAAATATGAAGAAATTTTTTAAACCAGCAATAATTTGAGTAACCATCATATAAATTAAATCTTATGAAACCATAAAGTTTACGAATTAAAATTACAAACCACCGTTTACACAAACAATAAGAATAAGGTTATATTTATATGTCACTGTCATTTAAACAGCTGACAATTGACACACAACTTAGGTTGGTGCGTTCAGAAATGTAGAGTAAACGCGTTCGGACGTTGTCTAGACTCTTAAAAAGTGTTCTTAAATGTGGCTACACGAAGCTATATCAAGCTAGCGGCCACTCTGTGGCGGCACCATTCTAGACCTTGCGGGTTTTTTGTAGCTTTTTTGTAGCTTTTTTGTTACACTATTTGCAAATTTGTAGCTTAGCCCAGGTCCGAAAAAACAGCGGATCCGCTAGCTTGAATTTCCATAAATTCCATAGTAGCGGCACAGATTCAGACCCAGCTGGTTTTTCGTAACTTTTTTGTAGCTTTTTTGTTACGCTAGTCTCCCTTTTGTAGCTTGTACTGAACCTGAGAAAAGCGCGGATCCGCTAGCTTGGCGGATATTTGTAGCGGCACCAGCTCGGACCAATGAACTGGAGTGGGGTAGAATGCTTGTCAATAGACTTGAGATGCGATTCTATGGGCGAAGACAGGTCATTTTCCATCTCACTCGGGAGTATGTATAACAACTATTTTCTATTTCACTTTATTGTCTGATCCACCAGCTTGTGGATTGAACAATAACAATGTGAAACAGAAAAGAAAATCATCCGACGTGTTTCGGGAAATTTTTCCAATTACTATGGGATAAGAAATATACGGGGTGGCTCGACTGAGATGGAACACACTGGTATAGTTGTGATCCGACAGAATTAAACACTGGTCCATAAATACTGCAAAACGATTGGTTAAGGAAATCATTCAAAAATGATGTAAGAATATTCTTGATTCAACAGAAGTATAAATACATAAACAACACTAAAAAACATTTAAAAACAAATGTCCGATTTTGAGATTATATCTAAATTTCTCAAAAATATATTGGATGGAAGATGGCCATAATTTGTGAAATGCAATACTGGTGCCATCTATCAACAGATAGTCACACTATCGAGTTGCACATATTACTTGTAGATGCCGAAACTTGATTTTAAATTAACGCACTTTTCTCTCACGCTCATGGAGAAACGATTATTACTCACGTTCAGGCCTCGCAACGAAATGGAGACAGGCGTAACAAAAAAGCTACAAAAAAGTTACAAAAAATGAGCCTGGTCCGAGCCAATGAACTGGAGTGGGGTAGAAAGCCAATGTGCATATTGTATCACTAGAACAAGATGCGACTCTATGGGCGCAGCCATTTTTATTTCTCATCTCACTCGGGAGAATTTATAATAACCATTTTCTGTTTCACATTGTTATTGTTCAATCCACAAGCTGGTGGATCAGACAATAACAAAGTGAAATAGAAAATGGTTGTTATACATACTCCCGAGTGAGATGGAAAATGACCTGTCTTCGCCCATAGAGTCGCATCTCAAGTCTATTGACAAGCATTCTACCCCACTCCAGTTCATTGGTCCGAGCTGGTGCTGTGGCTGGTGCCGCTACAAATATCCGCTAAGCTAGCGGATCCGCGCTTTTCTCAGGTTCAGTACAAGCTACAAAAGGGAGACTAGTGTAACAAAAAAGTTACGAAAAACCAGCTGGGTCTGAATCTATGCCGCTACTATGGAATTTATGGAAATTAAAGATAGCGGATCCGCTGTTTTTTCGGACCTGGGCAAAGCTACAAATTCGCAAATAGCGCAACAAAAAAGCTACAAAAACCCACCAGGATACCTATTCTCTAACTCATGGGAGCACACCCACACTCCCATACTCCCATGCCAACGTTGCCAAGTCGACAGAATAACTTTGATCTACTATTTAAGGACCCATCCACCGTTGTGTTAAACGAAGTTTAAAATGACATTTTTACATTAACAATGTCATTTTAATCTCCGTTTAACTCAACGGTGGAATCGGTCCTTAGTAGTTCAAATTTGCTTTGTGATAAATACGGACCTAATCTGGCAAGCCCGCAATTCTCCCTCCCATAGTATAAAATCTGACCTTACTACGCATGTACCTGTGCTAAAAGTGAGTAAGCACGATATACCCACCTAAGAGTAAGAGAGCAAAATATATGGGAGCACTCCCATGGGAGCGCTCCCATGACTTAGTGAATAGCTATCCTGGTCTTGTATGGTGCCGCTACAGAGCTTGATATAGCCCTTTATACAATGATGTAAGGTAACCATAATTCATGAAATGTTAGCGCCATCTATCAACAAATAGTCACACTATCGAGTTGTACCTATTACGACATAGATGGCAGTACACGTGTGATTATTCCTACTGAATAAAAAAAAATATAAAAACAGAATTTTTTTAAAAGCCGCACTTTTAATAAAGTGTACTAAAAAGAACAAAAATAATTTTTCGGCGAAAAATAAAAACGTAAGCGACTACGGTATTGTAGGGCAGCGTAGAAAGGCCACATTTTTTTAATTTTTAAAATTCCGTGTTCGAACACGGAATTCCTTGTTCGTAAACGGAATTCTGTATTTAATCACGGAATTCCGGAAATCTAAAATTCCGTGTTAGAACACGAAATTGCCGTATTCAAACAAATATTTCCGTATAGGAATAAGGAATTCCGTGTTTAAATACGGAATTCCGTGTTTGAACAAGGAATTTCCGTGTTTGAACACGGAATTACAGATTTTCCTCTTCGTACACGGAATTCCGTATTCAAATACGGAAATAGGTAATTTCGTGTTCAAAAACGGAATTCCGTATTCGAACACGGAATTCCCTGTTCGAACACGGAATTCTGTATTTAATTACGGAATTCCGTATTCAATCACGGAATTCCGTATTCAATCACGGAATTCCTTGTTCGAACACGGAAATCTAAAATTCCGTGTTCGAACACGAAATTGCCGTATTCAAACAAAGATTTCCGTGTACGAATAAGTAATTCCGTGTTTGAATACTTACGCCGTCCCTCTTTTTAAAAGTCGCCAAAAGTAAAAATTTGAGGATATTCAAAGAATCTGTATCTACCCATCCCTCCCCAAGATTCCCAAGTCACCCATGCGTAATCTGTATAATACACAATTTAAATTTATATTTTAAAAATAAAATTTGGTGTTTGAACAAGGAATTCTTTGAACACGGCAATTCCGTGTTCGTGCACGGAATTTTAGATTTCCGTGTTCGAACAAGGAATTCCGTGTTTGAACAGGCAATTCCGTGTTCGAATACGGAATTCCGTGCATGAACAAGAAATTCCGTGTTCAAACACGGAATTTTAAAAATAAAAAAAAAATTAAAAAGTGTGGCCCTTCTACGCTGCCGTAGTATTGATATGGATTATAGAATTCTGTTGTTATTTTTGGCCGAAAATTGATCGAGTCGCACACTTTTCTCTTCCTCAGGTCCCGCAACGAAGTCGAGATCGGCGTAACAAAAAAGCTACTAAAAAATTACAAAAAATGAGCTGGGCACGAGCTAGTGCCGCTACATATATCTACTAAGCTGGCGAATTCGCGCTTTTCTCAGGCTCAGTAGAAGCTACAAAAGGGAGACTGGCCACAAAAAAGTTACGAAAAACCAGCTGGGTCCGAATCTGTGCCACTACTATGGAAATACAGGCTAGCGGATCCGCCGTTTTTTCGCACCCGGGTCAAGCTACAAATTCACAAATAGCGTTACAAAAAAGCTACCGGTCTTGTATGGTGCCGCCACAGAGTGCCCCCGCTAGCTTGATACAGTTCCTAAATGTGGGACGTTTTATCGAGACGAATTATCCCAGCCCGTTCCTATTTAAAAGAAAAACACGTCGAGATAAAGAAATTTTACCCACCGTGTTGGACAGGGTAATTTTTAGTCGACTTGCGCAGTATGTTCGTATAATCTCAAACATAACAGTAATTAGCTAAAAACACCTATTTCATTTCCTATTTTTACTTTTTGATTAAAAATATTTAAATGTGAGAATACTAATACGAATGAAAAAATTAATTCCATCAATTATCATCTAGTTTCCGAAGATGATGGCAATTTAAAATTTTATAACAAAGAATTAAAGGTAATGAATTTAAATTTTGTTTTCTTTACAACACATGAAAAATTGGTCTATGTAGACACAAAACTGAAAGGATTTATATATTTAAATTATTATTATTATTTTACGATGTTCTTAAAAATTCCTTGAGTACATGATCAGAAAAGATATATTTCTGCTTTTGATTATTGTCTGTATCTGGAATAAAATTTTGTGACTGATTGATTGGAAAACAGTTATTTTATAATGAATTCTATGTTTGAAAATATAAAAAAAAAGTACAAATTACATTCGAAAATATTTCAATATTACAACTATTTTTTTGGGAATAAATACTTCGAAACCTGTCGCTTAAAAAATTAACTCCTTATACTCAATCCCTATATAGCTATCGGAAGAGAAGAAAAACAACTTTTTATTCAAACTTCGTTTTTATTATTAGTATTAATCTATGGTTTAAACCTTTATTACTTAACTTTAATCATTAATTCTTTTTTGTTTTCAAAATAAAAATATCTGACAGAATGTTTAATATACATTATTTGGGTACAACATTCAAATTCACAATCACAATAAAGTATTTTTTTAATTGTCTAATCAACGAATGATCAATCTGGAAGGACGATTTCCTGATCTCTTCTAAATTTGTCGAATCTGCTGTCCTCGAAATCTATATTCCTCATAGTGTTTTCTATTCGCTCGCAGTCGATAAAAAAGCTGAAAGAAAGAAAAACAATTTCATTAATCTTCGATATATTTATTAAGTGAAAGTGTCAATTTAAACAAAGAGATGACATAAAACAGATAATGGATAGTTTTCATTTTAAATCTGCGCACAGATACCTAAAGAATATTTTTAATTTAATTTTTAAAAGATTATCCTTTATACTCGAATGTTTACTCGTTTGTTTACTCATTTATGAAGCGTGGAAGAAGATATATTAATTATAATCCCACTATCGATATTAAATTTTGATATTTCATTATTAGATTATTCAACGACGAAAAACTACTGTACTAATCCATTTATTCATAATAAAATTAAGCCCTTATATATTGCAATCAGTTTGTGTTTTATATTACGCAGACAAAGCTGATAGTTGGAACAAGAAAAATATATTAAACTAATAATAACTGGCATTAAGAACGCAAATAGGTATACTTCACTAGTGTAATTATGAAAACTTTTGTACTTTTTAGAGCCTTATTTTAAGTTAATACCGAATTATAACCATAAACAATCTAACAAGACTCTCCTATAACTTGTGTGAAGTTAGCGCCCGGCTCTGGCGCCCAAACTCAGTGCTCTATCCCCTCCTCCTAAGACCAAACAAATAAAATTATTAATACTGTTAGCAAATGAACACATTTTTGTGTGATTACTAATTGTAGTACTGTAGAGAACATCGGCAGTAAAGAGCAGGGAGTGCGGGAAACTGATGCGGTAGTAGTGGACCGTCGTCGGCGCTCCCCCAGGCAGAACGAGTCGTCTTGAGTGTCTAGTGTGATCAACTGTTGCTGTTGGCTGATTATCACGCATTGTTTTCAATAGGTAATCACTTGATAACTATTTGATTTAATAATTAATAAAATCTAACATCAGAAGTAGGATTCGCTCGCACTAAAAGTAGTACGGAAGTACCTGGGGTTGACTATTCCTGTGAGTATTTCCAAAATTATTTATTCCTTAAATTTATCAAATGATTGATTGTTAAGATTGTTATTGGCCATATTGGCGAATGTAATTTTTGTATTAAGTCGTTAAATTTATTAGTTGATTGATTGTTTGAGATTGTTATTGGTCATATTGGCGAATGTTTTTTCGTGTTAATGCGTTAAATTTGTCAGTCGATTAAAAATTATTTGAGATTGTTATTGGTGATATTGGTGACATTCATTTGAAACACCGTCATCCTGTAGAGGCAAAATAGTATGTAGCCGATAGAAATAATGTTATTTTCGTGTTAAAAAAATGCCACGATGGAGCTTATTGTTTTAAAAAGAAACTTACCAATCATCTAGCTCTAGAATAAATTATATTATTTATTGATTTTGATAGTTCTTTTTGGAATAAATTTATAATTCAACTGTCTGATAGATAACGGTGAGAAATGTAGAATGGCAAAAACTTCCAATTGTAATTTAGAGCACTGATAACGTTAAAAGGTGTACACAACGTAACTTTTAAAAATAATAAAATACCATTAAGAATTGAATGCAATGGTATAGGTTCTAAAATTTGTTTTTATGATGTGGATAATTTAGCAGTGGTCTATTACGCTATTTACTATTTGCAGTCGTTTAATTTTGAATTTTGGTGGAAAAAAATGTTTTCTTCATTAAAAGGAATTTATATTATCTCTATCAATAACCTACTGAGAAAGGCTTAGAAAAACAAAACACAGAGAAACTTAAACATTTATTGTTAAATTTGTTTAAGTTTGGAAATAACTATTCAACAATAAATACCACTAAGTTAAAAATAAAGCTATTTAGTCATTAATTATCACACGTACCGTTTGTTAACAAAGAGAAAAGAAAAGGTTTGGCAAATTATATCTGAACTTACTTAAAAATAAATATTTCGTTTCATACAATTTGTAGTGATTGTGTTGATCCGTAGTTTAAAATAACAAATAACCACAGATGTTTTTAAACACGCTTTATTTATCGTCAATGCATTTACAAAATATGTAATTCTAGACCCTTAAAAAAACGTTAACTCGAGCAGAAATGACTAAAATATTAGAGAATTATATAACGATTTTGGTACGCCGGCATGTATTATAATTAACCGTGGAACAAATTTTACCGATAAAAAAATCTTTATTCGTAAATATAAATATTATGCGCCAATAAATTATAGCAGGGGCACTACTGGGCAAGTTAAAAGGTATGTTGTAACAATAATTAATTTATTAACTATTGAAGTTCGAAATTTGTCAGAATGGACGAGCGCTTTTTCCAAATTACGATTAACTGTTAATTCTACCATTCAGAAAGTTAAGTACAGGACAGGCTAATCTCTGAGGAGTACCTCTAAACTTAATGTTGTTTTTATGTTACCAGAAAGTCAATTACGGGTCAGGCTAATCCCTGAGTAGTACCTCTGAACTTAACGTTGTATTCATGTCACCAGAAAGTCAAGTACAGGTCAGGTTAATTCCTGAGAAGTACCTCTGAACTTCTACTTCTACTGTTTTTATTTAGTAACAAAGTTAAGTACAGGTCGGTTAAATACCTGAGGAGTACTTCTGAACTTTCATTTAAAGATTTTGCTTTTGTGAGTAAAAAAGTTAAGTACCGGTTAAATATTTGAGGAGGAGTACCTCTGAACCTTAATTTAAAGCATTTGTTTTTGAGATTAAAGAAGTTAAATATAGGTCAGCCGAATATCTGAGGAGTACCTCTGAACTTATTGCTTTTACTTTTGTCTGCTTAGCACATATTTAGTAAAATTTTATGAAATATAAAATATAGTATAATTTTTAGCATCGTGTAAGCTTTATGTCTTATAAATGTGGTACGGTGAATGGTATGAGGAATCTGAGAATTCATAATCATAGAAAAAATCGGTAACTTTTACTAACCTGGTTGGTAGGTGTTAGCAAGTAGTTCTTTTGTTTTTCGTTTTTCCTTTATGTTTTGTTGCCTAAATGATATATTAACTGCCCGAGACCTACTAGATGACTTGTTTTTTTAACCACGCGATGGCAGGTGGTAAGCATTTCGTGACTAGTAGAGTGAAAAATGCTGGATAGATGTTGTTGAAATCCGAGGAGCATGCTGTTATTTTAAAAATATAAATTGAAAATTGCTGGACGGATACTGTTAAAATCCAAGAAGCATAACTTTTATTTTAAATGATTTAAAGAAAATATATAAATTAAAAAATTTGAGTCGCCTTGAGTTTCTAGTGTGATCAACTGTTGCTGTTGGCTAATTCTCACGCATTGTGTTGTATTGGTATTCACTTGGTAACTAAATAATTATTTGACTTAATAATTAATAAAATCTATATTTTTTAAAAATAAAATATTATTATTCATTTATTATGTTTGCAAATTCATAGAAAAGTAATATTTATGATTCGATTTTTGATTGTAAAGTTGTAAAGTTTTTATTATATATTTAAAAATTTGCCGTATGACGGATTGCGAATGGAAATAAGGAGTGACCTATAAAGTCTTGGTCTAATAAAAAATTAGATCATAAATCAGAAACAAAACGTAGTATCATTACATGTTAATATACCTGAATGGGACATATTTCAAACATTTTCTAAATTTAATAATCTAATAAATGTAATTAGTTATTATTTATGTTTTAAACACAATTATTTAGCTCGCAAGGGGCATATATCGCCATTAAATGGCGATTTAATCCCATCAGAAATTATTAATACAACAAATGTATTGATAAAAATTGTACAAAATCAATAATTTTTTAAGGAAATATAAAATTTAAGAAATAATGGTGACATAGGTATCACGAAAAAACTTATTATTTTTAAACCTCTTTCTTATTCTATTCATAGGATGTAGACAAAGTAATTCTGAATTATCATACGACCAAAAATTTCCTTTATTGTTACCAGGAAATCATAACTTCACCAGGTTGCTTATTTAAAATGAACATGAATGTACCTTCAATGGTGGTGTTCAAACAGTATTGTTACATATCAGAAGAAAATATTGGCCTATTAATGCAAAACATAATATCAAAGGGGTCTTAAGAAAATGCTTTATCTGTTTTAAGACAAAACCAAAAATTAAATATTCCATAATGGGAAATCTATCACACGTTCGTACACCCCTTCTAGACCATTCTTTAATACAGGTGTAAATTCGTTAAGACTTATCTATGTTTATTCATTTGCTTATCAACTAAAGCGATTCATCTTGAACAGGCTGATGATTTGTCGAGAGATGCTTTTTTAAATTGTTTTAAACGTTTCGTATCAGGAAGAGGTATCTCTAAAAATATATACAGGGTGTTGCATAATATATGCGCAGGACTTCAGGACGTGATAGCTCTTTCAAAAATATGAAAAAACGTTTCTATTAACTTACCCTCTAAAATGTACCATTTTCGAGATAGAGGGTGTTGAAATTGAAAAAAAAAAATTCTATGCTACTGGAAAAAGTACGCTTTTGAGACGTCCGTTTGGACCGCCAATGTTTTCTACACAAAAAAGGTACTCTTGATCATACGCTCTAAAGTCGACCGTTTTCGAGAAAAATAATTTTAATGTTGAAATACATGGTCATACATACTTGAAACAAAATTTGATTTTTCTCGAAAACGGTCGACTTTAGACGTTCTCTAACGACCTGTCAAACAACAGCTGTTGATAGTAAAGGTGAAATTTCTAAGGCGGGTTGCGACCTTCATACTTGCAATCATAGCCATTTTGGAGGCTATTTTTATTCGAAATTAGTAGCCAAGCCTGCCAATTTATGAAAAATATATAAGCAATTTCTTAAAAATGACTTTTTTATGGTGGTGCTAACTTAAGCGTACTACTATTTCGCCCCTAGCCACAAAAACACCTTCATCAAATTTATTGGCTCTCTGTCGCAACCCCATAGAATAATTAACCGGCCATTTTATTTGGCAAAAATCAGAATAATGCTTGGCTGTGCCTGTCAAGTATCAAGATGTCAACTTTGATGTGTGAATGGCTCTTAAATGTCAAATTATTTAAAAATGTATACTTCTTTTGATATTTATTGCAAATAATTTGTAGTATATCTCAATTCAGGCTTTCCATAAAGGTACAGCAAGATACATAATGTAATGTTCTTATACAAAGGTAGGATATAATGCTGGTTTTTTTGTAGAACATTTTTATTATACGATTTTGAATTACATATTCAACCAGCGAATTGTAAATAATAATTAGTAAACTTCTAGTCATACATTTCCTCCATAAACAAAATTTAAAAATGAATCTTCTTACCTTGGTACCGAGGTATTTTGTTGTGTTTTTTATTTTAATTATAAAGTTATCATTTATTTGTATGTTAAAAGAAGGCCTTTGTAAATTACATTGCTCTCTATGGATCTACTTTAACACAAAAATAGTTTTGTGGCTATAAGTTGCTATAACCTCTCGTCGCAAAACTATTAATAATTTAAACATAGTAAGTAGTATTATTATATTATCAAGTAATTTTTTAAAATAAAGTACATGATCTCAAAATAGAAATAATTTATAATAAATACGGGTAAAACGAGGGGTAAAATAACAATAAATTAAGGGAAATACTTAAAAAGGGCAGGTTTAAAGAGTATTATCACAAGAAAGTATATCCGTTCTGTTTATTTATCAAGTATTGTTTGAGGTTACTTTTGAATACATTTATTGTTTTTTTTTTTAATTTCTGTAGGCAGTCTATTAAATTTTTTAAACCTTTAATAAAAATTGTATTTTGGGAACTTTTAGTGATGGCTTGTCATACATGAAAGTCAGATTGGCTTCTTGTATTTTAGTTGTGATATTTCGAATTATATTGAATTATTTCTAATAGATCTGATGTGATGGTACTATGTCATTTTTGTTTTATAAATAAATATCAGTCATGTACTGAACATAATTCTGAACTGAACGCCAATTTATTTCTTTTAACATAGTTGCAATACTCATTCTTCTGTCCTTTATTAATATTATATAAACAGGCGAAGTAAGGAGCCCAAATATTTTACATGAGCAGGCTTAAGAGGTAAAGGAGCCAATTATTATTGGATAAATTACTCAAACAAGTTTGTAAACCCTAATCAAAAGGCGATATAGAATGGTTTTAAAAATCAAGGCTTGTGGAAATCATCACATGGTTTAACCTAATTAATGCCAATACTTCACAAACCAAAAAATTCATCGTCCTAATACTACTATCGGCTTTCGGTCTTTCGTTCCAAGTTAAATCATTTCTCGTTTTTGTTACGCTACGAGTTAAGCCTTGTGGGCCTCAGTCTCGATAAGGTGGGAACTACCTTTTTAGCGTGTCTCGAATTTTGCCTTTGCAATTCCGAAGCAAACATTTTTTTTTTATTTAAAATTTATGGCCTTGGCATTGCCAATTGGCCAGATTCTAACATTAAACAAAACAGTATGAATAAAGGTCCAGTCGTTGAGTTTAGAATAAAAATGTTCTAGGTAATTGTGTTTCGTCTTTTCTTTAAACATCTATCTATTATCATTGAGAACAGGGCGTGGAATATAATTAATTGAAATATCAAACGAACTTACCTGAAGTAAAGTTCGATCTCAATTATATAAAACACCTTGTTCGAGATGATCGAACATCCATACACTTATACCCAAGATCTTATTATGTACTAGATTGTATTGCTGAGTACAACGAAAAGGGAGCAGAGGTGGGAAGGACTGGCACGATCAGTTGTCATTTTGAAACTTTTTAAATACCTTAAAGAGTATTTAGACACAGAGCGGGGAAAGGGGTACTACATCTCAAACAAAGGGTTCATATAATAGAGAAAAAAAAAACATTTCAACATTAAAAACCTATATCTTTCTCCACAACATTTTATTTAGGCATGTTTAGTCATATCCTCGTGTTTTGGTCCAAATAACCTGCTCTTAGTCTATGTTCCAACAGTTATGAATCACCCTGTATACTTTAATTTTTTAATAAAGAAAATAAGTGCCTTGACCATTATTACCTTACGAATTTTTGTTACAGCTAATCTATAAAATCTTCTTCTAGTACACGCTAAATAAAAAGATAATAAGATTACTTTTAATTTCGCGTACAATAACAACAACAAAATAACTCTTCACAATCATTTGTTTGTATATGTATTGATTGTATAGTAATTCACAAGTTGTCTGCCGTGTTTATCTCTCCTTTAATAGACCTGCAAAACTCAATTAGTTACCTACATGTTCCATTATTAGGCTTTCAGTAGAAGTGTGGCTCCTTTGTTCATTTTTAGTGTTCGTCCACGATAGAACGTACGCTTGTTGTAGCACTGTAAAAAGAGCAGAAATTTTGAAACAATAATAATTACTTGTTCTGTTAATTGAACATGTATATAGCGTGCATAAAAGTCAATATGTTCACTGTTTTTCCATTTGTTCAAATAATAAGTCAGTGCAGCTTGGAAAATTATACCGTTTCATTCAATTCATTTTTGCTAAACATTTCCAACTGTAATTATTGGTAAATTGAATTTTCAAGACAAAAATTAACCTATTGAAATAACGCAACGTCTCGCTGGGGAATTGTCATCTACTCTGCTTACATCCTACGTTCTACAGGTTTTCATTCTCCAGTAATAGTATCGTAGAGCGGAGTTACTTTACACTAGCGAAGTAACTTTACACAATGATGTATTATTTCTAATAAAATTTACAAAGGTGTACGTTCTTTGCCACACAGGCGGGAAATAAACACTGAAGGAAGCGTCCCTACGTTAGCACAATTTCAAATTAAAGCTACTTGATTGCATTCAAATATATTTCAGTCTCTCTAAATGTTTTTTTTACTTGAATATAGTTTAGGTTTTTGTTTTTTAGTTTTACCTACTTACCCATCCCGTGTAAAGTGTGTGTGACTGTGCCTTTTTTTAAATTTTAAATAAAGTTTAGTAAAATTAAAATTGGTAGCATTTCTCTTATTTTAATTTAATTTTTATTTAGTGAGTGTCTATTTAAAAAAAAATCAAGCACGCACTGCCTGGTTGTCACGGGTAAGAAAAGGTGAAATGGTTAGTAAAGTGACCCCATTTCTATTGAAAACAAAAGATTTGGTATATGTGTTTTGCCACGATTAAGCGGGTGATGGTTACAGTTAAACCGGTGATGGGTTTAACTGGTCACGGTTACGGTTAAACCACCGAATCCGGTCTAACGGTCCGTTTCGACTGGCTCTGTTTGATCGCACCGGTTAACTGGATAATCTGACCGGTCGACCGGATATTTGGACGGGTTAACCGGATATCCGGACCGGTTATATTAATAGTAAAAATCCGGTTAAAACCGAAACCGGTTAATCGTTTATCACGTCAAGAATTGACAGCCTTAGTAGTTACCATAATGCATGCTTAATATGTTTGTGCAGTTTCTAATAAAAAAAAGGAAATTGGAAAAATTAATGCATTTTATAATGTTGCGGGTAACTTTACACAGGGTCATGAAATGTTAAAATAGGTCGGAAACATAAATTTTCCTAATAGACTATTGCCGCGTTTGAGAATCCACATCGGATGCATTTTTTACATCTCGAGCGTTTTTTATCCACATCGGACACATCTATTACATCTACATCTGCATTTGTTTATCTCAGATGTATCTGTTTAGATTACATTTTTTACATCTCGATTTGAAATGAGATGTGAATGAGATGTTCGTTCCATGCCAGAAATTAAGTGTTCTGTGAAGCCTTGTTTGTCAATTTATCCTTTGTTTATGCTAGTATGAATACAAAAGTGATTAGTTTGTTTAATTTTAGTTTATATTTCAAATTTAGGTTGATTTGTAGTCTCAAAAGTCAAATTTAATAAGTATAAATTTCTAACTTGTCATTGACATTTTATCACGTGACCAAATAAAGTATAGAGCGTTTGTTTATTACATCTACATTCAGATCTAATTCTCTATCACGTGATAAAAAATTCACAACATCTCAGATGCATCCGATGTGGATTCTCAAACGCGGCATATGACACACTAAACAATGATTCGTGAAAGGTGTCAACGGCGGCTCCAGCGAGAGGGGCGTAGGGGGACATTACCTGCTCGTCACCGAGATAAAAATACTTACAATCCATGAACCTGTTATTAAAAATATTACGCCAGAAAGGGAATTGTTATTGAAAATGTCCCCCTCCTCCCGAAAATTCGGTCTGGAGCAGCCCTTGGAATGTGTTTGAGCTACAAAAAGGCTTCTGAACAGACAGATATTCCGTGAAATAAGGTAACATTTACAAAATGTAATGCACTAAATATTTTTTCATACGATGTACAAATTTGATTTGATTTGATTCTAAATATGCAATAAATTTTAGTTTTCTACGATCACTATCCAAAGTAGGCTTTTGCGTTTCGAAATCCAAACGCAAAGTTAACGTTTTCCGCGAACTGACATTAAGTGACAGCTTTGTTGCTCACCTAATTTAAATTGGGTATAATATACTAATATTTATTTTTATTAAATGATTTTCAAGTTATTTGTATGTAGACGAGAACATTTTTAAAAAATATATTAGAGTATTCCTTAAATCATAAATAATTAAAAAAAGGTCGACCAAAAATCGGTAGTTTTTGAATAGAACACCAAAGAATCGGAAGTGGAGGAGAAAATTTAATACTATTGTTACAAAAGATTGTAGGTTGTGATTTAAATTTAAGGGAAGGCTCTTTCAGTGTTACATATTTTACCATTCTAATTTTACTCGTGCCACATTAATTTTTTTAGATATTTAATAACTATCATATATATTATATAGGATGTCGCAAATTATATATGACAGAGACAGCTTATAGATCTCATAATTTTAAGCGAAAAGGTTCATATTAACAATGGTCCGATATCGATCAGTAGCAAAGTTACTGGTGGTTCAAAATTGATAGAAATATTGCATTTTCATTCGCACGCCACTGGTGAAATTTGATTTTTTTCTTGGTTTTTAAAATTAGTTATCTAACTATTACATCTCTTGACTTTTGGTCGAATTTTGGTCAATGTTTACGTGATACGTGCTAATATGAACTTTTTGCTTAAAATTATGAAATCTATAAACTGTTTCAGTTGGATCCGTACAATTTGGGATAAAACATATCAGAACTATAATAGTTCATCTACAAAATATTAAGACGTTGTGTTAAGTAAACTTACCTTAGTACAAAGTTGCTTCGTTTGGGCTCCAGAGGGCCTTGAAGTTACAATTTTTAAATTGTTTTTCCCATATAAATTTAAAACGGCATATGCGATTTTACTGAAATTTGGTATATTGGTAGAGTTTTATGTGGCAAAAAAAACGGTATTAAAATTTTGTCCGATAATAATACATAGACTTAGAACTTGATTTTTTAAATAATTGCACCTTTTAAATTCTACGCCAATGGAAGAAAAGGAGATTGAGTATAAAATTTAGATTGCGCAACTCATTTACTTTAAAAAAGGTACTCTTGATAAGACTCGATTACTCTCATCGTTTTGACGACATTAAAATACAAACTTTGTCAAAACCATGAGAGTAAATCGAGTGTTATCAAGGGTACTTTTTTGTAGTAAATGAGTACCCAATCCAAATTTCACACTCAAACCCTTTTTTTGCCATTGGCGTAGAATTTTTAAAGGTGCAATTATTTAAAAAATCAAGTTCTACGCCTATGTATTATTATCGGACAAAATTTTATACGATGAAAAACATAAAAATGTACTTTTTTCATATCTTTTTCAACACCTCTAATCGAGACTTTTAACAAAAATACTCGATTCTTGCCATATACGATTTTTTGAGGAATATTAATTATTTGCCTGCAAAAACATTTATTGTTGGTTTCCATAGTTTCATATAAATAAAAATATTGTCAAGTTTTAACACCTAATCGCTTGTTAACGATTGAAAGTGTTCTATCTGACTCAATAATTAAAAAACAAATGCGTGGTTTATTAATATGGCTGTACAATATACCAATGCAGAATATACCGATATGTTACTGACATTAGGATTTTGTGAAGGAAATGCTCGAAAGAGTGTCAGGGTTTACTCTGAAAGGTTTCCAAATCGTCGTGTACCTAGCCACCCAACTTTTGCTGCTGTTGAGAGACGTCTTCGGGAGACCGGTTCCTTTGCTCCCAACACTGTTGATAATGGAAGGATTCCTGAAGTTGAAGAAGACATTTTAGAACGTGTTGAAGAAGATCCAGAATTAAGCACCAGACGAATTGGAAGGGAACTAGGAGTAAGTAAAGATGTCGTTCATAAAGTGCTTAGAGAACAATTGCCATATCCATACCATAAGAAGCCAGTACAAGAATTATTAGTCCATGATCCTCAAATTCGTTTGGGTTTAGGTCGAATTGTTAATATGCAAAGAGAAAGAGATCCAAACTTTGACAAGAAGGTTCTCTTTACCGATGAAGCGGGTTTTACAAGAAGAGGTATAACTAATACCCATAATGAACATGTTTATGCCGTTGAAAATCCGCATGCAATAAAGGTAAACCATTTTCAGCACGAATTCAAAATTAATGTGTGGGCTGGAATAATTGGTAATTTCATTGTTGTTCCTGTCATACTTCCACGAAGATTAACTGGAGAAAATTATTTGGATTTTCTACAAAATACGTTGCCAGAATTGTTAGAAGATTTACCTCTCCAACTTCGGAGAGATATGTGGTTTATGCAAAATGGAGCCCCACCACATTTTTCTTTAAATTATGTAAATTTTCTTCTTTGGGACCCTAAGGAATAGTTCCTCAAAGTTACACCAAAATCTAAAATGGATCGGCAACAACTTTTTTTATTTTCAGACGATTTTGTATGGAATGACTCATAAGATAAACTCGACCAATTGGTTAGCATGAAGAGTCTTACTACCAAGAAGATGAAGACGAAGACCACCAGGTGATGGAATAACAGTGAACTGGAACATGAACGCAGTCCAAACTGATAGCCTATTTGAAATATCACGACGATAGTGTGCTTAGACAGCGATGTAAACGGTAGAAAGAATACACTGTTGGTGTATACTGGAGCAACCTGGACCATTATATGACCAACAACCATAAATAACCGCAAGAGATTTTTACCATCAACGTTGCGACTGCGGACTGCTACAGGTGAAAATTCCAACAGACATGGAGAAATTCATATTCAACCAGCCACTAGATACTTTAATTTATGGTGATTGCACTATTAGAATACATTACCAGAGTGCTCACTTATGTATATAAATAGGCTGGCATGTGGGCGGAGCAGTTCAGTGTGTGTCGAGACACAGTTCAAGCTATACATTCGAATTGTTATATACATGTGTGAAATATAAATAGTGCTGATCTTATTATTTTATAAATAAATAAATTAGTATTTAGATGATAAAGATAAAATAACATTGGGTACAAAAAATATTAGAATACAATAATGTTTTTTATCGCCAACCGTCAATAAAGCCATGCATTACCATAGAGATTTTGTCATTTTAGATAAACATTTGTCTTTTAATAAAACCGGCCAACTGCGAATCGGACTCACGCATGAAGGGTTCCGCACCATCGTACATTTGGATACTTTTTAAATACTTTATAAATATCAAGCAAAAAAGCTAAAAGAACCAGTTTCTAGTAGAGAAGCCCCCTTTAATTTTTAATTTATTTTTATTATTTGTTGCTCTGGTAGCAACAGAAATACACATTCTCTACATATTTCAACTGTCTACCTATTATGGATCATGAGATACAGCCCGCTGACAGGCAGACGGACGGAGAGCGGGAGCATAGTAATAGGGTCCCGTTAGTTACCCTTTGGGTACGGAACCCTAAAAAGCAAAAATGAGTTGTCGAAAAATAATTTATCCGAAAATAATTAGTACTAAATAAATAAAGAAAAATCGGGTAAATTAGGTATATATTTGTCTCGCCAATAAATCTTTGCAACGCCGCCTCCTCCTCTCCTCCTAGAACGAATCCTAAATTCGCCACAATTTCCGTCCTCACAGTATAATTTTCTAAACATTTGAATTATTATCTATATTTTTACAATACTTCAGTTCCGTTAAATTCGAAACAAGTGTTTTATATCCAATTTCAAACGCCTACGCAGTTATTTTATTTTATTAGATGGGTCTATTGTTACAGGACTATGAAGGTACAGAAAAGGGAAGGCTAAAAGTAAACGTAATAAAGCTCTTATCATCTCTGTAATTCTGGCTTTTGTGACGCTGGATGTTCTTTCTCAATGTGTTTTATTATGACAAGATTTTTTCTAATTACAGATCTAGATAGCAATGTTCGTAAATAAATCCGAAAATGTGCGATTTATTTCATTTAGTGCGAGGTAGTTAAGGTAGAAATAAAGAACCAATAACAATAAAAATGTTTTATCTGAAATGACACATTGTTTATAAAGTTAATTCACTTTAAATGGGTATAATTAATAAACTTTTAAGACCAAACTGAACCTCTCGCAAAAGCAAAAATATTGTAAGGATTTTTTAATATAAAATTGTATTTAAATGCGCTCCATTAGGAATACTTCGCGATGTTATGTAAGTATCTCATTTGTGTTGGTTCAAAATTTTGTTTCGAAAACAAAACTAACTTTGGTTCTAATAAACTGACTATCGGATAATATACGAAATTTGTTTAGAAATTTTCAACTATTTTGTTTTAGCGGTTTGACTTTAGCACATTTTAAAATCTAAACATTTATTTATTAGAAATGTCAGTGATTCAACAATTTCGTAAGCAATTTGTTTTAAGATCTATGCACGAATTTCATCCAAACCTGGAGATTTTTTATTATTTCTGAGATCTTTGATGTGGCTGTTGGAAATAGATACATAGTATTCTCCAAAAAATCTAAGTTATTTTTATAATTTTATAATTATTCAGATCTGGTATTCTACTAAAGTAAGCATTAAAGTGATTTACAATTTCATCCGTTTTTTTACTGTTTTTCTGTCTAAAAGCTTAATTTCCTCAATGTTTTTATTTTGCTTCTGTTTACCGCAAATATCTTTTACGCATTCCCAAACGTCTTTAGATGTATTTTTATTAGCTTCAATTTGTCGAGAAAAATATGTTCTCTTGGCTTTTTTAATTATATTATTTAATCGGTTATTATAGTTTTTGTATTGTTCTTTTAATTCCATATTATCTGGATGTTTTAAGGTACATTGTCTGATTCTTTTTAATACTTTCAAATTTAAGTATATTGTGAACAAAAGAGAGAAGATGATATTTAAATAGGTTTTTGATGTTTAACCATTGCAGCTGCCTAAAATATGTTGAAATGTGATCATATTTGTGCAACTCATAAATAAAAAGACAGCAGGTATTTTGAATTTTTTGCAGTCTATTCGTAGGGGGTTTTATTCTCTATTCAACCGTGCAAAAAAATTTGAAATTTGCTTCGTTACGTGTTGATTTATTAATGTTTAAAAATAACAAAACCTCACAAAATAGGAAAGCAACTAGACTAACAGTGACCTTCTAATGGCAAAAAGTCTTACTTCACGTCTGAACCAAAACCGAAATCATGCAGGGCCGAATTTTAATTCTAAGGATGAGTGCGCTACGTTAATTTCCGTTATTCTGAAACAACAATTAGTCGAGAATTAATGAAGCAAATTTCAAATTTTTTACACGGTTGAATAGAGAATAAAACCCTCTTTCAAATGAGCTATCACTCACCACCCCATGCCGTTTAAATTTTTCGAAAGGGTTGCTCCCCTTCAGTAAGGGATGAAATTAAGGGTAAACTATTCATACAAAAATGTACATTGTAGAAATCAAAAATCGAAGTGTCTCGGCGATTTTCCTAACAAGACTCCAGTAGCGAGTTAGATAGTAAGACTTATGGTGCTCACTGTATATCAGTTTGAGATTTTCTGTTAGCCAGGGAGATTGAGGTTTTTGTTTTCTATATCTGTTATAGTAACAATATCAAGCCAATGTATATTATTTAATTGATTATTAAAAGCATTCATATCTAAGTTTTTAATATCTCTAAAGGTAATAAACTTTTGTCGATTATTTACACATTTTAAAATATAATAAACAAACCTATAATCAGAAAAAAGATCATTAGACTACCACTTACTAAACAAATTTTAGATTTTTCAATATAGATATAGCATATAGCAGCATAGCTGAGGTTTTTGGATGTGCGTGTTGTCTCTGAAATGACTTGTTTTTGTCCATAGGCTTCAAAGCAACGATTGACATTATTGTCAGCGTTACTTAAATCGATATTTACATCAACTACAGAAATATTATCAAATTGCGGCACAATTGATGTCAACATATCATCCAGCAAATTAATAAAATTTGCCACAGATCCCTTCGGTGATGTATATAAAATACCAACTGAAACACATCTGCTGTTAATTTTTATTTTAACCCAAATTACTTTAAATCTACACCAGGGGCGTGCGGTCCATGGAAGCGAGGAAAGCACCGCTTCCCTACACTTTGAGAATTAAAAATAAATATTTTTCAGTTTACAATGCATAGAAATTAATATTAAATTAGGTACTATGTTTTCTCTGAAACAATACGTAAACTTCGTAAATATACTAACAATTCATTGGTGTAATCTGTAAACGCACGCACCACCCATAAGAAAATAAATTGTATAAACGCACACACTATATAGGTACTTCAAGTTCGTCGGCGGAAGCGCGTCTTAAAAAAGCCGGCTCATCTTCCAATTGATTTCGCTTCGTGTTATTGACCCTGCTTTGCCGCGACACAGTAGTCAGTCTTTTTAGACGCTTAAAATACGGTCGAGAGGCAGCGATTTTTAGGTCGCCTTACGCATACGTGTGAAGAAAATCGTAGACTTTGGATAGATTTCGGTTTGTTTTTCGTAGTTGTTTTTCTTTTTGTAAAATGGAGGAACTATGCAGTGTGCCTGTGAACAATAATAATGTGGTAAATTGTATCTGTATTGTGTGCTCTTTATTGAAAAAAAGATTTTCAAGTAGAAATTTTGAAGAGAAAACGGATATTATTAATTATAGTAGACTAAAGGATCCTATCAATTTAGAGACGAAAGTAGAAAAGTCAGCAAAGAAATTTACCAGGCATTTTCACGTAGGGTTCTATGAAAAGTATGAATGGTTAACCGGCTGCAAAACTTTGAAGAAATTGTTTTGCTGGCCTTACCTACTTTTTAATATAGCCGAAAAAACACATTAAAACTCAGTCGGTACCTATTACAGACTTGAATAATTTCCTCAAAAGTGTAAAACGACATGTAAATAGCAAATCTCATATAAGTGCTACAATTAAAGAAAAAACATTCGGGACGTATCGCATTAAATATAGTTTGGACAATCATTTAAAAATAAGCAACAAAATTCACAATAAAAGGGTAAAAAAAATAGGGACGTCTTACAACGATTAATAGATGTAACTTGTTTCCTGGGAGAGCATGAACTAAGTTTTAGGGGTCACAATGAAGCAAGTAGATCCGCCAATCGAGAAGATTACATGGACCTGCTAAATTTTTTAGCAAAATACGATGATACCCTAAAAAATCATTTTATTGATTCAACGACTTTCCGAGGTACCTCAAACAGAATCCAAAATGATTTAATTAAATGCACTGCCGACGTTGTGATAGATCACATTAAAAATGAAATTAAAAAAGCACCTTTCGTATCAATTGCGATCGATGAAACCACATATGCAGCAAATTTAAGTCAATTATCCATTGTTGTGCGATATGTATTGGATGGCATTCCTCTAGAGCGATTCTTAGGATTTTTGGACGTCACTAGCGAACGAACTGCAGATGCATTGTTTAAAATTGTGACATTATTTTAAGTATAGGATGTGTTACTTAGCTTGTTGCCCAGAGCTACGATGGTGCTGCCGTAATAGCTGGATATTTAGAAGGCCTTCAAGCTAAAGTGAAAGAAAAGTTTAAACATGCAATTTTCGTTCACTGTATAGCACATAGACTTATATTGGTTTTATCGCGAAGCATGGATAATATTAAAGATTGCAAAGTTTTCTTTTCGACGCTTAGTGGTTTGGCTTCCTTCTTTTCAAAGTCATCGAAAAGAACTCGCGCTTTGGACATTCACGTTCAAAAAGGTTTCCAACAGTTGCTCCGACGCGATGGAACTACAATGGGCGTTTAGTGCAAACAGTGTTTTAATACCGTGATTATTTGATACACTTTTTTCAACTTTGTTCAACATTTTTGCAGAGATTTTCCCTTTTATTGACATTTTATTCGATATTTTACAGACAAAGTCAAATGACATTGGCTTTTGCAATAAACAAATTGCATTAAACAAATTTAAAAATAAAATGAATAAAAAACGGGATCAGTTTGAAAACTTTTGGAATAAGACTCAAAACATTGGCTTAGAACCTGAAAGAAAGAGAATTAGAATTATACGCTGACATTTTTGATAATATTTTACAACAAATGAACTCTCGATTTCAAAATTTTAACGTATTAAAATTTTTTGAATTGTGCAATTTTAATATTAGTAACTACGATTCATCAAAATTTCCATCGGAAGCTTTTAATTCACTAAAATTAAAATTATGGAAATTTTTTCGATATTCCAGCATTAAAGTCCCAGTTAAGTGTTGTTTATGAAACAACTGAAATTAGTGATAAAAAGACGCCCATCAATGTGTTAATTTTTCTTATAACAACTGGTTTAAATAAGTCTCTTTGTGAAGTCGTCAAGTTGTGTGAATTAGTACTAACCATCCCAGCCACAAGTGCGTCAGTTGAGCGAAGTTTTTCAGCTTTAAAGCGCATTCAAAGTTTTATACAAAATTCAATAATTTAGCCCTAATATCTATTAAAAAACAGCTTGTTAAACAGTTATCAGAAAATTAAAAATTTTACGATGATGTTATAGACAAATTTGCAGCCATTTAGGATAGGCAAATAGATCTTAAGTATAAAAAAATGTCAACTGCTGTGTCAACTGTGCGAAAAATGCTGGAAAAAATAAAAAAAAAATTCAGTTAATTTTTTTTACGTTTAAATAAATCAAAGAAGCTTTTCAATGGTAAGTTTTTTTATAGCTTCTAGTACTAAACTAGGTAATAAAGTAATAGTAACACTTTCTCATTCTCGAATATCTGTAGTACTGAGGAAAAAAAAGCAAGAATTTGACAAAATGGTGAATGCGCCGCGAAATTTTCGACTGCGGCGCTGTGCTTACTGGCCTGCTGTATTTTTATACAATCGCTTCCCCTTTAAAAAATGTCACCGCACGCCACTGATCTACACTTTGCCCAGATGTGACAGTTTGACAGTGATATTTACTTTTGACAAAAACTCTCAAGAGTGCGTTTAGAAACCACGCACGGCGCGTCTGTGCCCTATTATAATGTATGTGGTAAGACGCGCCGTGCGAGGTTTCTAAACGCACTCCAACTTCACACCACGGCTATTTCTTTCATAGCAAAAAAGTATATCCATCAATATGTATAAAGAGAAGACACGTCGCAATATCAAAATCTTTATCACGGACAATAGTCGAAAAGTCATTAAAACCATCTAAGATCAATCGAACGTTAATATGTTCAATTTTTAAAGTGTTATGCTTATAGATATTCTTTTTATTCATACTTTATATTAAATTTTAGGTTAGATATATAATTTTGAATAATTTGACATTTACTTGTATGTTTGGCAGCGTGGTTAAAATCTAAGCTGGCTTTGTATTTACTGTTATGAATAAAACAGTTACTACATTTCTTATGATCTGCTTTACAATCTTTTATAGAGTGCGCTTCTGCACAAATAGGATAAATCCTTTTACCTTCACATTTTTTTTCTTTATGACCTAGACCCGAACACTTATAACATCGAACAACACTAAAATAGTCATCCCTTTTAGCCAATATACACAAAAGATTTTTGAAACAAGTGGTTTCTTAACAAAGAGGAAACTTCCAAAACAATATCACAATGTCTTTTGAGAATATCTTAGAACATTAACAATTTTAAGGCAATAGTGTTAGCTATTTTTTCGTGGGACATAATATCTTCATCTATATCAACATTTTTTATAATAAGTCGCTGGTTAAACTTTTTGGCTTTACCGATAGTACATTTCTTACCAAGTTTTAAGTTTATCCAGAGATTTTTGATTATCACAATTTATAATTAAACCATTCTCAGTTTTTGTTGGTACCATTAATGCATACTTTTAAATCTGCAGGATTTACACATTTTTGCATATCCTTTAAAACATTTGAATTGTTCCCTTTATTTATTGTTTGTATTAGGAGACTTGACAATGGCGTTTTGTTAGCAACTGGTTTCTTTAGCATATCACTGTAAAAAGAGGGCACACTGCCACTTGCAGCAAAACCACTATTTGAGATAGGTATTGCAGAATTTTATTCAAATATATACTATTGTATTAGACTATTTTAATTATTTAGTGACTTATTGCACTATGAAAGCGTAACACATAGATTGCTATGAAATGATGTTTCCAAGTGAAACAGTTGTTTGTTTATTAAATGTTGTCAATTAATTGTTTGTAATGGTTTATGCTGTAGCCGAAAAAGTTGAGATATTGTGAATTTTCATGAAAAATAATAAAAATAAATATTCTGCCAGAAGGGAATATATGGAGATTTATCCGAATCAACAGGCACCTTCTGTAAATACATTTGTAAGTGTTTTTCACCATGTAAACCGTACTGTCAGAGGTAAATCACGAAGAAGATCTTGATATTTTGCTTTATTTTGAAGGTAGGCATAATTTTTTTAAATAAAAGTATATATTAAAATACATTAAGTATATATAAACCTTGTAGAATTCAGAGCAATTCAGAACATAGCGAGGTGAGATAGAGAGAGAGAGAGAGAGAGAGAGAGAGAGAGAGAGAGAGAGAGAGAGAGCTCTTCAAGGCGTCGTCAGATAAAAACTAAGTTACAAAAAATCCCGAAAACTCTACACTGACGGACCACGTCATGAAAATATAATACATTAAAGAATACACGCAACACGCAAGTTAATATAATCATGTGACATGAAAAGAAAAAAAGAACGATTGCGCATACGAAAAACGGGCCTTTTGATTAAACTCCGCTTTCTGAAATAATTTATGTTTTTGAACCGATTTTGTATCCGAAACCAATAAGATATTTAGTGTTTAGTGTTTTCTTGAGCTCGTCCTACATAATTTCACACTTCCTGCCATTCAGATAGTCATAATATACGAGTTTAAATTAAATTATTACTAATAATAAGTAAAGCAAATAAAATTATAAAAGAAGATTAACAATTTTCTTGTCAAGGGGGTCCATAGTACTTGGGTTAAAACAGTTTACAAGACTAATAACGAAATTTATTACTCTCGGAAACTATTCGGATCTACCAAGAATAAAATATAGAATAGAATTTTCAATGGAATCACAATCTTAGTTTCAACTATATACGTACATATATTGTTTCTATGCATTTAGTAGGTATATACCTAGTAAAGTTGCTGTTAGGCGGAAAAGGCATTTTGCTTTCTAAAAATCTATTCTGGGACTATATTAGAGAGATCTGAAATGCATATATCTTTATGTTCTAGAAATCCGCTTTTTTTAATATACACTGAGTAAATATATTTTTGTCTGCCTTTCTATGTTTGAAATTTTAAACTGATCACGATCGAGCTCTAAAGTTAAATATATAATAAATAAAAAGTAATTATGATATGGGGTGATCCAATTTGAATTTTCGAACTTTAAATAAAATGAAATACAACTCGAAAATTTAAAAATATATATATTTTAACATTAGCAATAGAAAATAATAAGTATTTCATTATTTTAAATGGCCGCCCTTAGACCTTCTGCAACAGTTGATCCTTTTTAGTAAATTTTAGATGACTTTTAAACATTTCGGGCGGTATGTCGACAATAACTTGGCGGATATTGTTTTTTAGATGTTCTGACGTTTCGGGTTGATTGGCATAAACAGGACTTTTAAGGAAACCCCACAAAAAATCTTATGGAATTAGGTTGAAATGTGACAATTTTGTTTGTTTACGTATCCTGACAGATGAAAATGCGCTTCATCAGAAAAAAAAAGATTTTCTTTCAATATTGATTTCCTGCTGAGTTGAGACCCAAATTGCGGAAATTCGTCGCTGCTCATGGTCTCTAGGCTTCACTCTTGAGTTAGCTGAATTTTATATGGGTGTAAATGCAAATCCCCTTGCAAAATGCGCCAAAGGAAGCCATAAGAAAAGCCTAAAACTTCTTCCTGAAAAAAAAAAAGACGCTCTGTTGTAGAATTCCTCAAAAAGTGAAACTATATCTTAAATCAAGCTATATCCAAAACGAAAATGAAGTCTAAAAAAAGCCTTTTGTGCAGAGTGTCACTTATACAATATATAACAATAACTAATAATTTAAAAGGGCTGGATCTGTGTATATATTATACTTATTTATCTAATATCTAAATTGTTGGTCCAGCTAAACATACATAAACCTTACTTATTAAATTCTTCCTGCAAGCTATTGAATACAAGGCAAATGTAATAAGATTACCTTAATCAGTGAAAAAATACCTCTTTCTAATTAATTATAACAACCATTAAACAATAAAAACCAAACCCGATCACCAACAATAATAATCACACGAAATAAGTAGGTATATGAAGGTAGGTAAAATAACATCCATTATAATAGGGTATCGTAAAAACGAAATGAATTTCTAGTTGTGAATTACCTAAAAAGGACACGGATTTTAACGTACATTGCATACAACCTACTTAACAATCTTAATAACGTGAATTTAACCATTGTCTTATTTAACTAAAGTCTATCAACCTTTTACACTAATAAATTTAGGTTTTAAAGCTTACTTACCTCCTTTTAATCCAAAATTATCAAATTAAACTCATGTACACGACACAAACAAAACGAAAACAAACTATAAAATGGCCGATAGCACCTGTGAGCTGTGAGGTCAGAAAATATCCGCGCCTGCGCTCGCGTTCATTGCCAATATTATTTATCTAGCGGATATCTGTGGGATATTGAATACAACTCACTAATTTTAAATTTCTATAAACCATACCTACATGCTTTCTTAGAGTTATCATATGGCGTAATATTTAAGTAATTTAATAATTATTGAATCAATTCACATATTTTCCGATATTTAGGTACATATTATATCCATAAATTTCATCTAGTGGATATCCACCATGGTTTTCCTTCGTGCCTAGACTTTGATATATTTAGTGGATATCCATGGGATATTGAATACACCTTAAAAAAAATTTATTTATCCAAACGGTACTATTAGCCACAATGGCGTACTTTTTTATGAATTTGTTATATAATTACTATTATTTATGGACATTTGCATGTCTATAAATTACATCTCATGGATATAAAATAGATATCCACCATGGACTGGACATTCAGTGTATATTGGGATGTCCAGTAGATATCCAAAGGATTTAGTGTGCTGTCTGGGAAGCTATGAAGTATATGAAGAACTTCTTCATATTGATAGTATTCTAGACACGACTACTGGGGAAGATATTTTTAAGGGAGTTGAAAATCCCATTAATGAAAAGAATCTTCAATGAAAAAACTTGAAATCTATTACAATAATGGAGGCATAAACATGTGTGGTAAAAATAAAGTAGTGGTTGTACTTGTGTGAAAGGCTGTAGAAAATAATGGTGGTTTAAAATCGTTAGTCTTAAATTGTATAATTCATCAATTCATTATGTGGAAATTATTTGAAAATGCCTAAAGTTCTAAAACCAGTCATATCAGTGGTTAATTTCATCAGATCCACTGGGCTGATTCACCTTCAATTCCGCGAGTTTATTGAAGAGATAGGAGAAAATTACTTACCATACACTAAGCCATGCCGTACGCTAGCTTAGTTGCGGAATAGTCCTTCGGCGCTATTTTGAACTTCTAGCAGTGATCGAAATTTTTTTTAATGAAAAGCATCGCCCTCTTACCGAATTACAAAATAGCCAATGGCTGTGGAAGTAAGCATTCTATGTCGATTTGACAAAACATATGAACGAACTGAATTTGAGATTGCAAGGAGAAAACCAGCTTGTCCCTGATTCATGTACTAATATCAAATTGTTCCGGCAGAAAATATTACTGTTTAAATCACAACTACGTAAGACTGAGACTGAGTTTCTCGTCGATTTTGCAGTCGAAGCTTTCAGAGCTTTGAAGATAAATTTTGATACTCGTTTCTCAGACTTTGAGGTCATTGCGAATGAAATTAAGATTTTTCAAATTCCTTTTGATACTGACATTGAAACACAAGCCCAAAAACTTCAAATGGAAATTATTGATTTACAGTCATATAATTAAGAACAAATATCCAAACTCTTGTCTGTTGGAATTTTATAAGAGTCTTCCACTTGTACAATTTGATAATTATCATAGATTTGCTCGTGGGCCATTTTCTGTTTTTGGTATTACTTACTTGTGTGAGAAAACATTCTCCAAAATAAAGTACACAAATAATGTATACATATCTAAGTTAACCGATGAGCATCTTAAATTTCTTTTAATAATTGGCATAAGTAAAATTGGCCCACAACTACAAACTATTGTCAGTGGAAAATCACAATTACATAAATCTTATTAGTATTTTTTACAAGTGGACGCCCCGCGGTTTCATTCGCGTTAATTTAACTTTTCCGTTCCTGAGGGATTTTCAGGATAAAAATAATATGTGTGATTCAGGATATATACATTCCAAACATCGATATACATACATAAACGACACTATTTACTCCAACATGTCTACCGAAGGTAAAACCGCGGGATATTCACAAGTTTATAATGTTAGAGGGATTTAATTTAATTATTTGTTATTATGCTTAAGTTAAATTTTCTGCGTATTATACTTGTCATTAAGCTATACCTATAAATTAAAGTTATTATTATTCTGTTTTTTTATTCAACTTATTACAGCAATAAGCCATTAGCTGTAGCGGGCCGGATTGATGACACTGGCGGGCCGGATTTGGCCCGAGGCCTTAGTTTGGAGACACCTGTTCTATCTCAATGATTGGAAATGTTCATATGGCACATCCTACTTTATATCACATCCTGTTTATGTGCGATCAACAAAATAGCGTGGTTTCAAGCAGTCACATTGTTTGTTTCACCTGGTTTCACGGATTTGTTGACCTTTCTTTTTAACTAAGGGTATTTGCGAAAACGTCCAGTCACTCTAGTACTCAATCGGCATTGTGAACCGACAGAGACGCGGCGAGCCAGAGCGTAGTGGCGTATCAAAAAAATAAAGAATAGAATGAATGAAAATATTAAAAAATATTAAAATTGTATTTTCAATTTTTTGTTATTTATGTGATTTTAACATAACATGTTTTTATGAAATTTAACTGGCTATTCTCTGCACAAATAATTCAATGAAGACACCGCTCCTGGTTGAGCCATTCAAAAATTTTGAGAGTAATTCAACCACTTTTCGACTTCATTTAAATAATATTTTCTATTCGGTATTAGAATCTTGCTCCATATATTTTTGTCTCATGGGAAATAGTCATGGAAGCTTTATTTTGCCTTTAAGATGATATATAACTTTGTTCTGTTTTTGAAACTAAAGAAAACAATCATTTTATTTACTGGCGTTTTATGGAGTCCAAGGGAAAATAAAGGTTAAGATAAAGAGGACAAAGTAATAACATTTTTAAGGAAATGTTTAAATTGTATTGTAAATAACTTTTTTATGGCATAAATAATATGCCAAAATAGTGCACACAAAAATTTTTATTTTGAAATTAAAGATAGAAGTTTTTATAGCATGAAAAAGTCTAGTTTCTCATATACCATTAGAGCAAAATATTGACAGAACAGTTGGCTGACTTCTTTCTCTTAAATATTCTTGTGCCTTTTTAGGCATCAGATTGAAATATTTTTTTTTTTAAACAAATGTGTTCCTTTATTTTCCTGGCTAGTAGCTTCATTTTTATCAAAGTTTTCCCCTTTTCAATTGCGACCACTTTAATGTGTTTAATTTATTTTTTACGGGTGAGGCTTCGGCATATAGGTAGGGCATGTCCGCCCAGTCGAATGTCGGCAGCTCACTAAATTGTAGCCGCGGTCATATATCTATTGTTAGAAAACGAAGGGGGTATAAATGTTAATTAAAATTCAAAATCCAAATATGAGTAAACACCACTATAATCGTATCAATATTTAATACAAATACACAACCAATGACAACCAGTAGCCAGTAATCTGAGCAGAGGGATCGACCACGTTGATTGTCCTTTTTAGAATGCTCTCCTGTGAAACACCAACATGATGCCGACGAAAAAGGTCGGGGTATTTACGCATCGTCATCAACACGTGCTTATCTCCCTGACCAGAGGCGACTCTAGGTAAAATTGCTAACACTATACATACATATATAATTCGGCCCATAAGGATGCCTCCCATGCCCGGCTAGCCAAATATTAACCGCGTACGGCCCGTAAGGATGCTTCCCATGTCTGGAATGCCAAATATGGACCATATGCGGATTTTACTTCTAAATTACGTCAAATGGTACGGTCCTGCCGGTTCAGAAGAAACGCCGACAACGGCAATCCGAGTACTCGGCTTCCCGAACATGCCTGTGTCAGGCCGAGCGAATGCCAACTATTTGTGGTTTACTGGGTAGTTTTCTTATATCCTCATTCATTTTCATTGTCCCGTTTTGTTTTGCCCGCTATTTTTCTCAAATACTTCGTTTACACTGCATTTAATTTTGTCTCATGTTTTTTCTGTAGTACCCAGTTTTCGTTAGCATAAGTTATTGTTGGTACTTAATTATTATATTGAGAATGTTCATTATTATGTCTGTATCCACGTCAGCTGATTACTTATGTTATAGAATAAAAAAAAAACAGCGATGAACGTAAAATTTATAATAAAAGTTCATAAGACAAGAAGGATATTCTTGAAAGGGCACTTTTGTCCTTTGATATCAAATGTAAAATTTTCTTATGTTGTCAGAAACAAATATATTCTAACTTATTTGCATTTAAAAGAGTTTCAAATGTGCGGATACCAGTATATATTTTCTTCTCAATTTTACATTTTGCCGGATTTTTTCTCGTAAAGAAAGGAACATACAAAAAGCGAATTCATTTTATATTCATATATATTATATATTATGGGTATAGGTGTTTGCCATTCAAGTAAAAAAATATATTTATGATATTTATTATTACGTCTCTAGAAACAAGTAATAATAAAATATATTTAAGAAATAAATAGTATTTAGCTACTAATTACTTAATTACTCTTCAAATCAACTAAATATAATATGTACAGAGTTATTTCTGGCTAGGTCTGGTGCCTCTTGCGAGAGTAAGGGGCACATATATGGGGGTAATGGGAGGTAATTTATTTATTTATTTATTATTACATTACTCAACAGGTCAAGACCCAATTACAGGGTAAGAGTACAACAATATATAAATACAATTAATTTAGAAATAATATACTAATTGATTGAACAGCAGGTGAGAAAAAAAGCTAAGAAAATTATTTTTCTAGCATTTCATAAATATATGCAAAACTAAAAATTTCAGACAACATTAGTATAGAAATAACACCAATATTATGAATTGAACTATAAAACAAATCAAGCTGGCAACTTACTGATTCATAATTATTACACATGGTGTTCATTGGTAAAGTGGGATCAAAAAATGTAATTCCAAGATCTGTGATAGTAACCGGTCTTTGAAAAATCGTGTTGTTAACGCTATAGTTAAAAGTTAAAGGGAATTGATTCAAGGTATAAGACATTACAAAACACTTAGAAGAATTAAGAGGAAGGTTATTATTGAGACACCACTCCTCAACACGTCGCAGATTATCTGAAAGCCTTTCACAGTCCTCAACCGTTTCGACACGATAGAACAACTTTAAATCATCGGCGTATAGAAGAAAGTTTATATCTGTATCTAAAATATTGCTTATATCATTTATAAATATGTTAAATAACAAAGGACCTAAATTAGAACCTTGCGGAACACTGGAAGTTGCCAGATATTGAGTCCACTTGAAACCGTTAATCTGAACATATTGCTTTCTGTCGGAAAAGTAAGACTTAAATAAATTTAACAGTGATTGGGAAAAACCACAGCATGAAAGTTTTATTTAACATGATACCATGATCAAGCCGATCGAACGTTTTGGAAAAGTCAGTGTATATTACACCCGTCTGGATTCTCTTGTCGATATTTTCCTGCAATGTACTGTGCTACAGCTATAAGATTAGTAACGGTGGAACGGCCTTTCATGAATTCATGTTGTTCTGTTGATATCATATTACTGACGTGATGATAAATATTTTTTAGAAGTAACATCTCAAACACTTTACAGAAATTACTAATAATTGAAATTGGACGATATTGAGTAATGTCTGATATATCACCCTTTTTAAATACCGGGAAAGCTGGAAAGGAATCCCGGGATTCGTTTTTCCCTTAGGAAAACAAGTTCTCCGCTTAATGAAAATTAATTATATTTCAAAACAATCAGTTTGGGGCAATAACGATTTCTGAATGTCACTACAGGGAGCTAAATGTGACCACTCAAAATGCATTTAACTATGTATGTGGCTATTTAATCAAAAAATCATTACATATCCACTCTTGCGAAATTTGCGTAAATTTCTCAGAAGAATGCAATTTACTTAACAATTCTAACTTGTTAACGCATACGACTCTGAAGAAAAGGTATTTGGCAATTTAAAATCTCCCAGCGAAAAATTTCTCTTTTATATTTTCAAATTAGAAAAAATATTTATATCTCTATTTGATAGTTTGTCAACTAAGCCTGGAATTTCCAAAGCATACCTTTTTGAGATTAGCAAAATAGAATTTGGTCATCCTTGCCAATAATTTGCGAAAATGTACACCATTAAATTATTGGCGAATTGACGCTGCTCATTAACTCCATTGGTCATCAACCTAAATAAAATATATATTGATAGCAAATGAATATGGTCTACGTTTGAACGGGACTCCAGTGATATCTCAGTAAATAATAACAATTGTAATATACTTTGCTAATTATTGCATCACATTTGAAGTACAGGGTGCGGCAACATAACTTCCTTTTTACAAAACGAAATAAAACCCACTTTATGAATCAGTTTTTTTTAATTTTTTTTTATAATGTAGGTGCAATATCTAAAGTTTTGTTTTACATAGTTTTAAAAACCATATCAAGTAGGTGATGCCCCCCATTGTCCATACACTGAATAAGTCGATTTCTGGCGTTTGTCATGACTCTTATCAGCATATCAGCGGGTATATTGGCAATTTCCGCCAGGATGTTGGCCTTCAGATCTTGTAGGGTGCTTGGGCAGTTGACATAAACGCGGGATTTAAAAAAAATCCACAAAAAAAATCGCACGGTGTCAAATCGGGGGAGCGGGCTGGTCACTCCAAATCGCTCCTCATTGAGATGAGGCGCTCCGGGAAGTATTCCCTCAAAACAGCCATCGATGCCCTTGAAGTGTGAGCCGTTGCTCCGTCTTGTTGGAACCAAATGTCGCCTAAATCCAGTTCATCGAGTCGTTGAAAAAAAAAAAATGCTCTAGCATGTTCACATACCGATCTAAATTCACTGCCACTGTGGCCTCATTTTCTTTAAAAAACCACTGACCAATAATCCCAACTGAGGAAATTGCAAACCACACTGTGAATTTAGGTGAATGCAAAGGCCTTTGATGCAATTCTAGGGGATTGGTATCAGCCCAGTAACGCATGTTTTGTTTATTGACGCATCCATTCAAGTGAAAATGGGCTTCATCGCTGAAAAAAACAATTGCGTCCTCTGGAACGTTTTCGAGAAGCGCTTCACATGCGAATTAAAGTCGCGTCTGGAGAGTTCCTGCACAATCGCCAACTTATATGGATGGAAGTGAAGGTCTTCGTACATAATTCGCCTCACTGAACGGTCGGAGAGTCTAAGGGCAGCCGCATGTTTGCGCGCAGAACGCTGCGGCGATCGCAAGATTGAAGCTCTTACTGCCTCAATGTTCTCTGGTGTTCTCATACACCGGACTCCAGTTCTTCGTCTTGCCTAACTCCCGATTTGTCTGAACGTAGTGACCCATGTAACAATTGATTTGCGGTCCGGCACAGGGCCCAACGGGGCTATATTGAAGTTCGGAAGGCGCGCTGGGTCGCTATCACAGAAGATCCGTTCGAAAAGCAGGCATCGACGGCAAACGCACGCTCCTCACTATTCCAACGCATGACGGCGACTGACGTGGAAGGAAGTAAAACCCCAGTATATATACCAATCAGTATTGGCACTCTGAGGCGGCACGTTTGATCTTTAAAAGTAGAAATTTTAGTTGACACTTGACGTTTTCGGGATATGAAAAGTTTTCTTTACACGGACTTGGTATACATGGTTAGTTGAATTTTTGTTCTGCTGCTTTTCAAATTCGTGTGTATGAGGGAGATGTGACATACCTTAATAGACAACGGTTGAGCAACTTAATTACTTTGAAGAAGAAAATAGATTAGATATCAGGGCAGTCTTCGCAAATGTAAGAAGGACAGAACCGTTTTAAATTTTTTTATATATGTGAAATATTACTTTTTGGTGAAAAGTTTAATTACTTTTAGTTTAAAATATAACGTTAGTTTGTCAAGGGAAATATATAACACACAAGGTTAGAGTAACAAAATAGAGGTATTGCTTTATTTCTTAAGAATTACTCTAATCTAAAACTTTTCTAGTATATTGTAAAAATTTATTCTATATGTTATTTAGGTACTGCAAAATCTATAGGAAAGTATGTAGTTTTAAATTTAAAAATTTGTAACGACATATTTAGTGTAGTTTTTTTACAAATATATACTCAGTGACTTGTTTTTGTGAATGAGTTTAAGTATGGCAGACTAAAATCGTTATTTTTTATTATGAATTAATTTAAATTTATTTTAAAATGGGAACTATATGTATGTGGTTTTCTTAGTTTTTACAGTTGTGATAAAAATATCAAAGTTATGTATATTGGCCATTTACTACACACAGCAAATTCATAGCTTAGGTATAAGGGTACAAGTATTTTTTATGACATAAAGGTACCGTAAAAATATTTTTTGTACTTTTTCAATATGATCAATTTGTGTGGCTTCCAAGGGCATCCATATTTGTGAAACTTTCTCAAGATGGAGTCGTACTAAGGCATTATATAATCTGATTTTGGTGGTAATCCTAATTTTTTTTGTATTTCTGATTTAAAAATCTAATGCTTTTATTGCTTTTTTAGTTATGTGTAAAAAATGGTTATTGAACTTCAAATTAGACTGAAAGACAACTCCCAAATCCTTTACCTCATATTAACGTTTTAATGTGACATCACAGGTCTTATTTCTAATGTAAAACATTAAGAGGCTATCGATCCTTACAACTTAAAATATGCATACGTTTGTAAGTGTTAAATAGACGGATAAAAAGTGTTGATTTTTATTTACAACTATAATAAGAACCCATTAAAAAGATTAAGAGCAATAGAACATTTCAACAAATTTCTATAGGTACACATATTTTTGATACCTGATAAAAATAAATAATATATTTTTTGGAGTAGCAACAGGTTTATTAATACACAACTATTATTTTGTTACAAATACTTATAATATTTATAATTAACATAATAGTTGATATAAGTCCTTTAAAAATAATATATTTTGATTTAATTGTTGAATTTATACATGAGCAATTTTCCTTGTAGTGTTGTTTACATTTTGCAGAGAAATATTGTATTCTGCTTTTAGCTGATAAATCATGTACATGTAAATGGGTTGAATGTAGACAATGTTAATGTTTTTGCTACTACTGCTGGCTAGAAATACTGGGCTGGGACACCAACAGAAAAAAAGGAAGCACAAAGCACTAGATGTTTTTATCACTTATACACGTACAATTTACAACCATTCAAGTAACTAGCATGTTGGAAATACTTTACGAAAACATAACATAAATCAGTCGAAGGCAATGTATTTTCTTTTTATAACACACCTTTTTAGCTTGATTACTTTTAGTACTCTATTTATTCCAATGTCCTCAAATAAAACGAGCAATAATAAGGATAAAACACACACTGAAGTGTATTTGGGGTATTTTTGATCTAAATCCACTATCAAAATAACAAATTTTCCGTTTTTAAGCTGTGAATGTATTACAAAAACTACTTCGATAAAATGTAAACAAAAGTTTATATTTGTGTACGAAATATGGGTTGCCTGCGCATGGTAGCGAGTTTTTAACCGGATTTATGACAAGTGATAGGTTATATCCCGAAAACGTCAGCGCGGTAAAAGCTGCGCGTCTTTTTCCCGCCCAGGGAGTGTCATGGGCCTGGTAAAACTTTAGAGCCATGCCTGTCGAATGCGATTACTCTCACCACGCTACGGTCCCTACTGTTTGAATCGCGCGCATTTCAAAAAAGGAAGTTATGCTGCCGCACCCTGTATGAAAAATAAAAAGAGTTTAAATATGAATTTGTATGTTTTATTTATCAATTTGCACCAAACTTTGCATCGAATTCTGGTTTACCTTAATTAACATTATCACAACGTGGGTATATAAATTATCAATTAATTAACTAGACGATCACTTTTACTACTAGAGGAAAAAAGGCCAAATACAGTAAGTATAGAATTTAAAATAAAATAAACTTGTGAGGTAAACAATAACAGTTCAGAGAGTAAAACAACGAACAAATCAAAAAATAAGGGGGTCTGGGGGTGGGCCGTCACAGTACTTACAAATTATTTAAGTACTGGACCCATTTTAAAATAAAATATTGAAATTTTTTGATTTTTAAGAAATGATAAAAACGATACTTAAAATGTTTTTTTATTTTAATTGTTATATACACATTTAAGGAAAGAAGTATCAACTTAGGAACCACCCTGTAAAATTAAATGCCCAGAGGTGGATTTAATTTTTAGTTAAGTATTTCATTCTTTAATCTATCACCTTTCACCTTTTGCGTCTTTGAATTATTTCCGAGATAAAATTTGCGTGACGTTGCATAGGTACTCTAGGTCAACGGTGTTTGTTTTTAGGACGAGGAAATTCACCTAGGCACGTATACGCATCTCACAGAGAGAATATTAATAGAACACCATCAGAACATTATTTAATTAATGCTTAATTGTGAATCGACACGAAATGCACTGTGTTAATTTCATATGTTGCCTGGTATGTTATTAGATTTGCCGAGGTTGTATAATAAATATCTAGATACCTGCTACTTTGCTATTAAATCAATGATCAAAAATGACGTCGGAAGTTAGTGAAATTTAAATAATTAATGGTAATGATAATGTCTTTCGTATTTAATAATTTCAATAACTCATTATCAATAATAGTCACAGGCAAAAATCAATTAATGATGCTAATATTGAACCTACAGAAGTTTTTGTAAAAATGTATAAATATACTGAAATCAATCGAAAGTTTAGATGACGTTGAAAAACTTTAATATACTGAATTTTAAAAACAGTATAATTTGGGACAACGGTTTATTAGGCACCTAATTTAAAACGATTTGGCAAAAAATCTCCTGTAGGCGTACCTATACAGGGTGGGCCATTAGTGCGTGGGTGGAAGATTGCGGGTTTATTAAGGTACATTTTTGAAATTAATTTTTGGAGCATGGTGTAGGACCTTTAAGGCTACAAGCTAAAAATATTTTAGGTGAAATTCCAATTGTTCTACAGGGTGATTTATATCAAAGTTATGTTTTTTAATAGGAATTCCCTGTATATTATTGCATATTTGGATTCCTCGGTCAATTTTAGTGTAACTTTATGTATCACACATGGTACCTAAAATGAGTTGTTAAGCAGCAATTCATTATTTTTTAAAAAAGTAGATGTCTAGTAAAAATTGATTATTGCAGTTATTATAAAACTTAGAAGGCCGTGACTTTACAGTGTTACTAAGCATGAAATGTACTAACACTTTCCAGACGATCAAAGTCAAACCCCTTTCGTATTTAAAGTAATCGCTACGCTAATTTGCAAAATTTCAATCCAAGGTAACTTGATTATTTTAAATGGGACTACCAAATTTTTTTCATTTCATTACATGCAGAATTCCGGTGTTCTCGAATTGAGGACCACTACCTGCACAGACCAAATAAGTGCACCGAATTGCGGACCGTACTAAGGATTAGGGATTAAGGTGGTAATGAGGGTTCATTGCGTTAACTAGATTACTGAGAGAGATTTTTGTACCTGGAAATATGACACGAATTGAGTAACAAACTTCTCAATAATTGAAGTATCTTATCACTATACCCATTTATAATATTATTATTTGTCTTCTGATGGATTTGCAAAATTTGAAGAAAAGTACGAATTCAGATAAAAATAGATATTTATTGCACAATTTACAATTTATAATTAATTTTTTAAACATATACATATTATTTACATTTAATACACTTTATGATAATTTGATGCGAATTTTACAAAATCTATTCGTTTTATAGAACCATTTTTATATTCTAACATTTTTGAAGTTAACATATTTAATCTTCGTCTAACAATTTTGTTGTTACATTTAACAGACTCCTTAAGGCTGTTAATACGAATATAAGTATCTGTTTGAAAATTGTTCAAAACATTTACAAATAAATACAATGAAGGGTGCATTGAATAGAAATTTGAATTAAATCTAGAATGAAAGGACTCGCATGCATTGGTAGAATTTTCTGTAGTTACAACAGCTTCAGCCCAAATTGTTGGTGGAAATAAAGAATTTTCCCTTTTCACTTAAGATCATTTTAATTTCACTCATTTTTACAAGACTGCTCAAAATAAACTAAACACAAAACACTCACTTCAAATATATATTAGAATTTCGAAAGTAAAGTAATAAAATGCTCGTTAACGCAATGAATCATCATTACAACCTTAATCCCTAATCCGCAATTCGGTGCACTTACTATAATTATTTCTCAGAAGCCTGGTCCTCAATTCGTGTCATATTTTCAGGTACAAAAATAAACCCTTCTTAATATTTTCATTTTGGTTCTCAATTCGTGTCTGCCCGCAGAATTCGATTACCTTTCTAATGATATAAAAATATGCTGATATTTATCATTTACAGATTTCTTTTTATTTAAAAAATTCTCTTAATTCACATAATTTTTCAATTTTTCTAATCTCTTTGAAATTAGTAGACCATTAAAAATTTCAATTAAAAAACATTTAATAAGTTAAAAAAAAAAGAAAAACAGAAAACAAAAAATAAAAAACCATTTATTTTAATAAATGTTCAAAATGTCTACCACCCTATTCTAAACAAAGAAATTTTAACCCTATCCAATATTTCTGGGTTAATTTTTTCAAAAGCGTTTCTAATCTTGTTTTTCATGTTTTCAGATGTGGTTGGTTGTTCCGCATATACTTTTTCTTTATATAACCCCATAAAAAAGTCTATTGGAGTAATATCTGGAGATCTAGCTGGCCATCGCAATGGTCCATCTCTTGCAATCTACCTTCCATTAAATGTATTGTTGAGCCATGCACTTACAACATGGGCACGAGCTCCTTCTTGTTGAAAGTACATATCTCTAATTTGAGCAAGTGGTACATCTTCAAGGAGACCAAATAAATGGTTATTTAAAAAATTTAAATAAGTGTCTGAATTTAAAGCACCATCAAAAAGAAAGGACCAATAACATAAGTGTCTATTATGCCTGCCCAAACATTAATCGACCATTTCTCCTGACTATTGACTCTGAAATAGTGAGGGTTTTCATCTGAATAATAATGAAAATTGTGCCGATTAATATAACCATTTCGGTGAAAGGTGCACTCATCTGTAAACAATTTTGTTTTTTAAATATTTATTTTCATTTAATTTTTCTTCTGCCCAATTGCAAAAATTTATCCGGTGTTGACAATCTGTTTTTTTGAGCTCTTATTGAAGTTGAATATGGTAGGGATGGAATTTATTTTTATTTATTATTCTTCTGATAGAGGTTCGGCTTATTTGAAAATCTCTTTCAAGTTGGCGAGTACTAGTATGAAAGTTTTCTACCACGGCAGTTAAAATATTAGTTTCAATTTCTTTATTTACAACAAATTTAGGTTTTTCTTGCTTTTGGATATAAGAAACATTTCCTGTTGCAATAAACCTGTCCAAGAGATTTCTAAATGATTCTTCTTGGATGACGTTCTCGTTCAGGATATCTTTCTTTATAAACACGACTTGCTAAAAACGGATTTCTAGAGCATTCTCCGAGAATGAAAATAATATCAATTAATTCATTTTGGGAAATATGTGCCATTATTATCACTTAAATTTAGAACGACTTGAGCAAAACAAGAAAGAGTTTTAATAACTAATTTCTAATGTCACAAAAAGTGACATATTTACTTTATTTTCGCAGCCTACTAATGAAAAGTTTTAAAAATTGAAAAATACTGTGAATTATTAGAATTTTTTAAATAAAAAGAAATCTGTAAAAGATAAATATCAACATATTTTTATATCATTAGAAAGGTAATCGAATTCTGCATGTAATGAAATGAAAAAAATTTGGTAGTCCCATTTAAAATAATCAAGTTACCTTGGATTGAAATTTTGCAAATTGGCGTAGCGATTATTTTAAACACAATAAAGGTTTGACTTTGATCGTCTGGAAAACGTTAGTACATTTCATGCTTAGTAACACTGTAGAGTCACAGCCTTCTAAGTTTTATAATAACTGCGATATTCAATTTTTACTAGACACCTACATTTTTAAAAAATAATGAATTTGCTGCTTAACGACTCATTTTAGATACCATGTGTGATGCATAAAGTCACACTAAAATAGGCCGAGAAATCCAAATATGCAATAATATATTGGGAGTTCCTATTAAAAAAACATAACTTTGATATAAATCACCCTGTAGAACAATTGTAATTTCATCGAAAATATTTTTAGGTTGCGTAGCCTTAGAGGTCCTACATCATGCCACAAAAATATATTTTAACAATGTACCTTAATAAACCCGCAATCTTCGACCCACGCACTTATGGCCCACCATGTATATCATTAGTTCGCAAACGCCCTGTATAATCAAAATCCCTTATAGCGTAATAGTGTCGGGTCTTCAATATTTATAAATCCATAAACTATCCAACCAGTGCTAATACAATCCATAAATATCAGAATTCACACAAAAAAGCATCAACATTTAAAACATTTCATAAAAATATCGATAGAGGATTTTTATAAAAACTAAATATTTATTTATTGAAAAGCAATTTCAATATTTTTTATTGTTGAAACAGCTTTTTGTACTTGGTTCCGTGAAATATACTTTTTTCTATACTAACATGTATTTAATCTGTTTCCTGCACTTTAGAAAGGATATGTAGACTAAATAGATATAATTTAATATCAATTCCAGAAAAGAATAGATACGAAATCCAACAAAGACAAGGCATTTCTATCAAAGCTGAAGAAATCTATATTATGTAGAACTTATGAGCATTGAAATCATTAGGCCATAAAAGGGTGTCTTCAGAAGGTTGATACATAGATCTGTATCTGTAACGTGTGGAGGGTGGGTTACCCCCACGACATTTAGGCCTCACTAGGCCAATTGTGCATCTTCCTAAGATGATAGGCACCTCCTATCTCGTGAGCCAGCATTTAATATTATTTCAATAAAAATTTGGTCAAAGTTATGTGTAAAATGGCTCTAAAAATTCGTATACATTTAAATTTGCCGCCAAAGTCACCTAGAATTATGTTGCGCGCTAAGACTGCGCGAGTTGTCAACTGACACATGGATATTAAAGGTGCCGAATTTTGTTAAAAATGTTAGATTTGCCATTAAATGTTGAAGACCGGTTTGAACGGAGAAAAGACTTGTTAAAACGAACTGTCGTAGAGATGACATATTAACGAAACAAGTATGTGATTACTTAATAAAGAAAATGTTTTTCTGTGCATAATGCGCGCGATTGTTGCATAAATTATGCAAATGCAAATAGTAAGGAAATGAATGACAATGCTATAGTTTGTCTTTATAAGGATTATATGCATACACATTTAAAACAATGAACATGGCTAATATTAATTTCGTTTTTTATCACAGCTCTGGAAATGCTGTTCCAAAACAAATTCAGACAATTATGCATACAAAACGATTTAAACCTAAAACTTGTTCTTTTCAATGAAAATAATTTGTGGTACCCTTGTTCTCAATTTCTACTTTCTTATTTGCTGAATTTGTATGCAGGAATGATAATTTATAATACATATTCTTTTTCTTCTGTGTGATTATGGGCTTAATCCGAGGACTATCCACCCAGGTTGTTATTTTTCAAATTTTGTTAAGTGGAAAAGCTGCACCCTCGTGCGTCGGACTTCTGTCCTCACTCTTCCACTGCACTTGATAATTAGTTTAAATATTCTGTTTAAATATTCTTGGCACAGAATATTTGATTTAATTTAGTATTATTTTTAAAGTCGGATGGTAACTTTTACACTAGATATTTAGTGATTTTTATTGGACTTCAGGGCTCCCGATTCGGAGACCGCCATTTCAATGTTGCCACGACGATGTCCGAATCGGAAGTTCTATTATACATATTAAAATACGCAAATAGATCGCTTCTTCTTTTTATAATTTATTTTGTCTTCTTTCATATGGCCTCTTACCCGATAAGGAAAAATTAAGCACGTCCGCCAGGTGGCGCCGAAATTCTATCACCGTTTTCTAACATGGGAGTTACTGTTCTAAGAGTAAGTGTTGTGTGGTGTTATGTGCCTAATCATAGTACAGCGAACATCTGCATAACCTTGTTTCTGATTGAGAAGGGAAGTATTGTAATGAACAATAATAAAAGAAAATTAGTGTTTTAAATTGTAGTTTAACTAGCAGTAAAGTAGAATGTCCTATATTTGGGACAATTGAACAAATGCTACGATGTTATTTATTCATACGGTATGAACTAAAATATAGTGGAAAAGAACCAAGTTTTTTAGAAGTTTGCGATGAACTTGTGCCTAAACTTAAAAACATTTGGAAAGAAACATCAATTTCAACTGTTTTAAAAGACAAAATTGTGCAATTAATACGGAAGTATTAGGAAAAATATATGAATTTAATAAGATATCCCAGAAGCAAGCGAAACAACAGCTATGACGAAAAGGTAAACACATTTAAAATAGAGTGTCATAAAAAATTACTTGACATAGCTGCTTGTAAATGCATTTTTTCTGTATGCATGTGTGGAAAGACCCGAAAAGTACCTGCTAAGGAACAACATTTTGTTTCTTCTCAAAGATGGGTCAGAAAAATGAGTATAGGAAATGTAGATCGTGAAGAAACAAAAAAATATCGAATAAACAAAGCCAATCTAGAGAAATTGAAAGACTAAAAAAATATGAATCAGAATTTTGCAATTTACTAAGACCCAGCTATTCCTTTCAAACTACTACATTATTATCAGGGTCAGAATCTGACCCCTCAAAATATCAATCCTCTTCAGATGACGACTTATCAATCCAAACTTACCCTCCGGCCTCCACCTCAAAACACACTCAAATAAAAACAAAGTTACCTACGTTATGTCTTGTATATGATAAATATGGTATATGGTGTTCTTCGGCTCTATGCTGGAACGGAAAAGCCAACATCAAGCCTTACGGATATGTCCGAATTCATAATAAAAGTGTATGTCCTAATGTGGTTTAATATTAAACTAAATTTCAGTTCCACTAGTGATAGTGTGCATGTATTTAAAACGATTAAACTGTCACAGTATTTAAGAGAATATTTAAAAAGTATTGTGGATACGGTAATCCAAATAAACGCGTATTTTATACACCCTGAAAACATTCTTTTGTGTAAGCTAACAGACACTCGTGAATGGGTTTGGGAACTATCTCTATAAAATATCTTAGAAGCTAGAGAAACCAGTCGAGAAACCGTTGAAGTAAGACACTTTGTGGTACCTAAAATTTATTTCAGTTCTATAGACTACTTTGAGTTAATTTACTGGAATAAGTGCGATGTGATATCGCCTCCTATTTTAAGGTATTTTACTGATGATAATCTTAGGAACCTTATAATCGAAACCGAAATTCCAGATTTTGATTTAACGAAGTTCTCTTGCCCCACTCAATCCGTGGAGAGATACGTAAAATTAGTTACAGATTCGTCTTCTTTACTAATTGGTCCTGAATCAAGAGACAGCTTTTTTCGCTCAAAAATAAAATCAAAAGAAATTGTATCGATATTTGAAAGTAAACGATAGTTTAAAATTCAGTAAATGTTTTTTTATTACTATGTTTTTTTGTACATGATGTGTGATGTTTTTATATTTGATTTGTAAGTAATCTTTCATGTTTGATTTGTTAGCTTTTTAGGTTTGATTTTTTTAGGTACTCTTTACCAATTTTTAAATAAATGTGTTGTTTAGTTTTTATCGTGTAATATTTATTTGTTGTTCAAGTAATTTTTACCTTATATTTTAAAGACAAAAGGAATAAACATTGGTTAAAAGGGGTAGTAAAGGGATAAAGATGATTTTTAAAAAAATATAGAGTGCGAATACAGATACTAAAATGTATTTTTTAGTAGGTATTGTACGTATAGGGCTGAAAATGTGAATTTAGAAATTTTAAAAAAATTACGCAAAGAAAGCCAAGCAAAACGCAAGTTTTGATAGGTATTGTAAAATTATGCCGATTTCTGCCCAGCCTAGTGTACATGCCGAAGATGCCTTGATGACCAATTGTTGGTAATCGATGATCGATGAACAAGTGATGATATATTATTGGTGTAAATGTCGAAGATAACTTTCACGATAAGTGATGATAGATGCTTCAAGCAGTATTGCCAGGTGTACAATAATGATCGTTTTAAATGTTAATTTTGATGTAATACGTATACAGAAACATTTATTGTTGGTTTCCATAGTTTCATCTAAATAAAAATATTGTCAAGTTTTAACACCTAATCTTTTGTTAACGATTGAAAGTATTCTGACTCAATAATTAAAAAAACAAATGCGTGGTTTATTAATATGGCTGTACAATATACCACTGCAGAATATACCGATATGTTACTGACATTAGGATTTTGTGAAGGAAATGTTCGAGAGAGTGTCATTGTGTACTCTGAAAGGTTTCCAAATCCTCGTGTACCTAGCCACCCAACTTTTGCTGCTGTTGAGAGACGTCTTCGGAAGACCGGTTCCTTTGCTCCCAACACTGTTGACAATGGAAGAGAACGTTTTGTAAGGATTCCTGAAGTTGAAGAAGACATTTTAGAACGTGTTGAAGAAGATCCAGAATTAAGCACCAGACGAATTGGAAGGGAACTAGGTGTAAGTAAAGATGTCGTTCATAAAGTGCTTAGAGAACAATTGCTATATCCATACCATAGGAAGCCAGTACAAGAATTATTAGTCCATGATCCTCAAATTCGTTTGGGTTTTTGTCGATTTGTTAATATGCACAGAGAAACAGATCCAAACTTTGTCAAGAAGGTTCTCTTTACCGACGAAGCGGGTTTTACAAGAAGAGGTATAACTAATACCCATAATGAACATGTTTATGCCGTTGAAAATCCGCATGCAATAAAGGTAAACCATTTTCAGCACGAATTCAAAATTAATGTGTGGGCTGGAATAATTGGTAATTTCATTGTTGGTCCTGACATACTTCCACGAAGATTAACTGGAGAAAATTATTTGATTTTCTACAAAGTACGTTGCCAGAATTGTTAGAAGATTAACCTCTCCAACTTCGGAGAGGTATGTGGTTTATGCAAGATGGAGCTCCACCACATTTTTCTTTAAACGTTAGAAACCACTTGAATGAACAATATCCACACAAATGGATAGGCAGAGGTAATGACGCACCTGTAAACTAGCCACCACGTTCCCCAGACCTAACACCGATGGATTACTTTTTATGGGGACATCTGAAATCCACAGTTTACAGGGAACCTGTAGAAAATGAGGAACAACTCTGGCAACGTATTCAAGATGCAATAAATAATCTTAGAGGTGATGAAGAAGTTATGGAAAGGATACATTTTAATTTTCTTCGACGTATAAATCTTTGTATGCGTGAAAATGGTGAACATTTTGAACAATTTTTGTAAAATCTCTATTTTGATTATGTTGTAAATAAATATTTTTTTGAAACCTATACACTCTAAATTATTAAAACAGAAACTTAGCAAAAACCATGAGAGTAATCGAGTCTTATCAAGAGTACCTTTTTTAAATTAAATGAGTTGCGCAATCTAAATTTCATACTCAAACTCCTTTTCTTCCATTGGTATAGAATTTTTAAAGGTGCAATTATTTAAAAAATCAAGTTCTACGCCTATGTATTATTATTGGACAAAATTTTAATACCATTTTTTTGCCACATAAAACTCTACCAATATACCAAATTTCAGCAAAATCGCATATGCCGTTTTAAATTTATATGGGAAAAACCATTTAAAAATTGTAACTTCAAGGTCCTCTGGAGCCCAAACGAAGCAACTTTGTACTAAGGTAATTTTACTTAAATCGACTTATTTTGGTCTAAGGAATATGTGTTATGTTTTGGTAAAGGCCTTTTACAGACCTGTATTACGTGTGCTACTATTACCAGTACTGTCACACCAGAAATAATTTGGAGAACCAATCGCGTTCATGATTTCAACATGCCTGTAAATATCGTGGTAAATATCAATGTAAGCATCGATGGTGCGAGAGTGTGCTAATCTTTGATATGTACCCTGCACACTCTCATTTAAATCTGTACATTTGTGTTACATCGATGGACCTTTACTTAACCATCGCCTATCGATCATTAATTATCACTCATCCAGGCATGTACACATCCTAGTACTAACATAATAAATTCAAATTGCAGATCTGAGGTGTCAAAGTCGTAACAGACTTTATTTTTTCCGCGAAAGGAGAATATCGACCATTTCATCGTAATCAGGGCCGCCGAGAGCCATGGTGGGCCCCGGGATAGTTTTATACAAAAATCAAAATCAAGTCCGTTCTATGTTGTATTTCTAAACAGATAAAACGATCTTCAAGCAAAATCAGATCCTTTCTCAGAGAAATATAAAAGAAAAGGAGCTCGCCTTGTATTTTTCGTAAACCAGGTCCTCTCTTTTGTGGCGAACTGCTAAAAAAATAAAACGTCCTCAGCTAAAGTGTTGCCGGGCCCCCTTGTGCCCGGGCCCCGGAAATTTGTCACGGATACCACCCCTCTCGTTGGCCCTGCTCGTAATGAATAAGCTGTGATATTCAATACTAACACACTGTGATTAATTTTCTCAGTTTTTAAACTGATATTCATGCAAATGTAACACAGGCCAGTCACTTAAATGTTTTTTTATGTGACTGAAGAAATAAAGGGATTTTTAGTAATGTCAGTTATTTTCTTACCCAATAATTCATAAGCAAATAGTACTCTCATTAATATATAATAAAATATATCATATAAACTATTATTTGAAAACAATTTTGTTCCTTTTTTCCGTAACATAATTGCAGTATCGAAGCACTTTACTAGTAAAACAAAAAGCATTTCAGTGCCGTATTAAAAAATGACGCAGAAAACCCAGGAGGTTAAGCTAATACATTGTGTAAATTATCAGGCATATTTTTGACACAGCGTGAAAAAGAAATGCATAATTTTTCAGAAAGTGCCATAATTTAAGATAAAAAATTCCGTACTTATTCATCTCATCAGTATAAATGCTAATGAAAAACTTAATGGCATCATTTTTTATTCAGATTTTCATCCCACCATCATGCATCTATAAATGTACAAGAGTAAAAAAAATTTAAATAAAAGTAAAAAATCATGTTTAGGTATTGAAATAATAGAAAAAGAAGACAACTAAAATAATGTTATTTAAATAGAGCAGTATCTTGAGAAAGTTTCACTTTTTTTGTAAATATACTTAAGGTTTTTATATTTTAAATGTTATATTTTTCTCACATCAGATTCTTTTTTAACTAATGGACAAATTTTGAAAAATTTGGAAAGCCGATTTTAAAAGAAAAAAAAATGTTTCGACGCGTTCCTCTTCCCAGCTAGCACATTGACGTCACTGAGACGCCATTTTTTGGTGATAATAGTACCGGAAGTCGCGTCGTATCACAAGTTTTCAGTCTTCATAGTAGGAAAGTACTTTTAATTGCTTCTAAAAATTATATACATACATGCAATCAGACATTACTAAGCCCAAAACGTTACATTTCAAATGATATATGAAGCAAACTAGTCACTTAAGACGCCCGATTTCGGGCTTCCTAATAATACAGTGTATAAATTCGTTTTAGAGGCAAGTAACTCCATCTGTATCGTTTAAGCAAAAAATGGGGGGCTTCAAAATGTCGGAAAATACCTACAAATATACGCCTGTTGTTCAGTTGTTTCAGCGGCAGGGGGCACAAGAGTCAAACGCGATTATATACAGATCATGTTAAACGAACCACCATTACGGAGCCCATCATATCCGGCAACACTGTAGTCTCGGGAATAATGAATTATTTACCCATTTCAGATTTATTTTAACGTTTAACACATTCGCTGCGGGCGCCTCATCAAATATGCGTGTTACGGTGCGTCGATTTTTTCACTTAAGTGATAAAAATTTATATTATTTTAAATTTTTAGAAAAATTTATTTAGTTGTGAGAATGAGGTATTTATGAAAGTACCTGAAATATTTATTGTAGGAAAGCGTATAATACTTCATTTCATTAGGATCACTAAAAATCTAAATAACGAGTATTAAAAGTAATTTTAAAAAACCGACTTCAATATCGTGCAGATGCCATCACCACATCATGACCAAATTTATATGTAACCACCCCTGAGGTACATTCTTTCTAACAAAAAAGAATCATTGAAATCGGACAACGTGTTAAAGAATTATCGCTGAACATAAATATAAAAAATATTCCGACGAATTGAGAACCTTCTCCTTTTTTGAAGTCGATTAAAAATATATCTGATGAGCGTTCTATAAAAATTTATATTATTGGAGGGTGGGTTGTTCTACGGCACTTAGGCCTTACTAGATATATTGTGCATCTTCCTGAATCTCCTCTTAGTTCGTCAGCGAGCCTACAAATTTAATGTAGTTGACAACGATGCCGAGAAGTGTTTATATCGGCCGGTGTTAGCCAATGCTCGCTGAACACAAATCTTATGAGAGCCTTGGGCAAGGGTAGAGGGTGCTCTAATCTTCTTGTTCGCATCTACTGCAGAGTGCTGATTCTGACAGTCCCATGCTATGGATGTACTTCTGTGCTTGGCAATGTCTATGGTCAGGCTCATATTCTGTCTAGTCATCGTCAAGTATTTGTTTGCTGTTATGTTGTTGGGATAACTTTAAAGCACCCTGATTACTCTGCAGCTTCTTGTTGTTTCCTATCTTTCCTTGAATTTCACAAGGGAATGTTATTTTAACCGGTTTGCCACTATCGATTAATAAGTCCAATTAAAGGGCCAGGTCCAAAAAGTATTTGGTTGTCTGCCTTCTTGTCTAGTAAATCAGCAAAACGGTTACGTTTTGTTGTGGTGACCACTGATCCATCTTAAGTTGACCACATTATTTATAGATGATACTTCGGCCTAAACTACGTGACATTCTAGTACTAACCCTGAGTAAATTATGAATGGTATGTCCAGATTGAGTAGTGCTTGTCTGCTATCTCTATGTTTGATATCTCTATATTTATACTGCACTGAAATTATTGCTCAGAGTACATTTTATATTATTTAGGTTTAACGATGGGTACTGTCACATTTTTCGTTTAGAATCGTCGGTGTAGATATGAATTTTACCCTTATAATTTTATATGGCTTATGGAAGATATATCTCGGTGAGACGTGGTCCATGTTCGTTTGAACAAATGGAAGCGTATCGAGTGCCTCCTGTCAAAAGCAACGTCTCGCCAAATCCTACATCAGGTTCTATTCCAATCGTGCGAAGTCGTGTCATTGTCATCACAGCAACCTGTTTGATTAAAATATCAAGAGGAGTGAGATTGAGAATGACTTCTACGGCTCCGGTTGATAGGTACATACAATCGATTGTTCGAGGAATAGCACAAATATAGTATACAGGGTGATTCCAAAGTTAATACTTCTTTTTTAAACGTGTATACATTAAAATAAACAATTTTAAAAAAATCACAAGGATTTAGGTCTGGTAGCTATGCAACTGGCCCCTTTCAAAGGATACACTTATTCTGAAAAGTAATGTATAAAAACTAACGTACTTTCCGACTTATGATACTTTTTTAATACGCCACTTTCTTTGTTTCGTGGCCACCGAGCTAAATTATTGGATTTTTCGTTTTTTTTTTTCTTATATTTATTTTTGACTTTTTTTTGAAAAGTTTATTTGAAAATGAAATTTACTCCAAGTAAATTTCATTTTTCAATAGTTATGAATTTAAAAAAAGTTATGTATATAAAGAAGGAAGTTATTTGAAAAAGTAATTTATTTGAAAAGTTATTTATTTGAAAAAGTTATTTAATTGAAAAAGTTATTTATTTGAAATATTTATTTATTTGAACAATTTATTAATTTGAAAAATTCATTAATTTGAAAAATTTATTAATTTGAAAAATTACAGGCTTTTTTTCAAATATTTTGTTGTTTGGGGATGGCCTTAATAATTCGTAAGGGGATTTTTGAGATTTTTTTATGAATTTTCAAATTATTTCTACAACTAATTTCAGATAATTCTGACCTTTCTGATTTCTTTTTGCGATTTACGATATATTCAATTTACAATTTTCATACTCAGGTTTACGTCGCTTAACGTGCATTGAAAACTTAACTCACGCAGATGAAGATATGAGCTTAGTATGCATCAATGCATTTCTCATATAGAACGAGCCTGAAAAGGCGCTTGGCCCGAATTACACACATCATACTGCTGTCTTTGTGTACAGAACAAAGATGTCTGGGTTCGAGTCGCAGCGACGAAAAAGTTTCTTCAAATCTCCAAGTATTTGTTTTCACCTTTGGGGTTCGGAGATGGTCTTAATAATTTGTAGGGGGATTTTTGAGATTTGCTTCCGAATTTTCAAATTATTTCTAGTTATTTATTTGAAAAATTTATTTTTTTTAAAAGTTAGTAACTTATTTAAAAAGTTATTTATTTGAAAAAGTTATTAACCTATTTGAAAACTTTGAAAATACCCTGTATAGAATTTACATAAATAATGTCAGAAATTAGCTGATGGCCACTGAAATCTCGAAACTGGTACAAAATTATTTCAGCTAAATCGTAACATCCTTCTGCAAATTGATAGTCTGTCACAATGTCGAAAATCTAAAACTTGTTAAAGTTATAATTTAGGCAACACTGCCGGGCTTCTAATAAACTGTAAGATATATATCTAGTTAAATATACACCACCGAACTAATGAAATATTATAATTTTATTTTATTTCCCTCCCTCACAACCGAGCTTCGACTAGTCTATGTGATGTGATGGGCTTCGTGATGATAGCCGTGCATATATATAGGTTAAATGAATTAATTATTTAAAGTGTTAGTTTAAATAAAACATTAGTTTTTTATAAAATATTTCTTGACATTCTCGAATTTTGTAGCAACGTGGCAACGTCTACTTTCATAGTTTATAACGTGTATTGCAAATTCCATTGCATTTACTATCTTTCCATTATGCGTTGCCATTGTCTGTTTTACAGGCATCCAAAACAATAATAACTTTCTATCAGCCTAAAACAGTGACCAGAAATAAAAATCCATTATTCCACAATCCGTAAATCATTAAATCTAACAAAAAAGTGTCTTTAAAAGTGTGAGGAATTAGAGCTAGGACTAAATCTGACAAATTTAAATGCTAGCGCAAGTTGGTTTTGTTCAATGTTAAGCTGTAAGATGATTAGTTAATTATGAAAATTGGTATCATTTTGTAATTAAACTTTGGATACAATTTAATTGAATTTGTGAGAGTATAAGTTGAAGAAATCAAGATTAGCCTTAATTAATAATCCTGGTTATTTATATTTTTAATAGTGTAAGTAATATTTCTCCTATTCGCTCAGTGCGAAGTCATGGTAGGGGAAAGCGATACCAGTGCTAGCTGCGGATAATTCGTGCATTTTAGGGTGATATTTTTTCATTTTAGCATTTTACTTTTTTTTTTTAATTAGGTAAAAACAATACAATAAGTAACCGGAGTTGCTGTGTTGAAAATTGTGAAAATACTAGTAAATGAACAGTGTAAATTATAAAAATTTTCAGTAGCAAAGTAAAAATTAAATCAAAGAAATAAATGTATAGGTATACAATAAGAAGAAAATTTACCTTTATTTTTGTAATAATAACAGTAATACTGGAAATAGTAGACAGAAACTTGAAAGGTTTTAAATAAACAATAAATTATCATTTTACAATGTTCTTCAACGTGCCTTTAATCTAAAATGTTCAACAAGAACTAGATTTCTGCCTTTGATTATTGTATGTGGCTGGAATAAAATTTTGTGGCTTACTGATAGGAAATCAGTTCTAATCATTCATTTTATGTTTTCTTTCGAACAAAATGAAAATATAAATAATCTTTCTGTTTATACATTTTAACTTCACGCTATTATTTAATGATATTTTTTATTTTGACAGAATAGGTTAAATCTTAAAAGACATCTATTCTTCTCATACATTTTCTTGTAAATACTGTTGCCTGTCTATATTTTATTATTGATTTTTATTGATTATAGATAATTTTTTGTAGTTTAAGCGATGAAAATATATAATAATAATAAATTAATGTTTTATTTGTTTTACAAATCCATATACTTTTATTAAAACTAACATATATACTTTTTAATTATGAATTCTATTAAAAATTGTGTCAGTATACGCAAAAATAGTCTATTAGTACATGAATGAATTAGCGCTGCTGTGACGTACGGAGCGAATACGTATATACCTGAGGGGCAAACCACTGACCCAAATTTAGTACACCTAAATCCTAGTGGTAGAAATAAATCCTTATAAATCCTCATACTTCCTTTTAATCCTTACACATCCTCAGAAATCCTCATACATTCTCATAAATCCTTTATATATCCTCTGAAATCCTTTATACATTCTCGGAAATTATCGTACATCCTTCATACTTCACACACTTTCCCTATCGCTTTCTGATGTGCCAGCGTATTACAGTGTGTAAAAATTCTTTAAAATGTTATTTTAATATAAATAAATAGTTATTTGTTTAACTAGGCAGAGAAGTAACAGATTTACTGCCGCGGCTAGCATTACATTGAATGAAACTAGCCAAGGCAGTAAATGTGTTTCTTTGTCATGTAAAACCAAAGAGTACAAAATATAACTATAAAAAAGAAGTCACTCGCGGCATTTACAAAGGAAATCGTCGCGCTTCAAATGCGGGCCGACAAGTCAGCGTTTTTTCAAAGAGTACAGAGCTAATTGGGCTATACCGGGGTTAAGCGGTAAGACGCGGCGGCGATGATAGTGGAATGTAATGGCCAATACACAGCGGAATCTAACGTAGAGGAGCAAACGAGCCTTACGCGTTGAACTACACCGGTATACCGCCGATCGAGCAAGGACTGTGGAGGACTGGCGGCTGATCGCGTTAGAAGGCGGTAATTGGGCGAGTGACTCCTCTTTTATAGTTATATTTTGTACTCTTTGATAAAACATATAATTTTTTCTCCAATTGTTTATACAGTGTGTTTAAAAAATTGAGTTAAAATGAAAACCTCTTTTAAGTATAACGGATATAACTCACGCATTTTTAATATTTATTCTAATCGTTGTTTTTATAACTATATACCTTCAATTGTTATACAAATATACTTATAGCAACTTTTGAAAATTTTTGATTTAATATCGGTTATTTTGATGTAACTTTTTCCATTTTATTAATTAAACTTTGATATGATGCTGGTATACTTCATAAAAATGATACATAAACTGTTATTGTAATGATTTGTTTATTAAAACTATTGAACAATAAAAAATAAAATGTTAAACAATATGAACAAGACAAGTCTGAATAATATGGTTAGCACATCGATTAGCTTCGTTCGCGGTAACAATCCTGAACTGATTCAGAATTACTAATTTATATTGACAAGGGGGGTAGCCATGTGTGAGTTGAGGTAATTTTAAGGTGAAGGGGGAGAAAAAGTCCTTTATATCTCACAAGGAAAGTTAATGTTTAATTATTCAGTAAAACATTGAGTGCGACCGGTTTCGAAGTATCATCACTTCATCTTCAGGCTCGCCATACTCTCCATCCACTAGGGAATACTACAAACAAGTTTCATCAAATGTGGAGGATGAAATAAATTGTAAAATAAACAATGTTACAAGTTATATAAAAGTTAAAAATATTTGAAAAACAAATATTAGTCAGTTTAAATAGTTAAAAATTTAAAATTTTCAAGACTATACAAAACAAAACACATACATTAAACAGATTAAAAGAGAAGGCTTATTTTAAATACATTGTTGTTTTTTGACTACTAATTATTTTTTAAAAAACCTGTTTAATGTATGTGTTTTGTTTTGTATAGTCTTGAAAATTTTAAATTTTTAACTATTTAAACTGACTAATATTTGTTTTTCAAATATTTTTAACTTTTATATAACTTGTTTATTGTTTATTTTACAATTTATTTCATCCCCCACATTTGATGAAACTTGTTTGTAGTATTCCCTAGTGGATGGAAAGTATGGCGAGCCTGAAGATGAAGTGATGATACTTCGAAACCGGTCGCACTCAATGTTTTACTGAATAATTAAACATTAACTTTCCTTGTGAGATATAAAGGACTTTTTCTCCCCCTTCACCTTTAAAAATACTAATTTATACTCTGAGCGCATACCCGATTCATTATCAACTCTGAATTTTAACCTATTATATCTCGATGTCTCAGGTATAGACAAGCGGTTCAAAACCAATAATAATTTTACCACGAACGCAGGATAGAACCAATAGTTCAGTTCTTTTTGTTCCGCGAACGCTTTTTAACTACTGCGCTTGTGAAATCGTTACTATTAGCAGAGACAACACGAGACGGTTAACTTCATAGCAAAAATTGATTGACATTTAGATATAATAGTCATCAGGGTCAGCTGGCATTTGTTCTTTGTCATGTACATTATTTCCTTATAACGTTATCTTGTTTTCATAAGCTAAAAGATAGAGTAGATGTCGCTGGTAACGTTCCAGCAATGTTGTCGTTATGAACATTTTCCAAATTTGTTTCATTTACATTTAAATAATAATGATCTTATTTATCCATAAGTAATACTTATATTGGACTTTTAATTTCTTTGCATATAATATATATAAGAAATATATAGCAGCATTGTGTACAAAGTACAAAAATAAAAAGTTTTGGGTAGCTAACTACTGAATGCTAGAAGGCCAATAGCACTAAAAGAAAATAAGTTTGACATCACAGCACGAGCATTTCACTTTGACGTCTGCCAGTTGACGTATTTCTAACCTGTAACCTGTCACTTTCTGCTATGTTTGCCGTTTGGTGTCGTTTTATTCTCGTTTCGTTTTACTTATATTTATTTTGCAATTTAACTTGTAAATTCATTTTTTGGTTGTTTTTCATTCATAATTAGTTACGTTTTTAAATTTGTTAGTTTATTGTTTTCATATTAGGTAGTTTTATGTTTGTTTACAAACCCGAAGAAATAAACCATGCCGGGATTTTTCTTAATTTCCGTAAAGTAAGTATTTCAATTTTATTGTAGAACTTTTGTTGTGTGAATGTTTATTATCGTTTAATACATAATATATATTAATATTGAAATTATACTTTGTTTTATTTTCTTTTTTAATGCTATTTATTTTGTGTGCCAAAAAAAAATTATTTTTTTTTCTTATTTGGTGTGCTAGCAAATGTGAATTACATATTTATTCACATTTCCAGTGCATCAAATCAGAAAAAAATCAAATAAAAAATATAGATAAAGTGAATCTACATATTTGAATTTCCCGCGGTTCTTCTTTTTTAAAGAAAAATTTTAAATTAACTGGTTGCTTATAAAGAAAAAGGCCACTATTAAAGCAAAAGGTATACCAGCGCCATCGGGTACATCTTCCAGTCCAATCGCCCAGTCAATTCTTGGCGAAAAGCAAAATTGCATTGAGTTGTAGTTAATTTATTAAAGTAATTTTTTTAGCCAGATGGTCATGTGGATCAAGACTTTAAAAGAGAAAAGCAGAAATAGTAAATTTTTAATGCCTAGGCAATAAAAATGATTTATAATGACTAGGCAGTAAAATTGTTACTTCTATGATTGAGAAATGTCACTAAAAATGATATTTAATGTCAATCGAAGAAAAATATTTTAATTTAAGGAATACTATTTTTCAAAACCTATTTTCACAATGTTTCGCTCGGTGTATCATAAAGTAATTTACCACTTTGTGTAACTAAAAAATTATGTACCGAGATACAGGGTGCTTAATGTTTGAAATCAAAATTCAAAATTTGCCATGAATCAGAAAACGCCTTTAAAACTTTTTTTCAATTTTGGTGACCAATATGGTCTTTAAGAAACTAATATTTTGACATTAAACGAACTTTTGAAAAATATAACCAGTGGCACGGTATCAAGGTTTGTGACAATTTTTTCCTCTATTTTTACACAACATTTTAATTTTTTTTTACTCTCTGATAATTTTTAGTTAAAACAATAAAAACCTTTTATGAAGCTAAAATGAACGGTAATGCAGAAATTTGCAACACGTATGCTAAAATAGAAATCAGAAAAAGAAATGGGTCGCCCGGTATTATTTAAAGACTTGCTAATACCATTGTGGCTTGAAGGAAAAAAGTATAAAATCCAAAGATAGAGGACAAAAAATCTGTGATGCACTTAATTACGAACGATTGCATGCATTTTTATGAAGATATAACCTGTACAAACATCGACAACAATGCGCCAGCGGAGCGCCTGATTTTGAACTGGAACACTACAGTATCTTTAATCAAACAGTGCTAAAATTTATTTTACTGAAAGAAATCGATCCACAAAAACCAAAAAATCCAAGTGAAATATTTTTTTAAATTCGTAAGGCTAGCTCTACATTAGGCAGACGTTCAGCAGCCGATCTGCAGAAACATCTTACGAGCAATTCGTTAACTCGCTACATTGAACTGAAGAGCGGTTGAATGCCTAGCATTTGAATTTACTACGCAAATATCTGCTGCTCATTTTCGGAGGCTAAATTTCTGCCTAATGTGGCGCTAGCCTAAGAATCCATATTTTATATGCATATTTAAAGCCCATGAATTTTTATAATTGTCAAAACTTCATCAATATCTTTTTTTTGGGATTGCTTCAGTTGTGATTTCTTACCTGCAACATGGAGTTTAAGAAATTCAAACGAGAACAAATATGATTTGTTATTTAGTAAATAACGGTTAATTGAGTGTGACTGCAGCAGTAAGGTGTGCTTCCAAAATAAGTGAGGTCACTGAAAAAAACAACTTATACCATCAAGAAAAAGGAGGAATAAAACAATGGCGAATTGAAATCTCTTGCAATAAGAAAAAAGTGGATAAGGCAGTCAATTTCTAGCGAATATACATATGATGAAGGTTTAGGAGGTTATTAAGAAAAATTGTGTACAATAATTTTTTTCCGTCAACTTTGAATGCAATTTATAATATTATTCGAGAGAATGATATTTCATTATCGTTCTCTTTAAGAACCCTATGTAGATTGATGGAAGATATTGGTTTTGAGTATGTGAAGTGTGGTCGTAAAAGTATAATGTTAGAATAAATCGACATAATTCATTCAATAACGTCAACAAAATTGTAACGTTATCTATTTAGATGAGACTCAGGTCAACGTGGGTCAGACGGTTAACTATGCATGGTGTGATAATACCATACAAAATAGAGGACGATTTGACAAAACGTTAATTGTAAATATTAGAGAAATTAGTTTACCCTATTCTAGTTGACATCATTGAGAATGACAATCGGTATTCGGAACCACATCTTTTTTTAGCGCAATGCAACTCTGTCATATTAAGCCGTTGTTGTTAGACAATTTTAAGATATAAATTTTTCCAATCACTAGATTGTTCGAAAGAGTGCTATAGAAGGGCTAGATGGTAGCCAGATTTTAACACATTGGATTTTTTTTGTTGGTGTAAAATTAAATTGTATGTTTTTCTAGTAAAACGGTGATGTCGCATTTGGGTTTAACTTGTTAATTTTGGATCCATTCGTAAACCGCTAGTATTTCTATACTTCCAGATTTGCCATGTTCCAATTGCAGTCTACCTGCAAGAGTCGCTGGAGATATACAGCCTATTTTCACGGTTTGTAGCCTCTTTATGACTAGGTCAGGGTGTGGGAGATTTAGAATAATTGCCATAGAGGCCATCGGTTACTTCTTAATACTCCTATAATACAAAGGATATTGAGGACTATTTTCTGGTTTACTTTTGGCCACCAAACAACCGCTCCATAAGTTATCACGGTGTGCCTTGTTATTGCTGAATGTAGCCAGTGGATCATTTTCGGTTTTAATCCCAAGTATTCTCAAATGCCCGTCTCTCTCCAATGAGAGACATTCTACTTGTTAGTTACTTTTGTAAGTTTTGCTTCCAAGTAAGTTTGCTGTCTAGAATTAGACCCAGGTATTTTACTTGGTTTGTTATTTTTTAGATATAAACTTTCCCAACTCAAAGATTGGTCGAAGAAGTGATATAGAATGGTCAGCTGTATCTCCAGATCTTAACCCTTTGGACTTTTTGTAGGGCCATAATATTTTTTTTTACCCGAAAAAAATTTTTTTTTTGGATTAGATATTTTATCTTAACCTAAATAAATTTTTGAGTATTAATTTTTTACTTGATCTATAAGTATTTTATCACATTTGTTTCGACGTTTACGTATTGAAAATCATATCGTGCATAACCAACAATGTGGCTTTATGAATGACCACAGTCCAGTTAATTCGATATTGAATATAACTGACAATAGCATTCGTGCGTTGGAGTTTGAAGCAATTCTAATTACCCTAAGACTAGTCCCACGGTTCGTAAACTACTACGGTGGCCTCTTCCAGTTAATGAGAAGTGGGATGATACGTCACAGAAATACAAAGCGAGGTGACAGAGAATATTCTGTTGGTTCTAAAAAAATCTGCAATTTTGTTTGTGTTGAGTGATGATTATAATTTTGTTTTTGGTCTATTTTTCAGGAGTGGAGTTTTTATAATATCAATAGTTTGAAATGTAAGCTGATAATCCCATAAAACTTTGAATGAATTATTTTTCATTTGATTTATAAATAAATATAATATTATGCGAATGGTTCATTTCAAATATTTCGCGTTAGCGGTGAAGAATAGCACAAATCGCGTTGCGACGGGACTGCGATTGCCTAATGCGTTTCCACATTTATTATAACGAGGTATTTAAAAAATCATAATTGGATTTGGCTGTAAAATTTAAATGTTTTTGGTAGGTACTTTAGCCACTTCCCATTGATATGGCAACCTGGATGAGAGATGTGTCTATGCGCAAAGTGGGATCGGTCCGTCTTTCAGGGTTGCCAATCTGTGAGTAATTCCTCACATTTGTGAGTAATTTACTAGTCTGTGAGTAATTTTGTGAGTAAAGGGCAAATGTGAGTAATATGTGAGTAATCGGGAAGTCAGCGTGGGTATATTTATGGTAGTTAGGCAAAATCTTTTTAAAAATTTTAATATAAGCCTTATTTTACCCCCTAGCACTTTTAGCAGTCATTACAATTTTATAGTTTTAAAATTGCAACGTCCTCTATTGCTTGGTCAATGTAATAGAGTAAAAGCGATTTTGATATTTTACAACACTAGGTTTCGTGTCGATAGTGATAGTCCCATTGGGACTGTTCCAATCGTCGATTAATATCTTTTTTTTTGTTCATTTTAAAAGTATATTTTTTTATTAGTAGATTTTTTTAAGTATTAGAAATAATGATTTATTATGATTTGGCCCGTTAATAAAGAAGCTACTCTGATTCTCCAATCTTTTTTATCTGTGTTTTTTGTTCAGCTGATGACAAAGATTAATATACAGGGTGATTTATAACTATTGGGACATAGGCTAAGGGCAGGTTATTTGTATTAAAATATGGCGATAGGGCCAAATATACCATGGCGATAGGGCCAAATATACCTTAATAATATATTGCTGTAGAATAAGATACAGGGCGTTAAATAATAATAATAGTAATAATAATAGACCATTATCTAACAGCAAATTATTTGACACTGCAAAGCAAACTTTTCATATATGAAATATTTTGTGAGTTGTTCAATTGCGTTTTTCTCGAAAACGGGTGAAATTTTCTAATCAAAAATATTAAAAAGTTTCGTAAAAAAGCTACCACTTAATTTCATCATCACTAATCATTCACGTGGCGCCTCCTGTAACAAAATGTGAAATAATACATAATTATTCCTTGTCAAAAAATATGCCTTTGTGCCAATTTTGATATCAATTCCTAGATATACAGTGACAGAAATATTTTATTAAGGTATATTTGGTCCTATCGCCATATTTTTGTCCAAATAACCTGCCTTAGCCTATGTCTCAATAGTTATGAATCAACCTGTATATTACTTGGTTATAAAATAGCGAATGCACAGAAAAAAAGGTGCATCTGTTTTGACTCTTGAATGTTCTGAAAATTTCTCTTTTAATGTTTGGCAACATTGCACGGTAGTAAAATAAATTCAAACCAAAGTGCAAGAGTACAAAATATACAATTTATATAAAAAAACTATTGATATTTTGAAGTTGTGAGTAATTGTGAGTAATCTGAAAAAGTTTTTGAGAGTAAATCGGTAAAGGCAGGTTGGCAACCCTGCCGTCTTTATTAGTGAGTGCAATTTGTCAATTTTATAGGTTATATTTCTAGTGTCATCTGTGTAATTAAATTAAATTTTTATTTGAGTTTAAACGATTTTTAAGTGTTACAAACTTTATAATGTATGTAATCCCCAGATATATTATACATTCCTGCTCTAGGAATGCTCGTTTGAGTAAAAAATCGGCTGGAATAACATTTTATAGGTTAGTATAAAAATGATAAATATTGTACATGACACTATTATGGCCGAATTGTATAAAACGTGTAAAAGTACCTTTCATCCGTCAAATTTTGGGACTACCTACATATATTGGATTCATATTTTTTTATGCGAAATAATATTCATAGAATTCCTAAAATATACCGGGTGTAAAAAACAACGTTTCTGACGAAAGTTTTATAGTTTTGTGGGGAAAAAATTTTGGCTAGAATCGTTTTTTAAAGCTAACCATAATATGGCCAACTTTTTTTTCGCCCAGCAAAATTTTCAAGTCCAATAAAAAAAATATTTTCATCAAAAGTTTCTTATTTTTTTATGTACTTTAAGAATATGTAAAAAAAAATGGGATTCCCGTTTAAAAAACAAAGTCCACCTCTATATGGCCATATTATGGTCAGCTATAAAAAAATAAATTTAGCCAAAATGTCTCCCCAAAAAAACTATAAAACTTTTGTCTAAAACTTTTTTTTCTAAAATGCATATTTTCGGCGGTATTTAACTGTAACACTTTAATTTGAACACCCGGTATATGTTCCGAGCATTTTCTTCAATTAAGAAATAATGCAATTCCTACACTTTGAGGCTTTTAGGTAATTACAGTAACAACTTACAACATATATTTTATTTTCTTAATCAAAGTGTTTAGTTTTAATTTCAAGGTTTAACTGGCTCAGGTAGCAGCCAAAACATTTAAATTTTACAGCCAACTCTAATATGCTTTTTCTATGGTTCATTAATTATTAAGTAAAAAAATATCTTTGTATTTGGTACTATAAATAAAATAAAACATAGGAAAGAATTGGCCCCCTGTTTGCTGGGAGAAGTGTATAAGACATTAAACAGTAAAACAGTTACTTCTATACAACTTAATGCATCCGATTTTTATCTGCAATGTTAAGCTATGGTTTTTTCTTTAACTTACCATTTTAGTTGATTCATGTCAATATTTCGTTTTCCGTACATCCTAGCACCAGCATATTTTCCAAGTCGCTTCCCGCATAATCCACCAAAACAATCCGAACCGCGCTTTCCAAAACTTCTAGCAGCCAGTACATCTAAGTCTTGAAAAGCTCTTTGCGATATTTTTCTAGATCTTACCGAGGGAAGAAATAGTTGTCTCGTTTTTTCGGGAACCAAATAACTGTTCTTTTTGTCTATGATGCCTTGCGCGTTGGCGAACATATACCACAGAAACATTATCGTACAGAAGAGGACCACATGGTAAAACGCCATGCTGAAACAAAATTCATATAAATTAGAATTTTAAAGAAAATTAACACAAATTTAGTTGGCAGCAAATAAAATAGGCTTTAACTATTGTCAGAAAACCAATGAAAATTATGGAAAAACTTTTTCAAATTAAGATAAATTGCATAAGCAAAAGTGTTTTGTAAAAAAAGGTTAGATAAATATATACAGGGTAGTCTAGAAACAAACGAATGTATAATTATGAAATTGTATGATGATTTATGATGAATGAGATTGTATTGCAGTGCATTTTTCAGAGGGCACGTCAAATTTATGTGTACTCAGCATTCAGCGCACCGGCGCCACGATCTTGAATTTTTTTAAATGGCAACGTAGGTTTAACAATACCTAATTTAATGCAGATCGGTAAGAGCGCCGTCAATAAAAAACCGGTCAATTGCGATTAGTATTCAATCATCAACGTACAAGATTTAATAATACCTATGTAGGTACTTTTTTAATACTTTAGGGCAAACAAAGCTAACAGAAAACACGTTTCTACTAGGGGAGTTCCCTTTAATTTTTTATTTATTTTTATTCTGTGAAAATTTCAACTGTCTACCTATTACGGATCATGAGATACAGGCCGATGACAAACAGACGAACAGACAGCGGAGGCTTAGTAATAGGGTCCCGTTGGTTACCCTTCGGGTACGGAACCCTAAAAAAGGACCTATCAAATACTTTTTCTCCAAATTAGCCCACACAATAACGTTTATGGATATTGTGTATGAGTCTTCTCCATCCAGTGAGGATAAGAATCTGATTAAGAGCGAAAATTATGTTTGTTAACAGTACCGTTTAAGCAGAATGTAGCTTCATTATTGAATGCAACAAAATCTAAGAAATTATTTTGCATTCTAGCCTTCTCGCATGCAGCGCCGTCACCAAGCAAGTAAATTTGTATTGACAATTAATAATTTCGAACGATAAGTAAATGCATGCAAATTGTTTTTAGTTAAAATTTTAAAATTGTAAAATATTATCGCGCGGGAAATAATTTACATAAGTACTTCTCCTTCGGGTAGAAAGTAGGCCCGACGAGAGAGAGGAGGAGGAGGAGGAGGAGGAGGAGGAGGAGGGAAACATCTCCGGGGGACCAGGGCAAAGGGGGGGGGGGCAGCTTTAAAAAAGTAGAATATATTAATAGGTTATAAGGGAACGGGCCCTTGCTAGTATTATGCCCCGGGGCCCCACCATGGCTTTTGGCAGTCCTGGTTGGAAGCCCCAAAATTGTTAATTTAACATGTAAAAGAGAAAAGGTACTGAAGAATAATTATTGAACGTATGCTTTTTCACGGCTTTATTTTTGTTGTTAAATGGACCACAAAAAGCTACTTTGCAAACAGCCGCCGCGTGCACAAGTGGTAGAATAATTTTTTGAACATGCACTCGGAACAATTACTTAATGTATACATACAATTGAGTAAATATACGCGAAAAGAATTTTGCATTTGTATTTGAAGTATTTGCATATGCTAAAAAACATTGCAAAATATTCGATGTACTTTAGAGAATTAACAAACTTATGCCACTAACGATTCTGACGTGTACAACGACAAAAAATTGACAAAAAATCTAAATAATGTTGTGTTGGTCTTTTTAAGTGCTAAATGTATATTATAGAATCTCATTAATTCTACTACTTATTGTAAATAGGTATTATAATAATAGTTTATTCAATTCTTTTACATAATAATATAATAAAACTCTCCCTAATTCACCATATAACGAGTGAATTTCAAATCCTGAAGCTGACTGAGCCTGTGTGTCGAAGGGACGGTTATTATTTCCGTGGCGCTCCGGGGCGACAACGATGAATGATGGTTACGAAAATCTCACTCACCATCATGCAATATTATAAATTTGTTTGTATGAAAATAATTTGAATAACCTACGACATAATCACAAAAGTGTCTCTGCAGAAGAGGTTCAGCTTGTATTGTGATGTTATACAAAGTTCATATATCCTTAATACTAAAATCTTAATTTCTAGTAATAATTTTTAATAATATTTCTATCAATAATTTCTAATAATAATTTTAATGCAAAATTATAGATAATGTAATTAATACAGATCATTTACATTGTTTTTATTTGAAAATTTTAATATTCTATCAGCTACATATATGAAACAGTAATAATGAAGTGATTATGATTCAAATATTAAATAAATAATATTTTGATTATTATTTCATCCAGATTTTTTGCCAAAAATAAAAATTTTAATGTTTACACACTGGACGTATACATATCATTCTTCATTTAATCTTTTTAGCTGTCTAAATTATAACAAACTAATTGTAATGCAAATTTACAAAATTAATTTATTATATCAGTACATTAAAAAAATGTCAAAATGATTTTAGAAAAGTGGACAAATGAAATTAAATTAAAAAAAAGCAATATAAATGAAGTGATTTTATAATATAAAATTCCATATATAAATGTAAAGAATATTAACCGATTTCAAAAAATAAGGAGGTTCTCAGTTCATCTGAATATTTTTTTATATATGTTCAGCGATAATTTTTTACCACGTTGTCCGATTTTTAGGATTTTTTTAACACGCTTTTATTAGCTTCACCTGTATGTATGTATGTATGTTTGTAACTCTCCTTTGGACTAAAAGCAAGTGGCTTATTACTGTCAGTATATCCCACTACTTCAAGTTTGTTCGTTGACCGAGCGGTCTAAGGTGCGGGTTTTCGGTCACCAGACTCACCGATCGTTGGTTAATCCCATCCAAGGCTGAAAAAAAATAATTGTTTTTTTTCAGCAATTTTTTTTTTAATAATTAATCGAACTAAAAAGTAAAAAATAAATATAGTTTAAAAAAACAAAAGAAAACGCTTTTATAATACATCGAACTAAAAAGTGAAAAATAAATATAAAAAAACTGAAAAACACGCTTTTAGAGCATATCAAACTAAAAAGTTAAAAATAATTTTTCGAATAAGCTTAGAACAATAATAAATGGAAAATACTAGTTAGTATGATTGTGAAAAAGCGTGGGGCGCTTTGTCCATATTTCTCGAACATCGAGCGCCCGACGCTTTTTTCACAATAATACTAGTATTTTCCATTTATTATTGTTTTAAGCTTATTTGAAAAATTATTTTTAACTTTTTAGTTTGATATGCTCTAAAAGCGTGTTTTTTAATTTTTTTAAACTATATTTATTTTTTTGTTACACCTCAGAGGTGTATTCGTCTTCTTGGGATCCATGTTCACTGGCCAGACGCTAGTGATTGTTGGCGGAGTTTTGTTTTTTCGAAAAATCTTAGTTCGAAGATTGTTTTGTTCGATAAAGTGTAGCTTGAAAATACTTCTGTTTTTTTATGGTGAGGTAAATTAGTTAATATTTGTTTAATTTTTCTTATTTTATGTATATTTTTTCAGAAGCAACTCGTGGTGACTCTAGGCCGCACAGATTAGGTAAATTAGTTAATATTTGTTTAATTTTTCTTATTTATTGCAAATCTTATTTATTGCGAATCAACTCGCGATGACTCCGGGCCATATAGGTTAGGTAAATTAGTTGAAATTTGTTTAATTTTTCTTATTTTATCTATATTTTATGAGAAGCAGCCCGTGGTGACTCCAGGCCGCACAGGTTAGGTAAGTTATTTATTATTTGTTTAATTTCTCTTATTTTATGTAAATACGCCGATTAGAATGAGGAAAAAGATCTTGATAACAAATTTTTTTAAATCGTTAGTTTTATACAATTTTTCTGATATTGAAGTCAATTTGTTGGCCTGGTACAACACAGGGCATAGGTAAAATTGACCATTGACATGTAATAATTGATAAGGCAACATTGTATTTCTTTTAGACACACGTCACACTTCCAATGTCAATTGTCATTGTGTTTACGAAAATTAAATTATTCCAACGAACTTAAATTAAGATAATAAACTGCGAAAAAATTTGGAATGGTTTATAGCTTTATAGATGTTTTAATATTATTTGGCAGTTTCTATAAGAAATTAATCCAAGTGATGTACGAGGGTAAATCAAATATAAACGGTAATTTTGCTGTTCTGCTTAGAACAGTTCCGAGCTAGATGATGTTGTGAGGAGTGGATGTTTGGTTTATGAGGATTGAAGGAACCGGCCAGGTGCGCGCTTATACTCAGCTTTGTCGTAGGGATACGCAAATTTTTTAAAACATCGATGTTGACAGCAAATGATACATCGAGATGTCACTCTTCTTTATGACAACGCCAGGCTTCATATCGCGGCCTTGACATGTAATACACTTGAATAAATGGGATGCGAAACCCTCGAGCACCCTCCTTATAGCCCTCCTTTTGACTATTTTTTGTTCGCGCCTATGAAAAAATCACTGGGAGAAAAACGATTTGAAAGCAATGAAAAGGTTGAAGAGTTCGTGCACAATTGGCTTACAACTCGCCCTCAAACTTTCTATGACCAGGGAATACTAAAGCCTTCAAATCGGTGGCAAAAGTATGTAGATCACGCAGGAGACTATATATTGAAAAATTGTATAACAATAATTTATGTACAACGTTAATAAATGTATAACACAAAATTACCGTTTATACATCGAAATCAAAGAACACATTTGAAAGTTTTTAGGTGAGACAAAAATATTTTAGAGCACAAAAATTATTTTGAAATGTGTTTCAGAGGGTCTAAAATGGTATAAAAAAAAACAGACGGTTCGACCGAAAGCGGATTTTTCCAAAATTTTATTTTTCTCCAATTCAAAATTTTGGCACATTCATCGTTCTTTTCAAATGTTTATATTGACAATGTATTTTATAAACTTTATATTAAATCCTTTTTAAGTGTTAAATAATTGTTTCGAGTAATTACAGAAAAGTGGTCCATTTAACAACAAAAATAAGTGAAAGTGAAAAAGCATACGTTTAATAATTGTTCTTCAATACCTTTTCTTTTTTAAAAGTTTAATTATTAATTTCAGGGCTTTTTACACGAAGGAGGCGTATGCAGTATATTTTCCACAGGATCATTTTTGCAAATTTTAATAAAAACCAATTTGCATGCATTTACAAATCGTTCGCAATCATCAATTTTCAATACAAATTCAAATTTTCTCTGCTGCAAGCGAGCACTTTTAGATAATTGGCTAGAACATGTTAAACACCTATAATAATCAAAACTTAAAAGATGTAAACATTAAAAAAAACGTTGAAAAAATCTGTGAAAGATCTTTGCAACCTATTGAAAAAGTTAGTTTCAACATGACACCAAAGAGAAGGTACAAAAAGGGATCTATCTAAAATTGCCCAACCCAGTGCGAACTCGTATTAAAAAAGATAAAAATGTTATATTTAAAATTTAAAATTCTTAATTGATAATTTTGATCTTTCTTTTCTTTTTACAATTCAAATAACTTACTTTATGTTTATAAAAGAAAACTGGGAAGAGGCATTGTATAGTCGTTATTTAATACACTTACATAGCTAGAATTAAAACCTCAGACAGTGTCTCTAAAGTTACAAATTCAAATATTTGGAACATCATTTAAATTCATTGGATGCGGCGTGGATCGAATGAAATGCTGATCCTATTTGCTTAAGTCTATTATCTGTAGGTAACAACATTGTTGCTGCTTTTTATAGCCTTTTTAGAATGGAATTAATTTCCATTTAATTTGATGTAAAAGACTGCAAACTTATTTTCTAAAGTAAACGGATGAAAATTATCAATCTCATCTGATTATACTTTATTTGGAATACGATCTAGCTATTAGCAGTTTTCTTATAAAAATAAATATATAGAAAGTAATTTAATTAATTGAAAATATTGATTAGATCATTTTAACAAATTAATGCTTGTTTAAATTTATTACCTAAATCAAAGCAATGAATTGGCCTCAATTAGTAGGTACATATTAGAGCTTAATTTAAGAAATAAAATGGAAGAATATATTTATGTTCAACAGAGGACAGAGAATGATATGACTGAGATAGCAGCAAATATTACAAAAATTGGAAATAACAATCATGTCTAGGTTGTTAGAAAACAGATTTCATTTAAGTAGTTATAGTTTTTTATAAAGTGAACTAAAAGTTAGGCAAGATATTCTAATTATTTTGGAAAAAATCTTATATTAGACACTAACATATTTAATTTTCAAATGTTAAAATAATACATACTTTAAAAATTTATAAATGTTTTATATTATAGTACCAAAGTAACACAAAATCAGTCCCATATAAAATAATTAAAAAAATGACAAACGGTTTCGGCCTTAGGCCATCATCAGATCTACAAAGAGAAAACAATGCTGTTAGTTTAGTATGTCATGTATGAAAGTTAGTATTATTACATACCTAAAAAATATAGTAAAAAGTGGTATTACAAACTTAGATGTTTCCAAATATATAAAAGCTGTTATCGAAAAATAATCTAAAGAATAGAAACTTGTACCTATAGTAGTTAGATATTTTTGACATTGATGTTTTTTGATATACAGATCCATCCACGATACTACGAACACGGTCAAACTGATGACCAATTTACCCTTGTCTGCTACTGTCATTCCAAAGCTTTCGCATGTGACATATTTGAAATAACTTTATACATTTCACGACAGAGTTGAGTATTAATGAATATTTTATAAATAAATGAAGATAAAAAACATACATAACATATTCAGACATGAAAATAGCGAAATTTAATAATGCAACCATCAACCAGAATTTGTAATAATAGACAAAATTTTGAACAACTTTAATAGTTGTTGACATAGCGCAGTGGGTACTTACAGTCAACCTACACGGATAGAGGTAGGATCGAATCTCGGCGCCGACGTTTTTTCTTCCTTTTTTTTTTATTTTATTAATTTTCGTTTTCTTTTTTCATTTCTTTTTTTTTCTTTTTTTGAGACCCTCCACAATAGTAAGAACAACAACAGTTTAAAATTTATAAAAAACAACTTTGATTTTGTTTTCAAATGGAAAAAAATTCAATACAAACATTAAAAAATAGAGAACAAACATTAAACATTAAACATTAAAAAAAAAAACAAAATAAACTTTAAAAAATTACATAACTAAGATTAAAAAAAAAATTCAAAACTAAGATTAAAAAATTACAAAAAAATAAAAATTATAAATGGAATCCAATAGACAATAATAAATTACAATCAATAATAAAAGAACACGAATTTATTTTTAATGTAATAGGTGCTCAAATAGACCTCCTTCTTGGGCATGACATTACCCCAAGCGATCGTAAAATGATCGCCTTACTTCAGCCAACATATTGGGACTAATAAGTTGAACGGCTTCTGAAATTTTCACTTTCAGCTCATCTAAGTCGTTAGCTCTTTCTTCCCTGAATTTGTATATCTGAGACTTTAAATAACCCTTCAAAAAAAAATCACAAGGTGCGAGATCCGGCGATCTAGCTGGCCACAGAATTGTACCTTTTCCTGATAATAATCTGTTGGGAAATGTTTCATTTAAAAAGTGCTGCACTCACACGATTATGCACAGAACATCCGTCTTGTTGAAACCAAATATTGTTAAATCGAGCTCCTGCCAATCGCCGTATCTCAGGGACAATATGGTATCTGAGTAAATCCAAATATTTAACACTATTTAAATTACCCTCAATATAAAAAGGACCGATTACATTTTCACCTAGTATTCCCATCCAAACATTCAAATTTTGCGGGAACTGCGTGCGAACAGTTACAAATTTATGTAAATTTTCTCGAAACCAATATCGGACTTGGGATGGATTATGCCTGGCAAGTAATGGAAAAGTCGACTCATCGGTGAAAACATTGTAAAGAAAATTGTTGTCATTGTTAACTTTATCCATTACTGCCTCGCTAAATTCCATTCGTCTGATATTGTCAGTTTCATAAATTTCTTGGCATTTTCTTACTTTATAAGATCGATATCCATGTTTTTTTAAAATTCTATTTACTGTGGTTTCACTGGAACCTACAACTTCCGCAACCTCTCTCTGAGATATCATCGGATTTTCTTCCACAGTTGCACAAATCATAATATCCCTATCTTCTTGTTCATTCTGATTATTATTAACTCGAGCCTTTTTATGTTCATTGGGAGAAACGCAGCCATGAATTTCAAAATTTTGAACAATACGATGTACTGTTGAGAGTGATGGTATGGGCCTATTTTGAAATGTCGCCTCAAACAAACCGCTTATTTGTCAAATTGTGTTGCCTTGAAAATGCCATTTCACAATTTGTACTTTCTCAGCAATTTCGTAAACATTTATTTTAAATCTAAAGAAATACTTTTCGCCCGCGATAAAAGCACAAAATTTGAATGTGACAGTTGCGGATAAACGTCAATTGGTCATCATGTTTACCATGTTCCTAGTACGATGGATGAATCTGTATAATTATATACTGTCACGTTGTACTTTATATACAATAAAATACTTGTTCCGGCTCCCTGTTTTTATTATAAATCCTCAAGGGGCTGGGAGTAACTAAGTAAAAGATGTGTTATTATCTAATAATAATCAATAACCTAATTTACTCTTCCACTTTTGATATTTGACATTCGACATGACATTTGAAATTTTCTTCTTCTCACACTGGCTCTCTCATTCCTTTGTTCTCTTATATCACAACTGACACGCACTTAGGTTTTTCAGTTCCATTTACCCCTATTAAATTTTACAAACCATAGGGTTTTCATAGTAATCAATCCTTAGACAAGAAAAGAGAGAGGACGCGTAATAAGTATATCGAGCACTCACAGTATTATCGATTGGTCACTATTATGTTGGTGCTAAGCATTTCGGTAACATCACAGCTTTTTACTCGTGTTCTTTTGGATCTTTGAATCTAACGGTATTTGATAATTAGTTTGTTGCAATGGTTTATTGTATATCAGTGTAGCGATAAGAAAGAACCAGATATTACGTTTCATAGGTAAATAATAAACATCAATAATTTATACTTTTTATATTTTCTTATAATGTTAATTTTATTTGGATATTATACAACTTGGTATTTATATATTGTACATGTCTCATTCTAGAGCAATAAATGTTACCCGCCAAGTTTGGTTATTTTATACTTTTTACTAACTTTTAGTAAATTCTAACATTTGTCTTTTGCTTTTTAAACGCTTTTATTTAATTATAGCAATTTTTATTCGATGTTTTGTTTTATATTTTCTGTGGATCCAGCAAAAAATCTTTGGATTCAAGCAATGAAAATTTTCCTTCCAAGATTATCTCAGGAAAGAAGTTTTTGAAAGACTTTTAAGAAGATTTCAATAAACTGGTACTATTGCTTATAAAAAGCGTACCTAAACTTAGCACAGAAAATAATTAACAAAATGTTCTATTGATCATCAAAAATCCTAACACAAGGACAAGAATTGTGACAAAATAGTTAGATTTAAGCCAAACAAGTGTTATAAAATTTCTTAAAAATCACTTTTATCATCCATTTAAAGTTCAGACGCACCAAAATTTGTATAAAACAGATTTTGAACGTAGTTTAGAATTCTGTTTATGGTTTTTTTGAAAAAACAGGAGAAGGTGAACAATTTTTCGGTCAAATACTATTTACTGATTAATCTACTTTCCATAATAACGGATTTGTGAAAAGACATAATTTTTTATTATTACAGCACCGAAAATATTGTAAACATGAATTTCAAACTGTAGATCGACAAAACCGATGGTCGGTAAACGTTTATGGTCAAATGATATGAAGACAGTTGATGAGGCCCTACTTTTTTGATAGCCATTTAAATGAAAGAAAATTTTTAAAATTTTTGTAGATCTTTAAGATCTTTTGTAGTTTTAAGGTTAAGCGAGTGACGGTTTTACTGTGATTTTCATATTTTATGAACCTTTTGAGATGTCTGCTAACTGACACTGATACAGGGGTTACGCAAACCGCTGTATCTTCGTTAGTTTTGCTTCGATTCATCTCAAATTTTCACAAAATATTCTTGAACGGTTTTCCATTCACAAAATTAAATATAAAAAAAATGCAAAAAAAGTTGTCGAATATCTAGAATGTTTGATTCGGCATATGGATGATTTCCCGTGTATTCATATGAGTTTTAAAGCGTTGCCCCATACTGAAAGGCTATACCTCAAGTGACTCTCAACCAAAGCAAAGTAAATAAGTTTAAGTTGATTAATATTAAGGATTGATGTTTAATTTTGTTGGAGTAAAATAGAAAGAACGTTGTTTCTTTTTTTAATTACATAGAAGTCGATAAAGTAAACATCTTTCTCGACTAAAAAAAAAAACTCGAAAAATAAGATACAGAAATAAAAAATATCTTGGATTTGTGTATTAAAATTTAAGCTAAATAAGAAATCTGTTTTTGTTTTCTCTTTCTACATTTTTTTCGGTTTTTCTTATGAATCGCGTTTATTATGTACCGGTTATTAAATTTCAGTCGTGTGTGATTTCAGTAGCGTGTTTATCTAAGGTTGTCAATTTAAATTTTTTATGTTGTAAATTAAGACTTGTTTTGTGGATCACTCTATATAATAACTTCAACGGACAGTTTTATACTTAATTAACTAACTTTTTTATATTGAAGCCATAAGCCGCAGCTGAATAAAGTATTTAATTAAATGTATTGCAACATTTTGTTCATTAAATTGGTTATAATTTATCAGTTGTAAAATAAAACCATAATTAAAATATAAGATAAATAAACAGGATTAATCCGAATTATAAACACATGTTCACCTGTACTCATAATTGTAATTTAATTTTGTTGTAAATTATTTGCGATGTATCTAATATATCACATTATTGATAGCATGAAAATTAACTGCATTTTATAAAATTAAAACTGTCATGGTAGCCGAGGGCAAGTGGTAAATTAGTAATATTGTAATATGAATAGTTGCTTTTGAATGAACGAAAACAATTGTATATACGATTACTGGTGTTAATAAATTATTTTTTAAATTTATTTATTGTCATACCTAAATAAAACACTATTAAAAGCAATTATATTGCTTGGTAAATATTACGCTGGTGCTATACTCGGACAAATATTGGAAAAGGTGAGTCATATGCATGATCAACACTGTTGTCTATGAATGAAAATTCCGACAGAGTTAGCATAGGCCGCGTATCAAATACCAAATAATTATTTATTATTTATTAGGTATTTGTTAGTAAACTTTATTAAATTTGTTTGTCAACATCTTTATTTAAACAAAGATTTTTTTTTTTGGCTTGGGCACTTGCCATTCAGCCAGTCTCGGAATATATTATATAAGTTTTAATTGCATTATCACTCTAAATACATTCAATCATACACACTTTTGTCCTAAGCAAGAAAAGAAGAAAAATATAAAACAGAAGATAAGGCAAGCAAGGAATAAACAAAGGAAAACATGTCTTCTTGTCTAGGGGCCCGTCAAGACATATTTTTTTTACACACAAAACTAGGCCACGGAAAGGTAGGTATATAACAATTGGGTTAGAACATAGGTTGCAAGACTAATATTAATTACAAACAAAAATGATGCGTTAAATATACGTTTTTGATAGTTTTTAAGAAATGAATATATTTGCTGATTTTTCCCTTAAATATAGCTCAGTTCTGGATGCAAGGGAACCTTAATTCATTAGGCGGTCGTTTAAATAATTAAATTTAAATAACAGAAAAAAAATCTGAAGAGGCCAATATTATAAGGAGACTTACCTAGTGGTATGTCTGCGTTCTGGAATTCTTGAGGGGCCCCCACACGTTTTCTTCTGGGCAAGCGGAACACCGAAGAACAAAATATTTTACTTTTGCAGTACGGACACTTTAGAGGTTCATACGGTACTGCTCGTTAAAAATCCAAAAAGGTCCTTTACAAACGCACAGATGTGCGCCGACGCGAGTGATTCCCGAATATTGGCATCAAATAAATTAAACAGTTTTGATAAAAATATTAAGGGTCACTAGCATCCAATTAATTATGATAAATATCAACATAAAATAATTAATATAAATTAAGGAAAAAACGCGTAAATACCTAACAATATTTATTCCCTAATGACTTTGTTATCTGTGTTTAATGGTTTTAAAATGTGTTGCAAGTAAATAAACGACAGACGGGTTACAGATTGAATATTGTCAGCACAGGCACAAAGACAGTTGAAAAATACCTTTCGACGAAGTTAGATTTGTATCGCTTTAACTATTTACGATAATTATTTTATATTTTATATACACTTTTTTGTATAAGTGCTCTTTTCTGATATTCGAGTAAGTGTTCATGTTTGTGCCTTACAATTTGGTAGTGGTAGTGCATATTGGAGGAGTTATATTTATTGTATAGTATATTAGGTAGGTACTTTAAAAGTTTATTAAATAGTAACATATAGGTGTCTTTATAAATTTAATAAAAACAATTTAATAGTAGAATTATATTGTTACAATAGAAATGGATTCAGAGGCGGGTCCAAGTGAAACCCAATTAGGTCGGCGAAAGCCCTTATCAAAGGATGAAAAGAACATTATATGGAAAGTGTATGATGGGCTGAAACAAACACTTCCTACAAATGAAGCTGTAAACCGCAGTTCCTTTTTAACTGGAGTATCTGTTTTAACAATTGAACATATCGAACGCGAAAAGACAAAAAAATGGCCTCTTAGAAGCCCCTAAAACGCATACCCGTGGTCGAAAATTGTTGAAATTGGACGATAACCAAAAACAAATCATTTGAAGAACTGTACATTCTTTTTTTTTTTTTTTTTCGAAAACAAAGCCCTAACACTTAAAGTTGTTCTTACGAAATTAAGAGAAAATAAAGAAATTCCATTAATGAGCCGTGAAACTTTACGAAAAATTTTATAGGGCCTAAAATTTCGTTTTGTCAAACGGTGTAGGAAATCAATTTTAATTGAGAGGTCCGATATAGTGTCCTGGCGAAGGCGTTATTTACGAAATATTAATGAGTTTAGAGCCGCTAAAAAAAAGATATACTATCTCAATGAAACGTGGGTACATACTGGACACAAGGTATCTAAGATATGGCAAGATACTTCTGTAACTAGTCACCGCCAAGCTTTTATAGAGGGATTATCTACAGGTTTGAAAGCACCATCAGGTAAAGGACAGCGCCTAATTGTTACCCATATCGGAAGTGACAGTGGATTTTTGGAAAATAGCGCTCTTGTGTTTATATCAAAAAAACAGAAGACTACCACGCGGACATGAATGCGGAATGCTTTGAAAAATGGTTTACTAAAGTATTACAGCGTGTAGAACGAAATTCAGTTATTGTAATAGATAACGCTTCTTATGACAGTCGACGAGTTGAACGCATTCCGATAATGTCCAGTAGGAAAGCGGATATGCAAACCTGGCTGCGGGATAAAGCAATAACATTTACTGAGGAGATGCGTAAAGTGGAATTAATGGACCTAATAAAGAAACACCGCCATAAATATATTCAATATGTTGTCGACACAATGGCTCGTGATCGTGAGACTTCCTCCTTATCACTGCGAATTCAATCCTATTGAACTAATTTGGGCGCAAGTGAAAGAATTTGTAGCTCGAGAAAATAAAACTTTTAAAATAGCCGACGTTTAAAGTTTATTAAAAACCGGTATAGAACGTATAAAACCTGAAGATTGGCAGAATGCTATTTCCCATGTAATGAGGGAAGAAAATAATATGTGGCGCTTGGACGGTATGATCGAAACGGTAGTTAAACCTTTAGTCATAACTTTAAGTTCCGACGATAAAGACGATTCCAGTGATAGTTCTGCAGAATCAATGGATTACGAAACCTCATAGATTTACAATTAAAGTAATTAAAGTAAGTGATACCAAGCTTAATTTACATATTTTTATAAAAAACAAAATACAATTATAAACATAAATGAATTATTACAACAAAAATAGATAACCAACCTACTTTCATCTAGTAATATTCATAAATACCCATTTAATTTGCCAATATAGTATTTCTGCGACACTGGAAGAGTGCATTTTGATATGATAACGATAGCTTTTGCAGTTTTAAAGCGCACCTTCTTCAATATTTTGTTCTAGTATAATACCCCATTTAATTTTCCAATAGTGTTTCTACGCCACTGGCATAATATTTACATATTTTACCAATAAACAAAACGCCACTGGCGTAATTTATTTTGGCAATAAACATGCATTTATGACTAGTTGGCACGTGATACCGATAACTTCTGCAGTTTTAAGCGCGTGAATTCATTCATTATGCTCTGATATAGTATTATTGTTGTACATGAACAGGGAGGAATCACCTTCTTCAATATTTTTTCCGAGTATAGTAGTGCAGTTCAAAATAATTTTGTCAAAATAATAAAAATAAACTTGTTTATTGCCAAATAAAGCACAGAATATACTGTTGTATTTATTTCTAAATAAGTCTCGTATGTTTTAATTGATGAATTATTTAATGTTTTCTATATAAAATGCAAATTAGGTAGGTATGACAAAATTCGAAAAGATTTGTTAAATGATGAAATTTGGTAAGTACAATTTTGTGTCTAAATGTTTTTGAATTATACCTAAATATAGTTTTAAGAGCAAAATAAAACACAGTTAACAGATTTTTTTAATGTTATAATACAAGCATAAAGGGAGATTTGGGAATATACATGATATTGCCGGATCCTTTAATTTCGGCTTTCTCCTTTTTATTTTGCTAACAGTATCATCAGTAAAAAGAGTCTCATAATATTTGGAAATATCTTCTAAAAAATGTAGAACAGAATCATCTCTAGAAAGTGCTTCATTGGCCTTAGGAACTATATATATGTTGCCACTATTTTAAGCGTTTAGAATCTTATTAAAAACATTTACAATGACAAAATTGGGATTCAAGAAAAAGATAACAGTAGCAACTCTTTATCTAACATTAAAACTCTATAAAAAAAAACAAATTTTCTTTTCTAGTAATTAAAATTTATTGTATAATTACTGTTGTTTGTAAGTCAGGATATATGATTGTAAAATTTTATTTTATAGAAACTTGTAATAAAATAAACTACACTCCGTGATACGTGTTGTGACTAGTTTACAATAAATATTATATTTAGACCTAAATAAATTATTTTACTTACATTAGAAGCTTTAAAAAGACATTGAATTGATTTCTCCTTGTGTTTTCTTTAGTTTTACATCTGATTTTGCCCACTAAGGAGAAAGTCATTCTTGGACCGGTTTCGTCCTTATTAAGACTCTTCAGCAAGAAATAGAAATTCTCGACTCCAGTCTCTAATGGAGTCTGATTGCAATACCAATTTCTATCGAACTCAATTACGGCGGGCTGAGCATGAGTAGATATTCAACGAGCAAAGCTAGAGTGTTGAAAATATTTTCTATCTCTGCTATTTCCTTTCGGCGTAATTCAATACCTGGTGATGTGTTAGCCAAAGGAGTAGTTGTTGTCGAAAGAGAAACGGCCGCACATATATTTTTGTGACTATGGCTTTGAGTATTATTTGATGTATTTTGAAAGTTATTGTGTTCTAAATATTTGGGTAAAATCTTATAAACCTGTATTTTATTGTAATCATTGATAATTATAAAAATACTCTACACAATCTTAAATACAGTAATACAACTTATATTATTAAAAAATATGAGCTCGAAAATGAAATAAGACAACAACCCTGTATCAGAAAAACTATAAGACCTTAATAAGTTTTCTTACAAAACACAAAAAAGGATGGCTTTGTGTAGAACATATGAAAAAATAAAAAAATCCAACGAAAGGTTTTGTGGAAATGCATTTTAAATAAAGATGTGATTTTTCTTAATTATAATTTAACATCCTATTAACAAGTAAAGGGTAATTTTGCAACAATAATTTTCACACATTCATGTTCAATACCCTGCATTATCCAAAATGTTAGTGATCGGGATTTGTAGCAACGGTAAATTTTGATCAGGAATTCGATATCTAAAATATATCTAAATTTCAAAAGAATCTCACCGAAAGCTATTTCTCATAAGAATAATGCGGAATCCTTTGTTTATTATAAATTTTAAGTAGCTAAATTATTATAAGCAAATTATTTTTTCCTTCCGTAGAAAATAAAGAATCTAAAAAGTATCAAGCTATTTTTAATTTATTTTGTTTCTCTATCTAGTATACTTAAAACAAAAATGAAATACCCGCATTCTCAAAATATCTGTGTATTTAGTAACTGCAATAAATATATAAACTCTATTAATTTCCTCTCTAGATAGGCGAAACACGAAAAAACAATTCGAGTAAATTTTGTTCGCATCTCGTCTATTTTAAAGAGACGGTTTCAATATATTCATTTGCAAGGAATTTTATTAATATAATTTTTAGTTGCCATAGTTAAGAAAATATCCAATATTTTGCTCCAAACTTCATAAAATGCAATATTACAAATACTTAAAAACATTCACATTAGTTTTAGTTCGCAATATTTTAAATTTAATAATACTAAACATTAAACAACGCCAAAGTCTAGAATTACAAATATAATAATTACGTACACTTTAGCTTCATAAAAGTAGACAACACAATATGAAATTCAAATCTTCAGAGGTTAAGAAAATTATCCAATTCAGATCATTCACATTTTCTCAAACAATACGCCATCAAAATAATTTTAAATTTTCCTTTAGAGGAAACCGGACCTCTCGCGAAAGCAAAAATGTTTTAAGGATTTTCTAATATAAAATTGTATTTATATGCGTGCCATTGGGAATACTTCGGATTATTATGTGTCTTGGCAATATTGAGAGCTTTAAATTTGTGCAACGATAAGGTAGCACTCTACAGAGACGTTTAAGAAAAAAAGGTGGGAAAGCATTCCATTTAAAAACTACTAGATATTTATTAAAACAAAAAACAGTGAATTTTTATAGATTTAATACAGAATTGCGCGTAAATGTTTTTTTTATTCTTTTTAAAATTTTCCAAAATATTATTGGTATTTCCTGAAAATTTCACAAAAATCAAACTAAAAATAAAGGCTCAGAATGAATTATAAATTTTCGAAGTGTCCGGTTTGCTTTTAAGGTGTAATTATTATAAACAGAAAATTTATAAGAATGATATTTGATATTATTTTTTTTTTAAAATGAGGTATAATAAAAACAGTATTGTTCAAAAATATCTCGTTTGCCTAATAATTATTAGATAATGTAATCAATATAGGACTGAATATAATTATTTAATTCGTGACTGAAAATAGTTTGAGACCAGATTGAAAATATTATTTTAGGGTCTTAGAAATCTTAGACCCTCCCAAATCTAAATTTGGAACTGGGATAACAAAATTTATTAATTACTGAATTGAGGGAGCCAACCAAATATATTTCAAGTGCTCGAAACAGGTTTATAAAGAAAATATTCAAGATTACTACTCATAGTAGTGTGTTTAAATTTGATTTGGTTACTCAATACAATTCTTCCTATAAATTTAGTACATACTGTTAATACGACAAAAACAGTAATAAAATATCAGACGTTAACCAAATTTCTCCTGCTTATTACTCTTAGCAAAAATTATGCAAGTTTAATATTTAAAAATAATACGAATACATTAGTGTACAACTATTTAAATTTTATTAAAACCAAGCTGATCGTTTCGGCTTCACAGAGCCATCTTCATAGGACGGTGTTACAAGTTTACTATAAAATAAAAATAAAATAATAAATTTAGATACCACCACGAGAAGCATTAAATAAAATAAACATTTAGAAAGGACCACATACTTTTCATATGCAAACGGGAGTACTGTCAAAATGTCTGAATTTTTGTTATGTTAAATTACTTGATGTACCCATCAAAAGTGTCTATGGGGCCCTATTCTATTACTAGATTTTGAGATACAGGGTGTTGAAGTTAGAAATCCCTAAGTATTTAAAATGGACACCAAAAATCACTCTCAAATATTTTTGGAAGTTAGTCACTCATTCTGTGTATTCAATATACGTACTTAACTACTATTATCATCAAAATATTGTCACTTACAGGGTGATTCATGATCCCGTAGATCTTTTTCGGCCAAAGTGGGTATTTTCACCAAGCAGAAATAACTGAAATACCGAAAAAAAAATACCAATGTCAAAGTTTATGAATATTTGAAATTGTAAAGTTATCGATGTACTTGTTCGAAATTCTTATAGGTAAAATTAGATCATATGACTAGTTTTTCAAATATAACTTAAAGTTCACCTTCAGATAAAGTTTCAGATAACTAACAGATATTTATCTGGGAGTTATCTGACAGATAATTAGGTTCTGTCTTTTCACGAGAAATAATCTATAAGGAAACTTTTAAGTACTTTATCAGGAATTTAATGTGTAAAATAAGTTATCTTTCAGAGGTTAGTTTTATTCAGAAGTGAAAAGATAACTTTTAAGTTGTCTGAGAGATAAAAATTACCAGACTCTTTATCTGAAAGTAAAAAATCTCAAAATCTAGTCATAGGATAGGATTAGGCCCTATGGACACTTTTGATGTGGGCATCAAGTAATTTAACACATCAAAAATTAAGACATTTTGACGGTACCCGCGTTTGCATAAGAAAAGTGCGTGGTCCTTTCCAACGTTAAAATGAAGTAAGCTGATTTGGTCAATCATTTTTTTTTTTTGAGGTGAAAAATCATCCATAGTGACATCTGGGAAGATAGCACACTTCTTTTTTCTTTTTCTATTCCGCTTCTGCTCTCCGTAACCACCTCGGGTGCAAATCATCCGAATGCAGGGCAGTCTGTATATATTTAGTCTCCTTGTAGCTGCACCCTGCTCGTTCGTCCCGTTTTTTATTTACATAATGTTTTTCATGGTGTTTGCCACAATATTCCATGAATTGCTTTGAGTTATGGTCTGCAGTATGTTTTTGATGGTTAGTATCTTCCCTAATTTTGCATGCAAGTCTTGTCATAGTATTTTATACGTTTTGGTAAAGGATTTGAATGATTCATGTTTGCTTATTACCTGTAATATATAATTTGTAATGTTTCTGAATTTACAACATCTGATATAAGCCTTTTTCCACTCTGCCTTGCCCGTTTGTTTTTCTCATTCCTTTTGTCATCTGTCTAAGGCTCCTTTGACGTTTCCTCTTAATTATCTCATTAATATATGTCTCTTTTTTGTGTAATATTTTTCTCTTTTTAAGAATATGGATAAAAACAATTCCTGATAGGACCCGTGCTGATTAGAGCTATACGGTTCTATAACATTCAGCTATCCGAGAGACCATTCGTCTCTGCACTTTTCCATCTTTAATCTGTGCAAATTTACTTGCATTGCTCTCACCTATACTGGTAATCCATATAACAAAACCAAGTGCTCTACTCCGCTCGGAATATCTTTGTTTCGGCTTTGAGCTCCTCCTACATTTTGCATCAGTCTGCTAAATTTTCTGATCCGGTTCTTTACTTTTCTTTTTTGTTTCTTCAATATATCTCCTGAAGTTTATTCTGTCAATCCATAAACCCAAATATTTGACTGCTTTTTTAGTTGTTATTTCCTTCCCTTGCATTTCAAACTTTTCTAGCTTTCTAACGTTCCCCCAGTCATGTCCTTTAATATTGACCGCCTTAAATTTTTCTGGTGCTAGTTTTAGCTTTCAGTATTCCTGCAGCCATTGGTCCACATTTTTTAGAGCCATATTGGATTCCACAATAAGCTCTGCTGAATATTTGGCCCTAACAAGTAGTGCTAAATTATCTGCAAAATCGATTGCAACTACTTTATTCTTCAAGTTAGTTCCTAAAATGTTAGTCACTTCCTTATCATAACTTTATATAATCGTTTCTCTAATAGTTCATTCATGATTCTAATGAGCTAATTTGAAGACTTTTCTCCTACAAATTTAATTTTATCTGAGAGAATACCATCTACTCCTGGCGGGCCTTTTTTTAGGTTTCTGAGCGCTTCTGTCAATTCCTCCAGCAAAAAGAGTTCAATATTTTCTTCCAGCGTTTGTCTATCCGCTGTATGGAAAGCCATTTTCCTATCTTGTCCCAGTTCCACTGAAACTGATACATATATTGCTGAAAATCTGGAAATTCTGCAACCATTAACGCAGATCTCATTTTCTAGGTCATCACAAAGTTATTTTCAGTGGCGGTCCTGTTAAATCAGTTTTTTTAACATTTTTCGCATTTATAAGTTTCATACTAGTTTTTCCTTCTCAAATTATCTCGATCTAATCTAGTTAGTATCCGCATTTATCTGTTTTTTTTTTATGTTCCTGGACCACCAGTATAATATTTGTGTACCAACTTGGTTACTTCTTTCCTTACTAGCATCGTACGTTTTCCAATCAACGATTTCTAGCTTCTCGTATTGGTTCCTGACTCGTTTTTCAATATTAAATAAGATGAATTGATGTTGACACTTGCTTTCTATTTCCACGACATCCCTAATTCTTTTCCTATCCCTTGTGTTGAAATTGTGACGTCAAATTGTGTGATTTGCTACGTGACAGCGACGTGACAGAGATGTGACAGCGATGTGACAAAAAGATGACGTCGAATGATTTTACTTCCCGTTTACTTCTGTACAGTCGACTATTTGAAATTAATCGTATAATTATTATTACCTATTCTTATAAATGGATGATTAACACTGCAGTTAATTTCTTCTTTACTTAAATAAACTCTTATAAATAGAAACTGTTGCAATGCAACGAAACCAATAACCTACGTCCCATTAAATTTCTTATTAATGAAAATATCGTAAATAGGTACCTGAGTAAATAAACGTGATTGAGACAAATTAATTCCGTAACGACGAAGACTTGAAAATGAAGGAATGATAATTATTGGTTGATAAAGATTATATAACAAAAACGAGTTAATTAAAGATCTTAATATTAGTTAAAGTGTCGATAAATCTTATTTCCTTGTGGTTGAATTTAGTTAATAAAATATCAATGTTTAATGTTTTTTACACATGTTGCTTTTTAAGTAGAATTTTTATTTTTAAAAGATTTCTAGTTCAGATAAATTTTTTGCAGATTTCCCTTAACATTCACAATAATACAATAAAGTTATTGCAAGTTCACTTAAGGTCAGTCACAATTAGCGCAGCTCTTATTTTGACATCTGAGCATGCGCAGATCATTTAAGTTCTAGAACTGACTTAATTAAAGATTGTGCATGTCCTTAATAATTGTGAATGTTTAAGTCCTGTAGATAATGGCGACTTTATAGTTTTCTGGTGCGCTCGCCGACACTCGTGTCAGTTCGAAGTTTTCATCTAAAATTTCTATGGTGGTAATGTGTACTCTTCCATATTATGTACTATTGTAGACAACAAAAAAGATAAACTGTAATTTAAAATTTTTACAGTGAGGTTAGAAATATGTCTAAGGTTTGCTATAAGTCTTATTTAAGCATAAAATTTATTTGCCTCTAATTACATTGTTACTATTAGTAGCTGACGTTATAGAATTTGCAATCTTTCTAATATTGTAATAGAGATGTGGCTGTAACGGTGTGAATCGCCGTCAGGCAACTTGTTATGCAGTTCGATGTATTATGGGTTGCGCTTCTCACGGAACATATTTTTGTATTTTTTGAACGCATAAAGGGGTCGGAGTTTTGATGTTGTCAAAACTATGAGATACAACACGACAAGTTTATGTTGGAGATCCATTTGGATTGTAAAATATTTAATTTATTGTGACATCGGTAATCTTTTACCAGCCGAATAGGAATTGTACAGTAAATTAATTAGAATAATTTGGAGAATTTTAAATAGGCCATCGAGCCTCGTATTTTGGTAAATTTCTTCAATTTAAGCCTGTAAAGGGATCTTTTTTCGGTTCAACACGTGCTCGTGTTCGATGTAAAAAAACCCTAGGGCATTCAGTAGATTTCAATAGGAATTAGTAAGTTTTTTTTTACCTTCCCGTTTTTGTGTGGAATCGTGAGCTCTTGCTGATAGCTGTTTGTTTCTGGGCTGCTAATAAAGCTCTGGAGCAGTATTTGTTACTGTGCCATTATAACATTGTAACTACAGTGTGGAGTCACCGTACACTTGACTTGTCTAGTGCGAAATAGTACATACCCTATCAACTGATGAGTTGGGCTGGGATTTGCCCCATCAGCGGAGTTTAGTGCATTCACCCCTACCGTGAACAGTGAGATATGTGATACAATTTAAACAGCATTCAGCATATATTCTACCCGAGAAAATCAGAGTAATGAGCCAAATTTGTTTGTTAACTGTTTATTTAGAGATCACACGGATCATGTCCTATTAATGTGTTAGATTTAGTATACCATATAGTATACATACTATTCATATAAGGTATATAAATATTATTATAATATCAGAGAGATGCAAATGACTTATCGTATTGCAGCCAAGTATAACAGAGGTGAAGTTCCTAAAAGCTCACCGAAGAAGCGACAATGTTCAAAACCTGTTAATCTCTTTGATCAAAATATTTTCCTTAAAGTTATTTATGAAATGTACAGAACAGTAAGTGTGTATCAAACATATATTCACAACATTTAACATAAATATTTTTGGTCACAGGAACACATAACCTTCCAAACATTAAAACAGTGGATCTATATCGTCACTATAGAAAATTAAAAAAAAACAATGGTTTTAAATGTAAGAAAGATTACCTACATTGTGGTATACAGTTAAGAAAAAGAACGACAGAAAATTTGCTAACCAAACAATTCGAAGGAAACTGGAAAAGCTTGGATTCACTGATGTAGTATAATTCTATTTTAAATGATAAAAATGTTGCACAAGATGTTGAATGTCAAGCATGTGATAAAGACGTAATATGTATATGCAATGAGCTAGATGTTGATATTATTAAAATATAACATATTCTTTTATGTTAACGGCAATTGTCAAAATCTTGCTTTTTTCCTCAGTACTCAGGATATTCGAGATTGAGATTTTTGAAGTGATACTATTACTTTATTACCTAGAAGCTATTAAAAAACTTACCATTGAAAAGCTTCCTTGGTTTATTTAAACGTAAAAAAAAAACATTAAACTGAAGTTTTTTTTTATTTTCTCTAGCATTTTTCGCACAGTTGACACAGCAGTTGACATTTATTTATACTTAAGATCTATTTGTCCATCCTTAATGCCTGCAAATTTGTCTATAACATCGTCGTAAAATTTTGGATTTTCTGATAACTGTCACAAGCTGTTTTTCAATGGATATTAGGGCTAAATTAGAGAGTCTGTAAAGCTGAAAAACTTCGTCTTAGTCTATTAGAATTAATAATGTCCGTTTTCTTTTCAAAATTTCTACTTTAAAATCCTTTTTTTAATAAAGAGCACACAATACAGACACAATTTACCACATTATTATTGTTCACAGGCACAATACATAGTTCCTCCATTTTACAAAAAGAAAAACAACTACGAAAAACAAACCGAAATCTACCTGAAATCTAAGATTTTCCTCACACTTCGATTCGCGGTGCGAATTGCAATAAGCGTAAGGCGACGTAATAACCGCTGCTTCTCGACTGTATTGTGGCAGCCCTTTGAATCTAATAAATAAATTTTAAATAATTAATTTTCATGTTCCTTCTATATTTACTGACAAGTAAGTTGTTGTGTTTTTTTATTTCTTGTTCAATGTTTAGGAATATCTCGATTTGACTATTGTTATAGCTCCGTTTTTTTATCTTTGTAGAGTCTCTGATGATGGCCTAATCGGCTGAAAGCGCTAAGACTACTTTTACTGAGTTTTATTAATATTAATAAAACTACCTACACACTTTAAATACGTCACATTCATTTCTTATTACCCAGTGTGTACACACCACTCAACCTCTTTAAAAATATTTATTTTTAAATTTCAAAGTGTAGGGAAGCGGTGCTTCCCCCGCTTCCATGGACCGCACGCCCCTGAGAATACCTATCAGTGATATTAAATAATACTAGAATACTATATTCCAATTCGGCGAAATACTTAGGCATGAACCTAGACATAAAATTAAAGTGGAAAGAACACATAAATTCGGCTCTGGGGGTGTGCCAGTAAAAATAATATAAATATAATACAACGTTTCTAGAACAAAATATTAAGGGCAATAGTAAACGTTCCTTGGTTTGTAAGGAACTCAGACTTTCAAAGAGATCTGAGAGTGCCTACAGCCGAAGAAGAGAGGAAAACCATCATCTAAAAAAAAAACATGAAAAAAAAAACATGAAAAAAAAAACATGAAAAAAAAAACATGAAAAAAAAAACATGAAAAAAAAAACATGAAAAGAAAGCATACCCACGTTAATATTGAAGTTATACAGTTCCTGGACAATCAATACCGAATGAGAAGGCTCAGAAGAACCAAACCATTTAGATTAGTGATATTAAATTATGTAAAAACAGAGTAAAATGCGCGTGTGCAGTGTATAGTTCATTAGAACAAGACGGAATAGATACTATTGTTCGTTTTAAGCTTATTAAGTTTAATTATAATAAAGAAAATGGCTGAAATATAGTATAAGTAGCTAAGTGCAATGCAAACTAACAAAAAAAAAATCACTCCAGCTTTGATTTTGTTTCTTAAGAAAAACGACATTCTTGGACCGGTTTTGTCCTTATTAAGACTCATCAGCAGGTAATAGACAATCTCGATTCCAGAGACTCCAGAGGCTGGAGTCGAGATTCTCTATTTATTGCTGATGAGTCATAATAAGGATGGAACCGGTCTAAAAAAGACATTTTCCTTAGGAAGTAAAATAAAAATTAGAGCATTGAATATTATTTTCTCTCTGCTATTTTCCTTCTGATATAATGCAATGCCCGTTGCAGTATTAGCCTAAGGAGTAATTGTTATTAGGAGGGAAACGGTCGCTTGACGTTTATTAGTTTATTTTCTTGTTCGTATCTATCTATCGTATTTGTTAATTATTACTTAAATTTGCTATTATCTTTGTTATTTAATTTTGTAATATTTGGCTTAATAGAATTTATTCCTTAAAAATAAAATAATTATATGTCATTCAAAGTAGAATTAAACATATTTTAAGATGCGCTCTTTCACAAAAAAAAAAAAAAATAAAACAAGAAATTCCTGTTTTAGAAATTTGAATAAACTTTAAGACACAACCCAGATACACGTAAGCAAAGTTTATCGATTCGCCTGCACATTGAAATTTTTTTAATAAGCCTTGACAGCACTTAACACCACTTCATAAGGGATAAGTGATAACGATACAATATACAACAACATCGTTCCGAGCAAAGAGTGAACTTGGCTTTTATGTGGGTTCTAATGGATTTTCTGGGACGTATGATTGAATAAAGGACTTCCGCAAAACCTTACTCACGGATAATTGAATATTTTTTGAAAAATAGTTATTACGCTTTTTCTTGATAGTGACTGAAAAATCTATACTGTAAAATGTAAAAATATACTTACCAAAGAGGTTAAAAGATTATTGGTGATTTTTTGAGAATATTAATTTATTATTTTTTCTCTTCGACCAGATGGTTATTAGCGGTTGCATAAAAAAATGCAAAAAATATAAAAATGCAATTTATTAGTTTTTAGGTTTAATTTTTTAGTACAAGCAAATAATGCGAAATCATATGGTGCGATTATTGCACCCATCTGTATTTAAATCAAAATACACTTTTTATAGATACATTAAACTTAAAAAGTTTGGGTTGCGTTTCTTGCTTAGTCTCAACCTCTTGTTAACCAAGTGAAAACAGACATACTTTCATTTAATTTACACTTATCTAATAATACATTTATATATAGTGCAGGGCAGAGTGGCGCATTCGTTTGCAAAATTGTTTTAATTCGTAATTTTTTTTAAATGTCCGGAAGGCTTTCCTGATTATAAAAGTGTAAGATGACACTCGATATTTGTTGATGTTATTGTTTAAGCAACGAAAAATTAATTAATCCAGAAAAAATGCATTTTTTGCAATAAATTATCATTCTCTAATTTCAACAAAAAAATTAATTGCTTGACAAGACTGTAATATTTTTTAAAAACATTTTAGAGTTAAACATAGTATTACCAAACCATTCTAAAAATAAAATAAAATACAGGGTATTCTATTTAAAAAACATACATTTTTATTTACCAGGCAAAAACGCAACACCCTGTATAACTAAAAATATTTATATAAACATGTATTTTTCACATCCATATGACTTTTATTTGAAACTTTTTTGCGTGTCTATAACACAAATTGAAATATTGAATAATTACGCACTAATGGGACTAAAAGAATAAAAATCTCACAAAAGCAAGCCATTTCACATAAGATTAGTGCGGGGTCTTTTAAAATAGAAGAATATGGAGAAAAGAAAAACTTAAAGTGTTGAAATATAAAAAAGAGATATAGAACTTGAAGAAAAATTTATCGAAGAAAGAGAGATTTTAAATAATAAACGGGAAATAAGCATAAATAAACAAAATAAAAGTAAAATGAAAATAAGGAATTAATAAATAAATCGGAAAAGACAAGATAAAAAAATAGAAGAAAAATAAATGGAAAAGTATTTAGAAAAAAGAAAAACAAGAAATAAGAAACAAAATGAAGAAAGGTAAAATAAATATAAAAAATAAAGTTAGTGTTAAAAAAAATATTGAAAATATAAGGCAAATGAAAACGAAAATCTAGGGAAGAGTGGGAAAAAATAATCGGGTGTTGACAGAAAGGAATAAATAAGGACAAAGGTGAAAGAAAAATACTAAAATTTAGATGGGGCGAGAAATTTGAAATTTTAAAACTAGCTGAGAACACAATAAAATTGGTAAAATAGAAATGGGTCAATATTAAAAAAAAACAGAGTATTTATGGTTTGCAGTTTTTGTAAATATGAAAATGAATAAACCCTATTTCCCCCTAGTTTGATTACGTAGAAATCAAATATTTTATGCATAAAAAGAATAATGAAAATTTAAAGTCAAGAAATCAATGCATTAGAAGTTATGAATTAAAAAAAAATAATAGTTTAAGTATATATATAGAAGATGTGAAAATAAGGGAGATACCTACTTAAAAATATAAGTATGAATGTGAAACGAGTGAAATAAAGGATATAGTAGTTATAGTAATATTAGTTATTCAGTTATGAAGTATTATTGGAAGTTGAAAGAATGCTTTGTAGTTTAGTTGTTGAATGAATAAAAAAGATTAACAACTGAATTTTTAGAAAATGTCATTTTAGAAATTAAATTAATTGTTCTCAGTATATACAAGATACTGAGTGAACAGTGAATTAGGGAAAGTTGATTTGGAAATTACTGACGTTATCAAAAATTTGCCAAAATTAAATTTTTTTTATTGATGTTTGGTTCGAATTGTCAGATAAAAAAAGAAATTGTCAGTTAGAAAAAATATGGAATATTTTAAGAAGAAGCCAGGAATTTAAAGGATAAAATTTATTGAGAGAGTGTAAAACATTATTATTGAAAAGAAAACTATGAAGTTAAAAATAAAAATAAAATTAAAAAGATACATACATTTATTTATTCACAACCCAGGCAGCACACATTAGTATAACTTACGTATTTTATACGTAATACTCGTTTAATTTTGGTATTGGTTGATTCCGTATACGTTTACAGTTTACGATTATTATACATACCGTGTTTTAAACGATATATTATACGTTTTTTGTATACATCCTATGGTATATAATTGTAAATTTTTCTACGTTTAAATATAGTCAACAATATACGACTATTTTTAATTTGCGATGAACTATTTATATACAGTGGGCCTAAATATACGTTTAGGTTTATTTAAATTAAATTCGTATAAATTTACATTATATTACAATATGTTTTCTTCGTTTATAATTCCCGTTTAAATTTCGTCTTGGTTGTTTTTTTAAACGTTTACCATCTACCATTTTTATACTTAACGTTTTTTAACAAATAAATTAAACGCTTCTGTTTGTCGATACTAGTTAATATACCTATATTATTCTACGTTTAAATATAAGTCACCATAAACGCATAATAGCAGTTTACGATGAACTAGTAGACAGAAGTAAATAATGTGTATATATTTAGGTTTATTTAAATTAAAAGCTTATAGATATATTTATTTACATTACATCCATATTTTTTAAATTATATTACCTGTAATATTTATAACAAATTCCCCATACACATGGAACTATTTTTAGATGGCGGATGGAGGATGACGTACTAGTGGTAAGGTCTTTTCTCATTTCTACTCATGCGTATGTGTAGTATTATTGTTCAGTGTAGGGAATGGTTTGTGGGAGCAGGTTCATCGGTTCGTCCATTTTAATTTGTGTACACGTTTTGTTGCGTCCTGGCTTTTACAATATTGATTAAAAGCGTAGGTAAGTTTCTATTAATGTTTTAATTTAGCTACTCCTTTGATAATTGTTGCATTTTACAACAACTACTGTTTTATAGGTACGTACAGTGTGTTAAATACTTATAGAAACATCAAAACATAACCTTACTTTTGTTTCTTTTATTTTTATACGTATTTTTTAGGATACCTAGTTATTCCAAACATACTTACTTTCCTTTTTTTGGTCAGTTGTTTTTCATTTAATAAAATATCTAAAATAACCCTGTCTCTGCGTCATCTACGTAGAAAAATAGCGTAAAATGTTCAAGATGCTTTAAAGTCAAATCAATTTTTTTTTTATTACCAATGAAGATAACATTAATAAGGCTTCGGATATTAATAGATCATCTGATTCTATTATTTATAATAATTTCCAAGAAAATAATACAAATTAGAAAATATTTCACCTGAAATTGAGTTAAATTTTGGTTATAGGAATGGGGGTGAACCAAGCGACTTAACCGACCGAACGATTAGGTGTGCCATGGACACAACACATCCAAAGTGTTAAGCTAAGATTTTTATTTTCATATATATTTTTTGTTAGTTAAAGAAAAGTTTCGTTTAGTTTGTTATTCAGTATTTTAGTGTTTATTTTTTTGTATTTATTTATTTTTTAGTATTTTATTGTTTATTTTTTTTTTTAATTAAATATTATTCTGTACTTATAACAAGTGATCAAAAAATTTTTCTAAATATTTAGACCAATTACAACCAAAATAGAAACACGAATAATGCCTATTTCTGGTGTATAGACACCTGCTATGGATAAAATCCAAACTATCATTTAAGATATATTAACATTTTTCCATGGCCTCTTTTAGAAATTTTGTTTTGATCACTTTATTTAATTTGTGTTTGAAATACATTTAAAACAATATCAGGTAGACTCATTTTACACATTAATAAAAATCATACAAATATATCTAATATAGACGTATAGTAAAACAGGATAATTAAAGGTAGATAAAGTAGTAATGTTAAACGTATAAAAAATAAAAAAATATACGTTTATAGGGCGGACATTTTCACGTATATATTGGGTAGCATATCAACAGTATCCATACGTATATTGTAGTACATAAAAAAACGTATTTTATACCAAAGTGAATTCGTATAAATATACTACAACTATAAATCTCATATAGACGTATAGTAAAAACGTTAAATTATAGGTGGATAAATTCTTAGTAATCGACGTTTATAAGGCGGACATTTTCACGAATATATTTAGTAGTACATCAACCGTATTCATACGTATGGTAGTACCTAAAAAAATACGTAATTTATACCAAAGTGTGCTGCCTGGGAAGGTTTAATAAAAATTTGAGACAGAGCTGGAAGCAGTGAAGTTGTTAAAACCTTACTTAGAAGATAGGATAGAGGAAAACCAGTGTCAGCAGAATAACAGCAGAAACTGAACAGAGAAGAAAGTGTTCAAACGAGAGAAAAATAGAAGAGCGAAGAAACATATATTTTTTAAGTTAGATTGGAATTTGATATTTATAATTTTGTAAATTTTTAGATGACCGAACAACCCCTTTGGAAACTCTCTGGCAAGCTTTAAAAATTTAGGATACTGGGTGTTTCTGTATCAATATAAAATAGTTTACTCATTACTACAAAACTCGACATCAACAAGGCAAATTTTTTTCGTAGTAGAAAACAATATTCAATTTACACATTTTTTTTAAGTAATGGTAAGTACTTTTGAGCCCAATTTTTATTTTTGACCTCCCTAACATAATATTATTTTTAAGTCTGTGATGTGTTTTAGTTCCTGCACCAAATTTTAGCAAGAATAACATTTTCTGAAAAGTCAATTAGAGATTTTTATATGGTGCAGACTTTTTACTTCACGCTGTATATCAAGCAGCTATTTAATTGTCTTCAAAATAAAATTTTAATTCCCTTAAACTAATTTACATCAGCTATTTTAATAAAGGGTCACCAAACCTTCAAAGGACAGAACTAAATTTTTTAGAAGGTCCTATGTAAACAAACTAGTTACTCTGAATTTTCCATTGTTTAAATATTACATGCAATTAACGAGTCGCGATTTAATTTCCGCCGGTATGTATCTCCGCATCGTTACTCAAACATCAACTCTTTCTCTCTTGGATGTGTTCATTCTTGAGACGAGTGGATTAAAAATTAAATCTTTGGAGGAGTGGCTACAAATAAAACTTTTCCAATTTGCATTTAACTGTATCAAACGATTTAGCATATGACGCGATTTCAAAATTTTTTTCTTAGTACAATACAATTTTTTTTTCAACAATGTTTTTAAAAATATATATAAATTAGTCCTGTTTTACGCAACATTTATTTAGAAAAAAAAATAGTTGAATTCCCACTTACTTATCATTATTATAATTAGGGGCGGTTTCTCCATTGGTTCATTTGTGCAGTGAACATCCAGTTACATTTTATAAAACACATTATTTTAAGAGTCGGCTACCGCTTGGTTAATCGCCCTATCCTGCATAGGTGCCTGATTAATCTGTTTTCTCGAAAACTGTATAAGATATCATTGTCAATTAAAAACCTCCAATATGCAAAAGGTCAGGTCTTTCCTTGAGTAGTAATAAAAAATTAGATTATAATTTTTTTAGTATCTTAAACGAGTCTGAAATTTTCCAATTAAATGGTTTTCTTTGTTAACATTTAAAAATGCATCCAGGACAAACTAAGACAAAATTAAAAAATCTATTATTACCCGAGGTAAAGTCTATTCTTTATCTTTTATTTGGTACAAAATTTGTCATAATTAGTCGAAATTTAAGAAAAATACTAGGTTAATTGTCGACCTCTGCATAAAATTTAAATTTAACCGGCATCAATCATTCATTTCGGTTCTATTGTGTCCCTCCTTGTCTCTCTTGATACACGCTGGCGTTGCAGGACCGGAGTTCAGATTTATAAATAGTAAATAGTTATTCTAGTTTTTAATAAAGAAATTGCCTTTTATACTATTTTGTGATGCTAAAACAAAATTGATTTTATGTAATTATTGTGGAATTCGTTCAAATTGTATTTTTGCCTATTGTTTTATCACAAAAATCGAGATATTTTTAGAATAGTTAACTAATAGCGTTTAGTTGAAATGCAGACTTGGCTCGCTACTTGAAATATACCATTTGAGTTCTCCCAATTAATACACATGAGAAAGAAGAAATTAGGCTGCGATTTTCCGTAAGTCATATGTACCCCCTCCCTAGATACACACGTGTCCCATTCAAGTATTGACTTGTTTTGAATGTACTCACAATGTACTCTCAGTTCGCTGTTGTTTAGTACATCTACGTACGCATTTGAGACACAAGTGAAGGTAGTTTTTTATTGTTGTCACGGTGATTTTTGTAGTGTTAATTAGTGAAAAAGACAAGCAAAATATGGAAAGAGATCTCAGAATAAGTAAAAAAACAGGACTTTTTTTAAGTGCGAAGAGAAAGAAGCATAGAAATCTTGAAAAATATAATTTGTAAGTATCTGAGTACCAATTTATTTCCGCTTAGTTTGAATTAGTTTATTAAGAGTTATTTTGGTTTACAAACCTATATTGCGAAAAGAGAAAAAATTAAAAGTACTTTTGGCTTTACTCTGTGATTATAAAGAAACTAAATTTAAAAGCATTTTAATCCGACCAATTAATTTCTGTATTCTAAGAGAAAATATTTACAATTTAATGTAGAAATGTCACAGTTACTTTATGTGTATCTTTTTTCTTTAGAGCCAGACGTGCAGGTCTTCCGTATTTAACAAAAGATGTCGTCGTTAATTCGGTTGATAACCAGGTTCATATTTTGTAAGTAGACAAAACTTTTAGGTCATTTCTTTTTAAACTTATGGGTATTAAACATTTTGTGTATATATATAGGGTGGATCGATATCTCAGAAACCAGATGTAGAAAAAATTTCATAAACCTAATGGTGTTTTTCACTGGCACCGGCAATGCACACTGATTATACATGTATCTTTGTCTATCAATACGGAAAAGAAGAAAGTGAGAAAACACTCAGTGTCAGTGCCAGTAAAAAACACCACGAGTCTAAGAGTTTTTGACACATTTAAATTTTTGTGTCAAAAATGACGTTTTATAACCCTAATATGTCAGAAACGCTTAGACCTAGGTATAAGACATAATTCAAATAATGTGCCTAAAATATTGAGTAATTCCAAAAATATTAGGGTGTCGTATTTAAAATAAGCCACTTAAGATCTATTTGCGGTACAACCGATGGTGCCCAATACATTAAAACATTTTAGCTAAATAGGACCCAAGACAACTAGCAAGTGTCCAAATTTTGACATTTTTCCTACATCTAGTTACTGAGATATCGATCGATGCAATTCCTGGGGGCCCACCCTGTAGTGTACTGCCTCTGTTTTTATTACGTTACCATGTGATTTTTAGTTTTAGACAGATATAAATAAATATAACTTGTCAACAAAAAATATATTTGTCACAGAAAAAGCAAAACCTTTTATTCACATTCATACTCCGATATAACATACCAGGTTAACTACATGACTCCGACACACCCTATATATTACTTTTAATTAAATTGCCGTACAAACTTTTCGAAAATTAACATATTTGGTGTTTCGGTGTTTATCAGCCCCCGTGATATGGTTATAATGATTTAAAAAAATGTCATGTCATTGCTAATAAATAAAGAGCGGAATATATGGAAAATGCATATATATATGCATTTTTTGCATATTTTACCAAAGTTCAGAAAATATTGCATATTTCACTAAAGTTCAGAAAATTTGAGAAAATATTGCATATTTTCGAAAAAAAAAAATGTATTACTATGCTGTGCAAATTAGAAATTGTTTTAACAGAATATGGAGATATATTTGAAATAAAGAAATTTTACATTTTTATATTTGTTTTTAAGTGTCACTTCTTGTAAATTAGTTTTTACGGGTTGGCATACACCGGGTTTTTACCTTCGTAACACTTAATTCAAGACAAGTGACAGCGGTACATTTTTAAATCTAACAAACGTTTCCTGAAGTAATTAAGCAAAAAATAAAAGACTTTATTAAGCGTTTTAGGTTCTAAATATTATAAAGAATGATGAAAAGTCCATCATTTGTTTTACTTTGAATGCATATTTTTTTTAAAAAGGTATATTTTAGAATGATTTAAAAGTTATGGACTTTCCATCATTTTTTATAATATTTAAAACCTAAAACACAAAATACAATCTTTTATTTTTGCCTAATTACTTCAGGAAACGTTTCTTAAATTCAAAAAATTTACCGCTGTCAGTGTCATTGGGTTAAGTCTTAAGAGATTAAGCCCATTAACGTAATTGTTTTTGGATTGGTATAATTGTTATTGGATTGGTATTTCCACGCACAGATAAAGTATTACTTACAATGCAATAAAACGGTTTATTAAAAATTCCCAGTAATTTCTTGAAAACAATCTACCCGGATCGGTGTTTTTAATAGAAAATTTCAAAAAAATATTTAATTATAAATTCCTATTATAATATTATTAGTTGAAATTTTAATTTTAAAAATTAAAAATATCAATTAAAAAAAACATTACTTTGTTCTGGTATCGTTTTAGAGAGAATCCTGTATATTTTTAATTAATTTTATAATGTATTTTTATACATCCTATACTTAACTTCTTATATACAGGGTGTTTTCTAATCTCTGACAAAAGAAAGGAGGAGAATTCTCACCTAATTTTAAGACAAAAATGTACTATAACAATTTTTAAAATGTCGCTTTGTTTTCGAAATACAGGGTGTTAAGAAAATTAAAATTTGATGCGTTTTCTTTTTATTATTAATTAATGGCACACGATAGTCCAGTGATATTTGGTTAATCTAATCACGTTCTATCAAGTTTTTGACATTTTATGAAATTAAGAAATAGGTATTGAAGTAAAATAAAAAAGTTTGTAAAATGCGTCAAACAACAGGCTGTAATTCAATAGTTCAAAATATATTGTATAAAAATATTTGTACAAAAGCGACTGCTTGGGGCAAAAATAACGAAGATAGAGCGAAAGGGGTCTTTGAAAGAAAATATCCCAATTTAAAGATTTTAGACTGCGGAATTTTTATCAATAGTCAGTGGCCATTTTTAGGAGCTTCTCCAGACGCAATTATATCCAATGATAGTCTTTTAGAAATTAAGTGCCCCTACTCAGCGAGAAATACAACAATTAAAGAAGCAGTAGAAAGTCGGTTAATTGTGTATTTAAAAAATTCAGGAGATGGATTTGAACTTAACAAAAATCATAATTATTTTTATCAAGTTCAAGGGCAACTCAATATCTGGGAAGAAGCGACCTGTTACTTTGTAGTATGGACGTTACACGATTTTGTGTGCCTGAAAGTACATAAAGATGAATCTTTTTTTAAAAATATAATGTTAAAAAAATTAGAAATGTTTTATTACAATTGCCTACTACCAGAAATTATTGATCCAAGACACCCCCGAAGTATGAAAATCAGAGATCCTCAGTACATATTAGATGCCCAGGAAAAATGAGCAGAAAGGAAAAACAGTCAAGAAGGAAAGAGAAAAATCCAAACCAGTAAACCAGATCACAAAATTAAGAAGCAGAAAGTCCTTGAAAATCCTAAAAAACAATAGCTTCCAGACGACTTATCCCATTAAAAAGTGTGATACATAATATGAAAGTACCTGTGGTGGTTAATATAGTTAATATAATAAAACTGGTTCTTGAAAATTATGTATTCTAAATTATTCATAGTGGGATTTTTCTTATTTTCTTCTTCATTTTTTGAAAATGAACTTAAATTTACATTTTTAGAAATGTAAGTCTTGCTATACCTTTGAAATTTGTATTATATATAGAATTAATAGTTAGTACTATTTACTATACTTTGTATGAGATCAGTGTTAATATTTGCTAGAGTAATTTTTTATTTGTGTACTTATTAACAATATTGTAAAATGTTTCTCTGGCAAAAATGTAATCGACATGTACAATATTTATACATACTGCTGTATAGATATTTTAATTGTTAATAAAATTCTCCGAATATTTTTATCCATTTAATTGAAAACTATATTTTTGCAACATTTTTCATCATAGTACGTAATATTTACATGTTAATCTACATGTCTAGTGTTATACTGTTCAAAATTATTTAATACAACTGAAACTGAAGATCCTGTAAGATCTATAATTTGTTTTAATTTTGTTTTGTTTGTTAAAAGTTTGATTTAATAATATAATAAAATTATGCCACAATTACCTAGCTATTATTTTTCTAAAGTACTAGAATTTTTTGGAAGAAAATTAATGACTTACGATTTATCTTCGCTCCAGTGCAAATAACTAACGAAAATTTTGATATAAAATATCACTGTGAGAGTGTTTGTGCAACAAGAGGAGCGTCGATCACAATGGAAAAAACCGCTATCAATTCAACGGCCGAGGCATTCGCCCCGACGTTTAAAAGCCGCTACAGGTTTTATTATTAAAAATAGACCACGTATTAATTGAGACAAAATGCAGCTCATTAAATTCCACAGTTTTGAAAAAATAAAACATTTAAATAGCTCTTTGCATAAGAAAGTTATGGCAAGGTGAGTTAATTTTTTTTGTCAATTTGTTATCTTTTTTTAAATTATACTGTTTTTTCATATAGTTTACAACATTTTTGCAAAAAACAAATACACCAAAAAAAAGTAAATTGAATAAGGAATAAAACAAAAAAGTTGTTATTTTAACTATTTTAGCAAAAAAGTTAAGTGTTCAAAGTTAACAAAAAAAAGTTTTTTTTCTGTTTTTTTGCCTATATCTTTTGTTTTGTCCAATAAAGATGGTCATCAATTTCCATTTTCAATGTAATAAAACATATTTTTTCAAATAGTAAAGGTCAAATTTGGTTATACCTCAGTTTTTTTATGCATCCTAGACCCGGCTTTCCGTCATACTATAGAAACGTTAAAATCGCGCGAAGTACATTTTGGGCTGGATGCTTTTTACACCTTTCCGAATAAAGGAGCCACGCCTCCGAGACTGGTTTTAGAATTTCAGGTTATGTCAGCATCGGCAAAGTGTTTCTCGGTAGCGGACTCTTAAGCCTCTAGCACAGAATAATCACTATTACAGAAATGAAGGCTTGCGTCGGCACGTTTGATGTCGGGGTGGCCAAAATTTAAAGTGACACTCGCTGACAGTTGACGTTCTTGCCGGTTGTTACACTGGTAAAAATTAACAAGATTCTTATAAATTCGGATAATACACCGAGAAAAGGATTTAAATATATGTAACAAACTTATTTAGCAACATCCACTATTTCTTCTCTGAATTGAAGGTTAGTGATATAATTAGAAAAAATAAGGCTTCACGATAATTTATTTTGAAGTAAATTGTACTGATCGCTATATTAAAAAAGAATTTTTACTTGAGGAACCAGACCCAATGCTCGTTGTACTTATTTATTCATCAGTTTTTTTTAGATAACATTAACTCTTTAACAGAAGGATTCTATTACAAATTATTGATGTATTAATTAATTGTATACTTTCCTGAAAAACACCTTCAACTGTGATAGTTGGATCTAGAAAAATAGATTAAACTAATAATAACTGGCATTAAAAATGCAAATACTTCCGAACTGTCATTTTGAAAGCCTTTTATGTGTTTTAGAACCTTATCATATGTCAATAATACCATAAACAATCCTTGTATTAAGACTTTCGCCATACTCTTATAATAATTTGACAACTCGGTGGATAAATCTGTGATTTTTACAATTCCATTTTTGTAAACAAAATTAATCTAGTAGTCGTTGGTAGAAAAGCATCACCAATAATTGGCGTATCGATTTATTACACTGTTTTACACTAGCACTAGCTCAAATGGCTTTTCTTTCGAGTCTTTTGTGCAGAGTTGTCCAGTAATTGCAGCACTTCATTAACGTGGGAGTGGAGTCGACCCTCATGTTTTGCAGTAACCTCTTTTTCTTATTTGTCTGTATGAAGATAATCATTTAGATAGAGCCAGGGTGCATCAATGATACATCTTAGGACTTTATTTTGGAAAACTTATATTATGGCACATCCTCGTAGCTGTATTTCATAAATCCAGACGACTTAGGATTTGTTTATAAATCATATGAATTTGTTGTATACATAAATTTGCATTTTTAGATGCATAATTATTAGAACTATGAATTAAATTGAGATTTGAAGAAAAGTACTGTAGGAAAAAGGTTGTTATAAATAAAACACGTACCCATACTGACTATTAATTTTAATAAACCAAAATACGAAAAACACATATTACAAAAATCAGATTAATAAAAATATCAATATGAAAAATACCTACACATCAAAAGGCACAAAATTTTAGACAAAGGAATATGCCCTAGGTCCTAAAAAATACAAGGTAAGCACAAACTGCTTGTATTCATTGGAATGTCTTCTAGCTAGAGGCTTTTTGTTTTTAAATTCCGCTTGAGATTTAACTAATCTGCAAATGGTTGGTTTAAAAATTGTGGCCCAACCGAAGGATATTTTTGGGACTGGCACATGCATTATCAAAATAGAAACAACAATATCTCTTCAATCTTCAAAGTTAGTTATTCTTTTGCTGGGACCTAAAAAAAAATATTTAAATTAAAAAAATACATAAAAACAACACTTTTATATTATTTTTAATACCTGGTGTACTGAGAAAATCGTCGTGGGATTTAGTAGGGTACAGATTCATTCAGAATGATCAATTATTTCATTTGTTGTGGGTGTGTGTCAGAATATTGTCAAACATACATTTTCAAATAAACATTTCCGAGTTGATCCAAATGAAAAACTACTGGGCTGGAAATGTTTTTTACACAACTGGTAGCTTTTGTGTAATTATTCACTGGTTATATTAATCAAGTCTTCTCGACTATAGGCTCTTAACAACAAGGGAAACCTAAAAAAATACAAAATACATTGTCATAGGTAGATAAATATAATTTGATTTAAAAATAATAATAAAATAATTGTTTTGATTAAATAGCCAAATAAATAACATACAGTTAACATTGCTGCATTTGAAAAGTACCTCGTTTTACTCATTTTACTCGAAGCCGTTCTCGATGGGTTCTGCTCCATGGTCATTTAAATTGCATAATTTATTTTGCATACCTTTCTGAAACTTTGGGAAATGAAAAATAACTAGTATACGAATCCGTTCGAGGTAGACATGGGCGATAAACACATCTCTTTCTTTTAGATTCCATCAGTTCACTAAAAAATTATTTTGCTTTAATAAAATAAATAAAAATATGTAAATAGCTCAGAACATACCACAAAAAGTCTTCCATTAAAAACATGTTTACTGAACAATGTTCATAAAATAGACAAAGGAAAGCACTAAACACAGATTTACTCAATAATTGTTAAAAAATATACAAAGGAAAACACTAAAATACACTTAAATTCGATAAAAAAAAAAATCATAAATTATAAATGACTGATCCTGACACATCAAAACAACACTCGTGACATGACAGTTTTACCGGTTATAAAATGGCGGCCCTGATCATGCGCAAAAAATTTTGGACCCCAAAAATTGACGTGCCTTCGCTTCTGTAAAAGTATTCTGTGCCTCTAGCTAAACAGAGATGTCAACGCGTTAACAGATCCGTGAAACGAACAATGACCTGCTTAAAATCATTTTATTTTACGCAACGCACACTTTGAGGTCGGGGCATATGAATCTTTTAATCATAGATAGGGAGAGATGTAATAACGGTAGGTACTAAAAGTATCTGCAATTTTGCATTATCCTTTTACGACATGTGGCAAACTCGAGCTAGTCAGTTTTGGTAATAATAAATGCCATTTTTTTAAAATAGAGTAATTTAAATAATATAAAAACATTTTCATTCCGTGAGTCTTGAAACATAAAATTATTAACTTAAAATTAATTAAAGTATGTTTCAAAGTGCCTCCACTTGTTATATCACAAAATAGTGTTTATGTCGTCTCTACTTACTTCATATTCTATCTTATCAACGTTTTCAACTTTCCAATCAAGCTGTCAAATTCTAAAAATCAATATGATTATTTTAATTTTGTATTGTATTTATTAAAAATTAAGTTTAAATAAAACTGCGACTTTAATAAATCGGAAGTGTGTGTGAATTCAACGATTGTTACCAAAAAACGTCTCAGGTAAAAAAAATTACTAATATTTTTGAAGTTATGCTTTTTTATTTCCAAATTACGGCTGTAATTATTTTGTTTTTCATTCCAGGGTCTACAGAATAGCCATGGTTTTACACCCAACTATGCATTGAAAAAATTTTATTTTGTTTCAAAAAAAAAATCATAAATCAAAAATGAAAAGCACAATCAACATGAGGTCTGTTGATTGTGAAAAAAAATTAAATAAAAGTGGGAGGGGTTAAGGGGGGTTGAAATATTTAAATTAAATTAATTTAAAAACAAACAATAATATCAACTTGAAATTTTTGAAAAAAATCAAGCTCTACAAGGGTATAAAGCCTATTGATTCTGAAAAAAATCTGATTGCAAATGGGGGTTAAGGGGGTCAGTTAAACTGTGAAAATTATAATTTAGAATGCCACGCATTATATATCTTTATTCTAGTTTGTATCTGCGTAATATTATGTATTATAATGGAACTGATCTTATAAAATATACATTTTAGTTTAATTGTTTTCTTGCCAATAAAAGGTACTTAAAAGATGTGTGACAAATTATGAAAATGATTAAATTTACAATAAAAACCGAAAAATGGTAGGTAAAGTTTCAAATAATAATATTTTTTACACACAAATCAATGTCAAGCTTTCTATATAACTTGGTATATATTTAAAAATAATCTCAAAATATAAAGGAAATTTCTCGGGAAATTTAGTTGACCAACTAATAATGTTTATAGATGGTTTTTAACGTATTAAAAACAAAACAAATACTAACATTACTAAAATATTCATTTATTCATTCATTAATAGTTGTAGCTGCTTGAAAACAGTATGATATTGATAATAATAACTATACTTGTACAAAGTTTTGTACTGAACTTACAAATGATAAAATTATTGGAAACACCTATTTTAAATTATCACGATTATAATGTATATGTATATATAAAAAAAAATATTTAAAAAGTAAAACGTAAAATTAGTATTTAAAAAATTTAATTAAGCCATACATACAACAGAGATTTATGCAGCTTACGAGTTGTGATCGGAACAACGAACAGTATAAACCGCCTATTGGAGTTTGCAACATTTGCAAAGAACCACGCTTATTTGAAAACAATTATAAGGTGGTTACTTAGTTGATACGATTACCGGTAATTAAAATGGTCGTTATGAACGTAAAGGATGTCCCAATAATGTATATGCTACTCAACCTATAGGACAGATATGTAAAATACAATTAAAATGAGAAAAACCAAATTTTGTAGATTTTCCCAAACACTTTTATTTAAAATATAAAAATTAAAAATTACTCATTACAATTGTTTCGAAGTATAGACGTCACGGAATTCGGCTGGAAAATAGAGCCCGGATATAAAGATATACCTAATATGGCAACGTTGTTTAAGTCACCCGAATACCGTAAAACCACACCTTTCTTAAGCCAACAGGACCAACTGGGCAGAATCGATTAAAATCTATTACATTATTTATTTGTACCACCAATAAAACCTTTGTACTATCTGCCGTTTTCAAAAAAAAACATGGCGCTGCTAGGTTAATATTAAGCTAGCAGGACCACGTTAAAAAAATAAAATAAAAAATAAAACAAAGGTAGAATTAAAAATAACTGAATTTGTACCAATTTGTAACATCAATCAATTTTTTGTACTGTGTTCCGTTTATAAAAAAAACACATGGTGCTTCTAGTTTAATACTAAGCTAGCAGGACCACATTAAAAAAATAAAATAAAAATAAAACAAAAGTAGAATTAAAAAGAACTAAATTTGTACCAATTTTAACCAGTTTTAATGGGCAGACCGGAGTTGAGTCCCGTTTATACCTGCTATAATGACGGTCCAAAATTTAGATGGTTGAGTAGAGTCCAGGGTCAGATTAAGTCATTAAAGGATTAACTACCTATATTTTGAATTTGAATATTTAGTATTATCTATTATTAATATTTCAATAACTATTTATTAATTGTTTATGATCATGACAATTACAAGTTGATTGTTCCCTTTCTACATGCCCAAAAACATGCATAAAATAAAAATATTCAATTAGATCTTTTGTTTATTACAGTTTTAGTTTAGTTTACTAACCGACAAGATTAAATCATGAGTGCATTAAAGTTTATACTTAGCGAGAAAGGAAAGGAACTTCTAGTGTTAGATAGATATAAATATCGTTTTCACAAAGAACTATCTGGTGGTATTAAACGTTGGGTGTGTTCTGTAAGTGGAAATAAAAAGTGTACGGCCTATTTGAAGACAGAGGGAAAAACACACATAATAGAAGTTGTCGACAACCATAACCACCCACCACTTGATGAACAAATTCTTAATAGGAATGAAGTGAGCAATTCCTTAAAAAGAAAAGCCTCAGAAGATTTAAGTGAGAGACCTTTAAAATTAATTCACCGAGAACTAAGAAAAGGAGATGTCGAAACATTGACTAATTGCGATGTCAAATGTATTAGAAACAACATATACAACTCTCGAAGGAGCTTTGTACCAAAACTTCCAACTAATCAACAAGAAGTTCACAATGTTCTCAATTCTTATCCTGTTATGACAAATCGGGGCGAAACTTTTCTTCTGGTAAACGACACAGAAAACAATATAATTATGTTCTCATCAAAAAAGAATTTAGAGTTCTTGTGCACTTTGAAATTCATATATGTGGATGGGACATTCAATTGCTGCACCAAATTTTTCCTTCAAATGTTCTCCATTCACGGATTAGCAGGTGACCATTATGTACCTCTAGTCTTTTTCATACTTCCAAATAAGCAAAATAAAAGTTATATGTTGGCATTAATGTATGCAATAGAAGAATGTCAAAAGATTGGTAAAATATTGGGACCAACGACTGTAGTGGCAGATTTTGAAGAGGCAATCCACCAAAGTGTGCCAGAAACTTGGGCGAAGACAAGTATTGTTGGATGTAGATTTCATTTGGGCCAATCATGGTAAGTTATTGATAAATATTTCAATGACTAGGGTTAGTTCAATAATGTTTTGCTAGGTTTTGTATCTCTAATACTTATTGATTTTAAGAAAATTAAATTTTAAAAATAGAATGTCCTTATAATTAAGTATTAGAGATTTAAAATATTATTAGGAAAAAAGTTTAATAAAATTTGATTGTCCAAAACTTATAGACGTAATTTTTCTTTAAAAAAATATATATTTCAATGCTGTCAGTTTACTAAATGCAACATGCACTTTTTAGGTGGCGAAAAATACAACAACTTGGCCTTTACTACTGCATACAAGGATAAGGATTCAGAAGTTGGAAAATTTTTGAGAAACTGTTTTGGTTTGCCGTTTCTTAATTCAATAGATGTTGGAGACTGTTTTGCTATTGATTTAATTTCTTCTCAACCCAGCAATTCCAAACTTACATCATTCGCAGATTATCTTGTAGATACTTACATAACAGAATCGTCCAAATTTCCACCATACATATGGGCTGAAAATACAAGTAGTGTTAAGAGAACTACAAATGCCTGCGAAAGTTTTCATTCACGGTTTAATTCTGCATTTTACCATGCACATCCTCATATTTTTCAATTTATTTCGGTTTTAATAGATTTTCAAAGTGATACCTACATAAAGATAAGGACAGCGCAACAAAATGAAAAGAAAATATACTCTGCAAAAACTATAGAAAACAAACAATTTTTAGATGACAAGATATGGCAATTAAAAAATCATGATATAACAAACTTGGAATTTATTAAGGTAGTTGGAAATCGATTTAAAATGTAGAAAACCTAATTTTGTAGTTTATGTAAATATAAAATAAATCACCCTTATTTTAGGTTTAAAAATATTTATAGCACTGTGAATGATTAATAAATACATTTTTTTATCAATCTGGTTTACTTTATTACCATGTTCCCTAAAAAATAAAATAATTCAGGTACCTGAGATAATGAGCTTCGGACTCTACTCAACCATCTCCGGGACTCTACTCGGACATCATTCAAAGGGACCTAGAGAAGTCTGGACTCTACTCGAGATCACCGGTTTTAATATTAGGCTAGCAGGACCACATTGAAAAACTTCTACAAAGGTAGAATTAAAAAGGACTGATTTTGTACCAATTTGTACCATTAAAAAAACCTAATTTATTTAATCAAACTGCCTGAAACAACTTTTAAATTAATTCAAATCTGTTATAATTAAAAAAAAGTGACTTTTTGCAGAAAAAGAATCTATTGCTATTTTTGCATAAAACACAACATAATTTGTACCGTTAAAATATAAATTTTCAGAATATGCACCCCTGCCGTTCCTATAGAAACTATCCTAAATTCATATTCGTTTTAACACATTGCGTGCCACGCTGTTATCGGGAAAATAGCCCCAGGGGCCAAACTATATTTTTGGAATATTTTTATGTATTTACTCAAAATTAGCTATTTTTTTTTTTCACTTTTTCTGTGTCTCTCATATATGAGCGACGTGGCCCTGAAGCAAAAAAGTGCTCCGGACAACAGTAAATATGTGCGTCATGTTTCAATGAAAAACATTAACTCTTAAATTTTTTCAGTTTCTCTTTTTTCTTTTTGCAGTCGAAAGACGTTTTCATTTTGTTATTAGAATAAGCAATCCCAGAATAAATTTTGTTTCATTATTAGGAATAGGCTATTTCAGAATAAATTTTGTTTTATTACGCAAAATAAATATTTTTTCAGTTTTTTTCTTTTTTGTAGTTGAAAGATGTTTTTACTTTGTTATTAGGATAAGTAATTTCAGAATATATTTTGTTCTATTATTACGAATAGGCTATTTCAGAATAAATTTTGTTTCATTACGCAAAATAGATATTTTTGAAACATTTGTCGTGGTAAATTTATTTTTCCAAATTTGCTCAAACCAAGACCAATATTACTTTCCGCAGAGGCCAAGCTTGGGATTCTCCATTTGAAATAAACGGTAGCGCATATCACATTTGATATACATCGCCAGAAAGTGAGAGATGCGTGTCTCTCATAAATGAGCGACAAAGTCCCCGGCGAAATGTTTGTGTCTCGCATGTATGAGAGACGTGGCACGCAATGTGTTAAACGAGCAAAATCAATCGTTCTTTCTGCAATAAAAGTAACATAATTTCTACCGTTAAATGTAAATTGTTAGATTTTGTACCCCTGCCGTTCCTATAAAAACTAACCTAAACTCATATTAGGCTCAGAAGTAAAGTACCCTTTTGCACGAGCAGAATCAATAGTTACTCCTGCAATGAAAGTAACATAATTTGTACTACTATAATATAAAATTTCAGGTTCTGTACCCCTGCCGTTCCTATAGAAACTAACTTAAACTCAAATTAGGCTCAAGAGTAAAGTACCCTGAAATTTCTAAAACAAAAAGTCCTTTGTATTTTTCGTAAACCACCTCATTTCTGTGACGAGCTTCTAAAAAAAAAAATAGGTCTTGTCTCTTTCTTCAAAAGATCCCTCTCGTCGGACCTAGTATTAATAAAGTTTATGTCTGGGGGGGGGGGGGGGGTATTGGTAATATTTAAGACTTTATTTTTGATAATAGTTCGTTTTAGTGTTTTAGTACCTATAAAAAGTTAGGTTTAAAAATTATTGGGTGGGTACTTGCCCCCATTACCCTCATTACCCCCCATATATGTGTCCCTGCTCAGGTACAAATCTCATTAAACAGGTAGTCACCCTTTGAAATGTCCTTAATGCTTTTAATACAATTATTGCTTAAATTGAATCATTTTTGTATCTACTTTTTTACTTTGTTCCAATATTTTGTCGTTTTAAATCATGTTTTACTTATTTCTCTATTATCAAAACAAAGTATTTACATTATCACCCAAATTAAAATTAAATATATAATATACAATTCTATGAATTTACTTAGTTACGACTTGGTGTAAACCAATTTGCTTTTTTGCAAATAAGCTTTTTGTGATCAGGCCAATGTGTTTGTTGTGGTACATAATTGATAAATGTCAATGGAAGTTTTTCTTCTAGTAAAATAGTACCTGTATTATAGATCGCATATTATTATTACCTAACACACTGTAGTTTTTCTAAATTGATCACGTCAAGGAAAATATATTTTTATCCAAATTAATTTATGACTACATTTCCAGATACATGCTCATTGTATAAAACCCTGTATATTTTCGTATTCCAGACTAATTTTTTACCGATTATATTAGACCACTTTGCACCTGGAGACGATCCATTACGTTTCACAGGGTAATGTATCATTTGTAAAATGTCATTTAAAAGGTGGATAAATTAGGTATAATACCTGAGTTCATCAATTCTTGCCACATTTAAATGATTTGCATTAATAATAGCGAAATTTAATAGCATACAAAATAAGAAGAATAACCATGATCTTATTTTAATCACAAAAGGAATATACCATTAAATAAGGCAATCTATCTAAACGCTCGGCTGTAATAGAGTACTTCCACTCTCGGTGTGTTTTATACTATTTCACTAGATATTGTAGTGATGATTACAAAATCATTTTTGAAAATTTATGATCGATGCAGGGTACTACAGGTATACTGTTTCAAAATCTTTTATCCTAACTTTTCTATTTTTAACCGACTTCAAAAAAGTTTCTCAATTCTTCGTTTTTTTTATGTATGCTCAGCGATAATTCTTTAACACCTTAACCGATTTCTACGATTATTTTTTTGTTAGTAAGGGGGTACCTCAGGGGTAGTTCCATATAAATTTGGTTAAGATCTGGTGACAGCATCTGCACGATTTTGAAGTCGGTTTTTTAAAATTACTTTTAATACTTGTCAATATCTGCAAGAAGTTAAGCAACCTCGTTCTAACCATATTTTATGAATCGGTATCCTTTCTTCGGATATTGTGACATACGTACCTAACAAAATGTAAAATAATAAATAAAATATTATTTCTCGTTTATACAGGGTGTTTTCGAACTTGGCGTCCAAATTTGTAGGAGTGGTAGTTCTCATAATTTGAGAGCGATTAGCAGATTTCATTTTTCTAAAAAAATTATACTAAACAAAATAGAGCCGGGATTTACAACTCAAAAACAGATGCGATTTGCAAATTTCTCCCTCCGCCAGGCCGATATCGAAAGACGTAGCCGATTGTTTATAATTTTTAATATTTTTATTTTAAATATTTTGGAAAAATGAAATCTCCGAATCGGTCTCAAATCATGCGAACTACCACCCCTACAAATTTGGACGCCAAGTTCGGAAACACCCTGTACAGTATACCTCTTTGAGGTGCCTTTTTGTTACAACTTGGATAAGCTATGGAACTTTGTTGGAAAAGTATACGAGTAAATTATGTCACGAATTTTATGAAAAGTCAATGGCGATCTATTTTTCCATTAATTTGTTAATAGAAGGGAGGGTTAGTATGAATATTTTTTTCTAATCTTATAAAAAATTGCCCAAATTAATTCAAAAATGTAATATATACCTACATAAACTATGGATTCTGGGTTTTATTTTTTTATCCCCTTTAGAAGTACTAAAAAATGTGATACTCGTAGGTTGAATATATTGTAATATCGAGTTGTGTTCTGCATCATTTACCATCAATTTGTTTTCATATTAGATTTACAAAAGCTAATATAATTATAATTTTAATCATGAAAATCGATTGTGGAGTTGGTAGTACACCCATCCCTATTTTACTTCTAAATCTGCATTTAATATTTAACATAATTATAATTTATATAATATATTTACCTATCATATTGTATGATACTTTAAAATTTTTACCACAATCACATCACTACCAAAAATACGCATTATTTTATATATTTCAAGTGAAGTAAGTAATTGATTCTTACTTCTTACACGTCTAATTGTAATGAACAGGCCATCGCACGGTTTAGTTATGTCTTTATATGAATGAAGAATTAATAGTAGAAAAATATCGAATTATTATTATTATCCCACTGAATCCAGTATCCTTTTATAGTTCTACTGTATTTGGCTATCTTTATTTTTGAGCCATTCTCGGACAACCTTTAAGTCCTTGTCTTTCTTCTGTCCCTGTCTCAGACTTTCAAGGGTGATTTCTTCTTCGTCGCCCTCCGGCTTGATAGTGGTGGCCCGAAGAGTACCTTTTTCAACCGGTTGTTCTCGTTCTTCGAGCCTTTTACCATACCAGCATTGTTTCTCTAAACAGGGTTGCCCAAAGAGAATGTCTGCATTGCTATGGAGACCTCCTCGATGCTCTACTTTCTGGTTATTGTTAGAAAGCCGGCTTGGTGTGGGTGATTGGCTTCTTCGGGACGCATAGCTGCTTTAATTAATTCTTGTTGGTCTTAGTGATGGGCTTGGAAAGATTGATCTATATGATTTTCCGACCTCATTCGCTGATTCTCGATTTATAGAATGGGCCATGCTTCTACAGGTTCTTTGAAGGTGTCCGACTCTTCCGCAATTGAAGCAGCTTCTGCTTACATTTTGGCTGTTTCGTTGCATATTTCGTAGGATATTTAAGATTTAGAAAATAGCATTAGTATTGGCCTCCTCACTTTCCTGAGATTTAATTTCCCTCACTTTTGCGCGAGAATATCTGGAAAGGAGTTTTACCGCTTCATATTCCTGGGATGCAATCAGTTTCTCCCTCAGCGTCTTGTGATGTTGTAGACGAAGGTCTTGCTGCATTTCCACATCTTGTAGTCCATCAATGAATGCTTGTATTCCGAGTTGTTTTTGGAAATCTTTCGTCACCTGTGGACAGTGTTGCCAGATTTTAAAAACCTAAGGCAAGTTCAGTTGTGGAAAAGCGCCCAAAAGCGCAAGTGTCCAAAATGGGCAATTAAAATGCGAAACGCGATTTTTTTTATTACAGTATTTGTAATTATATTATTATGGAGAAAATGAAAAAAGTTACTTCATTTTTAAAAAAGTATACTTATCTGCTAATTGGGAAATTCATCCAAATGACGTCATATTTGCTACATAAAAAGACGCTAACATATTTGAAAAGCAAACGTAAATTAAGTAAGGTTAAGCTCTCAAGAAGTTCTTTTCTGTACCGATCCGTTTTCCTTTGACATTTAGCCACATAGCATTAGCAATACAGTTCCGCCTACTGTTACGGCTTACGTGTCTTTACAACTTTTTGAAACCCTCACGGTTTTCTGTCTAACTTCGAATTTTAGATATGGATGGAAAAATATGAATAAAAATATTCCAGTTTGCGGCGCAGTGCGGTTCAATAAAAGCGCCCAATTTTCGCTTTGCGCTTTTCAGATTTTTTCCGGCGCAAATGACTGCTGAAAAGAGCCCAATTTGCGCGAAAGCGTCCAATCTGGCCACACTGCCTGTGGATAGGCCGAATGAATCAACCTTCTTATATCAGCCTCGAATTCCTGTAGACTCTCATTATGTTTCTGACTACGAACTTTTAGCTGGCTTTGGAATACCCGTTGCAAATGCTGCTGGCCATATCTTGTCTCCAAAACTTGGACGAGAGATGAATAACTGGGTTCTTTTTGAGGAAGTAACTGTAAAACGGTTGCTGCCTAACCTCGCAATGACACTATCAACGAAGCCGCCATCTCTTTCTCGGTCCAGCCATTGGCTCTAGCTGTAGCTTCAAATTGGAATCGATATGTTTCCCATGATGTCTGACCGTCAAACGTGGGTGGCTTAAGGGTCTTGCTAGTATAGTTTTGTGAAACTGGGATTCGAATGTGGCTTGGTTGGGTTATGGATGAAGACGAGGTAGTATTTTCAACTTCAATGTTGCTTACCGAAGTTGACTACGAATTATTTTTTCTAACTCCACCATTTCAGCTCTAATTTGCTTTTCTAACTCTACTCTTGTCCTCAATTGGTTTTTAAATGCTGTTGCTGCTGATCTAAATGAGTTAGATGCTCTTGCTGTTGTTCTACATTAGTTTTTAAAATATCTTGTTGTTGTGCCAAAAGATCTACTCTATTGTTAAGCTGACCAACCTCTTGTTCGAAGGTTTCCTGGATTTGTAGCAAACCGTTCATAATTTCAATCGCTTCTTTTCTACGCCTCTCCTCCTTCTCGTTTTCTTCTTCCTTCCTACGCCTTTCCTTTTCCTCCTCTTCTTCCTTCCTGTCATTTTCCTTTTCCTCTTCTCGCCTTACTCTCTCCTCTTCCATCTTCAAAAACCATGCTGGTGGGCCTGAAGTATATATTCCTGCTTCGTACTCAGTGGATCTAGTATTTACCATGAACTTTTACTTTGTATTCCACCGCTGCCACCAATGTTACTATATGTTCTATTTTATGGGTGTGTCCTATTATTCTTTAACTAAGATCGCATGAACAAGCTTAACTTGTAGGACGAACAATTTCCGAGAAAATATTATAGATATTTGTTAATTTTAATATTGTAGATTACATTTAGCATAAACTTTTTTAAATATAGCAACAATTTAAATTTTTTTTTTGTATAACTTTTCGAAAAATTCATTATTTCACCAATTGGTTTTAAAATCAATAATATATATTATTATTGAAAGTTTATATTAAAGAAGGGCAGGTTGATTTATCAAAATAGAATTTGTGAATCCTGGCACAGTCGTTTAAATAGATTAATTGGAAAATCAAATCCAAATATAATTGAATTGAAGAATTAAATATCATTAAACAAATCGCAGTAAATAATAATTTTAATTCAAAGTTAGTAGACAACATTTTAGAGAAAAAACTTTTTAAACAGGCTATTCAACAAGTTTATCCCATAATTAAAGATCCAAATTGCAGATATAAGAGTCTTACATATATAGGAGCTCCTAGTGAAAAGGTATCATCATATTTAAAAAACCAAAATATTAACGTAGCTTTTAAAACCAATAATACGCTTGGGAAGTATATTAAAAACAATAAGGGTAAAATTAATCCTAATAATAAATCGGGGGTATATAAATTAAATTGTGGTAGTTGTCCAAAATTGTATATTGGTCAAACAGGCCGTACTTTCAAAAAACGCTATTCCGAACATTATAATAGCTATACAAAAAACAAAAATAATTCTACTTACTCAAATCATATTTTAGCTGAAAATCATTCTTTTACAGACAACTTTGAAATTTTACATGTAGAAAATAAGAGCCTTAAATTAAACCATTTAGAAACACTTGAAATAAATAGATTTAAAAATTCAGATAACTTACTAAATGATCAATTAGATATTAATAATTCACCCTTATTAAACCTCTTTCCCAGTTTTCTGTGAGATAATCCCGGTAATGGGCTATCTTATTGTTATTTGATGGATATTATAATTACCTAAGTACCCTTATTTACTTTAAATAGTTAGTTTATTTTGTAATGTTATTGATGTTTTCTTAAGTACTTTGTTTTGTTAAATTATTTTGTATATATATTGGATACCGAATTGTAAATAGTCACATTTGAAAAAGAAGTTGTACTTCGAAACATATGTCATGTTAGTGTTTGTTTAAAAAAAAAATTTTATTTTTAAAATAAAAGTGTGAAAATCTACCAAATTTGGTTTTACTCTTTCAAAACCAAATATAATTGAACTTATAAATTTGTTGAGAAATGATTCAGATTACTACGATGCTGTTCAAAAGATGATCGAAAACAACATATCTCCGAAGAAACGACCTCCAAAATACGTGCAAGTTGATAGGCGCATAAATAGGATTGTTGCAGAATTGTCTATTAATAACAATATAGGGGCAGCACTCCATATGCTGTCAAATATAATTACCATTTGAGTCACATAAGGAGAATATAAAATTACTAAAACAAAATCAGTTCTTTTCAGAACTACAACATATTTATTAAGATGATTGATTTCTAGATGTATCTGTGACACCTATGATTAGTAAGTATTCAAAGTTATTTTTGATTGCAAATGAGGATGAGTGATTTCTGGTCAGCAGGTACGTAGATAGGTATGGTAATTTGCACTTAACATCTGAACCAGATACTTATGAATATTTTGATATCATTAGTCAATTCCTAACACATATTATTTATGATTGTTAATCTTCGTATTTATTAATTTATTTTTAATTTTATTTCCGAAAATAACCGGGTCAATTGATTTTCTTATTGTTCAATTATAAATTAAATAATAATAATATTATTAATTAAATAAAATAAGAATTCAATGTGTAATATTAGTTTAATATAGTTTCTAACTGAAAGCGAAATAAAAATATTCCTTATCAATAATTATTAAAATGTAAATTACTAAAACAAAATCAGTTCTTTTCAGAACTACAACATATTATGTGATAAAATCTCGTGGTCGGTAGTGGGATATACAAAAAATAAGTAAATCCTGCGCGGGCGGTAGTGGCACTCCCGCAGGTAGTTTTTGGTCGCGGTCGGTAATGGGACGGTCTGTACAGGGATATAGCCAAATATTCACTCATTACATAAAAGAGGATTATTTTTACGGTATCCAGCGATATGTAAAACAAATTTTTTCTTATTAATAATTAATGTTTCAAATTAAAACTACATAAAAATTGCATACTTTATATAATTTTCATTGAAAACAAAAAATACTGTTAAATGTATCAAACCAATATCTATATGAAATGCCATCATAAATAAAATATAAAAAGCTTTTTTCGTTCTTAAATGTATCTAAGTTGTAAAGTGAGTTGACAAGGCGACAATTCACTGCCACTCAATATTTTATTTGATAAAATTTAAAAACAAGAGTTGTCATTTGAAGATATTTTAAAGTGTATTTCTATCACTCATATAGACGCAAGAATCGATTTTAGAAATGTACAAGAATATTGTCAGCGAATTTGAAATATTTAATAAGTTATAAATGCCTAAAAGAAACAAATTCTTATGACATATTATAAAATTTAAAACATAACTGAATGTGTGCAGTGCACTTAACTTATATAAGCAATAATAGTATATATTTTAACGAGTAAGGAACGGCACTTATTTTCCATAAATATATTTGCAGCGTGAATCGAAGGTATTTGAAAGTCAGAATAAAACATTATTGTATGCTTTTCTATATTTTATTTTACCTCTAATATTTCTTGTTTTAAGTTGGTACATTTCAGGGGTTTACAGATTATTTAATAATCGAAGAACAAAATGTGGGTATTTCCTGTATTTCAAAAACATATTTGTAACCACTCGGATGTTTCGTTTATCGCTAGGCTAGGACCACCCTGTCATGATTCACGAGTGCTACTCATATTTCGTAGAACGATACGTCGAACTGGGACACATAAGAATATTTGGTGATTAGCACGGCATTCTTTGATAGGCATTCATTCGATACGTTTAATTTTATGTACTATTATTCTTAACACTGATTAAATTCGATTCTATATTAAAATCAGATTTATTTCATTTAAAATTAATTAACATAGTTTACAGTTCAGGTGTGGGGTGAACTAACTGCTTACCTTTGTTATAGAAAAACGTACGTGGCGTAAGTGAAATACTTTACGATCGTGCAGAAACTTAAGTTGTTACGTAACTAAAACGGATACCATTAGTTAAGTTATTCAGTGATTCGTGTTAAGATAGTGTTAAGAACTTGGTATTTTGATCGTGTTAAGAACAATGAGCAAAGATTTTAGACTCTGTAGATGTACGATCTGAACGTAATTATATTCAGACGAGACGAGACAATAGTGACAATAGGTCACTCTTTAACGAAGGGGGTCGTAAAAAGAAGCGATAGTTAAGTATATCGCGAGAAAATATAGTACAAAGCGCATCTCATGGCTTATATTCCTGTTCCAGTCAAAAAGTGCACGTGTTACATATGAAGCTAGAATTAGACAGTTTGAAACAGTAATAGAGAGAATATTAAGACGAAATCATAAGTAACCATCCACAATTCTGCTCGCGCTGGTCGTTACGAAAAACCAGAGGCATTGTTTGAAGGATACCTGCCAATGCTACGTAAGGAAAGTATCATTGAAGTATCGACTCAAAAAAACAGAGGGTTTGATAAAGCCGTTCCTGAAAGTGGAGTTAGGTTATTCACTTTCGAATACACGAAGTACTAAACTGTATACAAAACCTGATGTTTTAAAAGTATGATAAATGTAAAAATAAATGTAATTTTCAGTCAAAGTGTCCGAAACCACTCGTTGAATGCACAGATATCTGTTAGGACACGAAGCAGGACGTTGTGCATAAATGTAAGTAAAAGACCAGCTGATGACAAAATAAGGGTGAGTCGAAACCAATTTTAATTTTATCTAATAATCAGGCGTCTAGTACTTGCTATTTTATTGATTGTGTTATTAACGGTGAATATATACGAGGCTTTGTAGACTCGGGTTGTGATGCAGTTACAATTCGTGAATCGGATGCAGTCAAGTTGCATCTACAGGGTGAGCCCATATTAGTACGTTTGTGTGGTTATGCGGGAGACTTTGTTATAGTACTTTCAAAGGTTACGACAACTTTGAATATTGATTTAGCTACTTCTACCGTTGAAGTACCGGATAATGTCTCTTGTAGGTTAGCCATTTTTAAATGATGATATGGTTACAGCTTTCGTTAGATGCAACCAAGTATGACATATTTTATTTTAAAATAACGTCAACGTTACACATATTAACGAGTTTTTGTCTAAGAAAATTAATTTATGTGTAGAAGAAACCACTATCATTCCGCAGAATTTTGCAGGGCTAATTAAAAATGAAAACGTTAAGGGTGTTTTTGTTGATCTAATATATTTTTATAGATCTAAGATGTTTTTGTTGATCTAAGATATTTTTGTAGATCTAAGATGTTTTTGTTGATTTAAGATATAGAAAGTAAGATAATAATTTTCATATTTTACCGTGTGTTGTTATTAACATAAATAATTGTTGCTGTATTCATGTTGCCAATATGTCCGCTAAATTTGTTACGAAAAAGATAGAATACTTGCTAGAGGTTATACCTGTACCAGAGTTTCGAAAATAGTTACCATCTCAAACTTGATAAGCAACAGATATTGCTGTATTACCAAATTTTACGTTATTCGATCTTGAGAAACAAACTAATTCAGTATTCAATTGAATTGAACATTCTAAATTACTTAACGAGTATGGGGATTGTTTCGCTACTAGTTTACGAAAGGTTGCTAAAATGACTGTTACGGAAATGTTGATCACATTAAACGATAGCAAAACTGTAATGTACGGTTCATACTGCATGACTTTTGATTTGGTAAATGCTCCTGCTGTATTACAAAGGCTTTGGAACAAAATATTTAGACCTACAAGGGAGAATGGATTATGAAGACCGGTGGATGAAGGATGAAGACCCATAACGGAGAGGAGGATGAAAGACCCCTAGAAAGAGACAGGATGAGGAAACACCCGCAAAGGACGCCCAAATCGGAACTGAAGACGACACACCAAGGACACGGTAGTAGATTTTGCAGCACCTAAAGATGTCAAAGAAATTCAGCGATTTTAAAAATAAAGAAGCTAGTAGGACGATACATACATGCTATTTATAACAGATAAGTGAAAACTAAAAAACATTGTGACATCAGTAACGTCGGACCAGTAGCAATACTTCTATAATGATAAAATGACAGCACTTTAGGCTAGTATAATATTTTAGTAGAGTCACAACCAAAGAAGAGCAAAAATATCATTCATGAGCTTGAAACTTTGATGGCTGTATGGGCATTTAAAAAGTTCAGTATATATTGAAGTGGCATAAAGTTTAAAATCGTCACCGATTGTAACTTACTTCGTAACACCCGTATAAAACGAGATTTAATTCTTCGCATCGCAAGATAGTGGCTATCAATTCAAGAATTCGATTTTGGTATTGAATACCGTGTATGTCACTAAGATCAGCCACGTAGACGATCTGAGCCGAAGTACTATTATACCCACGGATCAATCACTTGACGTAATGATTGTAAATATTAAAGATGACCGGATACTTCAAGGCAACGCTTGTAATAATATTATGAATGTTTTGTCACGAGATCCTAGAGATAATTACGAAATGAAGAACGACAAATTTATAAAGAATATTGTATAAAGAATAGACGACTTTCAAAAACTGCAAAAGGAAAGAGATGGCTTATCCCAAAAAACAGCATGACTAATAATTTTAATGTTAGTAAATTGCATTACCCTCGTGATAGGTCATTTAGCAGTTGACGACTTTACTAAATTTGTATAAGAGTGTTAGGAAAACTAGTATCTCATCATATCAATTAACGGCTTTAGGAAATTTGTAAAAGTGTTAGGAAAACTCGTATCTCATCATATAAATTAACGGCTTTAAGAAATTTGTATATAAGTGTTAGAAAAACTCATATCTTATCATATCAATTAACGGCTTTAAGAAATTTGTATAAATGTGTTAGGAAAACTCGTATCTTATATCAATTAACGGCTTTAAGAAATTTTTATAAAAGTGTTAGGAAAACTCGTATTTCATCATATCGATTAACGGTTTTAAGAAATTTATATAAGAGTATTGGGGAAAACTCTTATCTCATCGTAGCAGTTAACGGCTTTACGAAATTTGTATTTTTAAAATTGATACAAGAATACAAAAACTGGGCTGGTGCCTGTACTGAATTTCTAGATGACGTAATAGAAATGTTCAGGGTTCATCGCAGTTTTATTTGCAACTGTGACACTGGTTTTATAAAAAAAAAATTTAAGGCATACTGTTAACTTTAGGTGTTAAGATATGTTTAACATTAGATGTTAAACAAGTGTGTTTAAATTTAGGTGTTAAACAAGTGTATTTAACTTTAGGTGTTAAACAGGTATGTTTGACTTTAGGTGTTAAACATGTAGTATGTACTACTTAGACTCATCGGGCTTACGGCCAAGTAGAACGGTGAACAGTTATAGCTTCAACTAGTGACGAAAATCGTTGGGACGAAGCTGTAGCAGATGTAAAATGGGGAATTAATTTGACCGTTAATTCTTCTACATAGGGAAAACTCCCTTCGAACTATTTGGATATTGAGATGGAATGAAGAGGAGATACTATCACGATACTAGTCACTGTTGGTGAGAATAAATGCCTTTTTGTAAAATAACTTCAATTAAGTGATATAAAAACATTTTCGTTTCATCAATCTTCAAACATAAAATTATTGAATTCAAATAAATCAACGTACGACTCTTAAGTCGTCATTTTTATTACACTTTTCCATTACTCGAAGTGCGTTCATCTGTTATAAGGCAAAAAAGTGTTTATGTCGTCTCTACTTCATTCTATCTCGATGGTCCTGGATGAGTTAATGATGTTTGACGGCTGAAGTCTGTGACGATAACGAATGTCCAGATTTGTAAATGATCATAAATAAGTTTTCTGAAAAGATAAAGGGGTTTATGATTGACAACTTGTGTTGTTTTTGACAGGTCTGTTATTTTGTAAACACATAGAAATAACAATATGTTTACAAATGGCCTGTCAGTTAGGAATAGCATTGCTTGTCCATCATAACCCCGATAGGATGCGCAGAGGTACCAAAATATGTGTTACGATAATGAGCATGCCCAGTTAAGAAAATTGAAGGTTGGCCAAGCAAATAAAGGCTCCAATGACGGACGAAGCAGGAAGCTTGAGCCTTTGTAAAGGACCCTATAGTTAGGAACGTACTCGATGACGATCGGTACGTGGTTGACGAACTGCCAGGGTCCAAACGTTGTAGGACAGCTTATACGGGCATTGGTCCTTCAGATAAAATGAAACTGTTATGAAAGTTTCGGAAAGCGATACTAGTGGAGCCGTATATTTGTTATAGAAATATTCGCGCTCACATTCATTAATTTCAGTTTAATTAATATTTTGTTGTTTTTTATGTTACAGATTACTCTTCGCGAGGACGCGAAAATTTATCAGGTTAGCCGACTGTAACCACTCGGATGTTTCGTTTATCGCTAGGCTAGGACCACCCTGTCATGATTCACGAGTGCTACTCATATTTCGTAGAACGATACGTCGAACTGGGACACATAAGAATATTTGGTGATTAGCACGGCATTCTTTGATAGGCATTCATTCGATACGTTTAATTTTATGTACTATTATTCTTAACACTGATTAAATTCGATTCTATATTAAAATCAGATTTATTTCATTTAAAATTAATTAACATAGTTTACATATTAAACAGCTGTAATTTTTGGGAATTTATTTTCTACAGAATGGTTGATAAACCAGTAAAGAAACACCTTTACAGGACTAAAAATACAGCGTGATTTATCAAATTTTTTGGACACATTCGATAAATTAACTAAATAATGTATCTATTAAATCAGCATAATAATAATAATAATAGACTTTATTTATATTTTTTTACAGTGAATAAATACATATAAAAAAGGTAAGTGAAGTTAAAAAAAAAATACATAAATAAAGTAAAAAATCGATAAGTGTTATCAAACACTTGTTTCGAAGAAAGAAAAATGTTAAAAAGGTGAATAAATACATCTAACTAAAGACTAAAAAACTAGAACTAAAATAAAAATGAATACTTTTGATCATTGCAGTTTTTGGGTCCAGTCTGAGGATTGGATGCGACAGAAAAATATTAAAATACTTAAAATTGGTACTGTTATGTAAAGATAAGTAAAACTGGAGGAATAAGTAAAAATAGTAAATAAATGTGTAAATAGATTATTCCCTAGTTTCTATTAAATTAATAATAAATGTTCTATTAGTATTTCTTAAAAATTCCTTCAAATGTTTTTTAAAATTAATTTTATTATTTATTAATTTTATTTTTCTAGGAAGTGAGTTATACAATTTGGTTCCAATGTAAGAAAATGCTTTTTGTGATAATAACTTTTTTATAAATTGATAGGTATGAAGTTCTTTCTGTCTAGTATGGTATTGATGGTCCGGATAAGGTCCTTTGTTACTACTATAATGGTATTTTAAGCATCTATTAAAGTAGAATAATTGCCGTAAGTCCATAATTTCGGATATTTTATAAAGATCATTAGTTGGATACCTACGTGGTTTCGACATGATTATTTTTATGAATCTTTTTTGGAGAATTTCCAGAGGATTTATGTGAATACGAGCTGCTGCTCCCCAGATTAATATTCCGTATCTAAGATGACTCTCCACAAGTGAATAATATAAAGTTTTTAATTCTCATTCGGGTAGGTATTCTTTTAAGCACTTAAAGGTATATATCACTTTTTGTAATTTTTTATAACGTAGCTAATATGTCTATCCCATCTTAGATGTTGATCTAGTAATCTTCCTAGATATTTCATTTCTGTTACAGACTGAATGCCATATACTACCACCAATTTCAATGTTAATTTGATCTATATCTATTAATCCAGAAGCGCTACAACTAAAACATAAAAATTTTGTTTTGCTAAGATTTATGGTCAGAAGTTTATGATCAAACCAATCTTTTATAATTTTCACATCTTTTTCAACTTTTTCTTTTAGTTCTTTCCAGGTAGGCGCTTCATAGAATATGGCTGTGTCATTTGCATATCCTATTATTTCACCTGTTGTTCTTAAGCTGAATAAATCGTTAACATACAAATTAAATAATATTGGTCCTAATATCGTACCCTGTGGAACTCCATATGTAATGATTGCTTCGTTACTTATTTTGTCACCTATTTTTACCACTTGCTTTCGCGAGTTTAAATAGCTCTTAAATATATCTAATAAGCTTCCTCTGATCCCTGACTCTTCAAGAGTTTGGATTAATAGAGGATGGCTTACAGTGTCGAAGGCCTTACTTAAGTCTATAAATAGACATAAGCAAGGCATTCCCTTTTCAAGAGATTCATGGGCTTTTTTTGTTAGGTCGAGTATTGCGTCTACAGTAGAAGTTTTTGCTTTGAAACCGTATTGCTTATCCGATAACAATTTATATTTCGATATAAAAGATGTTAGTCTATTTTGTAATAATTTTTCCAATATTTTTGCTATGTGACTTATCAATGATATGGGTCTGTAATTGCTAACTGTTGTTCTTTCCCCATTTTTGTATATCGGTATGACCACTGAGTGTTTGAGTGCCTCAGGCCATATCCCTTTTTCGATGCAACCATTTGCAATATATACAAGAGGAGACGATATCTGATCAGCAATTTTTTTTTTTAAATTCTGTTCTTATGTCGTCAATTCCAGGGGATTTATTATTTTTCAGGTCATGGATCAGATTGTGGTCCACATCCACGGCGTCGTGCTCAAATTTTGTCTTCGTGCGATATGGCCATATATCCACTCTTGTTGCACAAACTACTATTTTGACATATTCGACAAATTAACTATCAATATATTTATTAAATTTACAAGAATTGGATAATTATACATATGATAAATACACAATGATCCCGTAAAAATACTGCGTTTCTCATTAATACTTATAAAAAAATATATTGGCCTATGTCAATATTTACGAATCACCCTGTATAAATGGCAATTAATATCTTTCGTATTATCATTAGACATGATAAATATAGTTATAATTTATTTTTTCTACGTTCATGCAAAAAACAAAACTTTATTGAACTATATTTAGTGAAAAAACTGGGTCTTTATTGCACTAGTGCACCCATCTGTCATTTTACTACAGCGTTTTATGATCATGACAAACATAAATATTCAAATCAACGCCAAATATTTAGCCCATTTTTATTTTGTGTTACGTTTTAAAAACAATTGCATATTTTATATTATTTTCAATCATTTAATAAATAAATTAATAAAAAAAATGTATTTTATTAAAAATGTCATTATGAACACAAACGTAAATAAATGCTTCAAACAAAGGAACACGATCACGACTACTATGATTTGGACAATACAACTGCAGTTCTAAAAAACTTTTTTGGTTTTTGCATGAACGTAGAAAAAATATTGTACGCACTTACTTTTTGCACTTGTTGCATAAATGACTATTACCCATCTGAAAATTAATCTGATTTTACACAAATTACTTTCTCTATACCTACTTAATTCTATGAATAAAATTATTACTGGTTTTCCGTTTTATCTTTTCTTTTTATTAATTACCTCTCTTATTTTCTGTTTCGTCGTCATTTATACCAAATTTCTTAATTATTTAAAAAAGTAATTTTTCCGATTGGAATCGTTTTTCTGTCTCTGGGTAAAAGTATTTAAAATAGGTATAAGCTGGCAGGAAAAGATTGAAAAGATGTAGTAGAAATGAAGTGTAAATACGATTATGCAAATCCTCTAATCTCGCCAAATATTTATAAACAAGAACAGTTCCTTTTAAATTTTTTCCATTTTTTTTTCACCAAAGAATATTCTGCATAAGTTAATTTAATTAAGACATCGGGAAGCCTTGAAAATATATACAAAGGTAGGAATTTTGTTATTTCTTCAGCAATGTATAAAAGTAAATTTAATTAAAATGTATTTAATTTCAAACAGCAAAATAACAACTTTGACTGATTTATTATTTCAGGAAACAGTATTTTAATTCTAAATACCTTCTACGTTAAAGGCATATTCTACATATCTTAAATAACCAATTAATTTAAGAATAATCAATTGAATCAGAAGTCGGAACTTGAAGACCTTTTACATCGATGTTTCATATTAAAACAAAGTTAGGTTATGTTGAAAATGAGTTGGATGATAAAATCGCCTTCCAAAAAAATCTATTTTGGCACAACATAAATTTCACTAACTAAATCAGCGTCATAAGATGACAAGAGTACCGAATAGTATATCTAAGGATACATATTATTTTAATAATAATAATAATAATAATAATAATGTTTATTCAGATAATACATTGATACATATACAGTTAAAAAAAAAATTGAATAAACAATAGGGGGCAATCACAGAAGCAGTTTAAAACTGCTTGTATGTGATAAGGCACATATACAATACATACAAAGCATATATGTCCCTATAGAACCCAACAACATAAATTTAAATAATTTTTTAAAATTAGAACAAACCTAAAAAAATATAAAATGCAAATACAAATTAGATTACAAATAACAATTAAAATATTAAAAATAGAAAGATAATATAAATAAAAACATAAAGAAATAGACCAATCTTATTATCGTGACAGTTTTTATGGAGAGAAAGATACATATACATATTTTTAAATTTTAAAATTTTTAAATCTGATTTATAGCATCACTTGCTAATTTACGCTCTTTTTGGAGCCAGATTTTTAGTTTATTTTTGTATCTGCTGTACAAAGAAATGTCCTTTATTTCTTGAGGTATCAAAACAAAAATTCTAGGAGCCAGATAATCACTACATCTTTGGCCAATACTTTTTTCAGATCGCGGAAATAAAATAGCATCAGGTCGACGTGTATTGTAGGGATGGTCATGAGATATTAATATAATCTTAGATTTCTTTAAAAATAATAATATCTGTAGAAAATATAGTTGTCTGATATCGTAGATATTGGAATCTTCGTAAAGTGCATTACTGGGGTATAAAATATTTTTTTTGTAAATTATTCTTAAAATCCATTTTTGTATTACATTAACATTTTTCAAAGTATTATCATACACACCTCCCCAACCAATGATACCGTATACTAATAAGGATTGTATTAAAGAAAAATAAAGAGACCTTAAGCAATGTAAGTTTAGAAAGTCACATAGATATCTAAATTTTGGTAGAAAACATCTTAACTTTTTTATTAGTTGTTTTAAGTGAAGGTCCCATTTCATATGCCTATCCACAATAATCCCTAAATATTTTATTGATGAAGATTCACAAACTTCGTTATTTAATCCCACACTTAATGGACCCAACATAGGAAGGCCTGTCGCATAAGAGGAAAATGGTAAGTATCTAGTTTTCTCATAATTTAATGTTAATTTATTAAACTGAAGCCATTTTGATATTTTAGGGAAATCAGTTTCTACTTTTTCTTTTAGGTTCCTCCATGAAGATGAAGAGTATAGAACGGCAGTATCATCAGCGAAACTTATTATTTTAGCGGATGTGTCTAAGTGTAGTAGGCTATTAATGTAGAGTGTGAAAAGAACAGGTCCTAAAACAGTACCTTGTGGGACACCACAGGTTACGATCTGTTTGTTACTATTAACATTGTTAATTTGTACTAACTGTTCTCTATTTGATAGGTAACTTTCAAAGATATCGAATGCTTTCCCACGAATCCCATATTTTTCTAATTTTTCCAACAATTTTTTATGACATACAGTGTCAAAGGCTTTTGAGAGGTCGAGAAAGATACTGATTAAGGAGGTCCTTTCGCCACCAATGTTAAATAAAAAATATTAGATTATGACTAAAATTGAAGTTGAAGTCCTTATTTATCTAATAGTGAACTTTTAACTATACCTTACCGTGCAAATTTTTGAGATTTTTTTTTTTAAATGTGAGTATTTGTACAGTGTCTTACGAGAAAGTAAGACTTCAACAAAAATTCTCGAATTATACTATTATTTATTGATTAGATGGAGTAGAATAAAACTAAAAATAAGGTTTTTGAAATATTTAGGTTTTGTTTTTTACAATAAAATATATAGGTTACCGTGGAATTTATTGAGAAATTAATATTAAAAAAAAATTTTAAGTAATCTAGTTGAAAATTTTTTGTGAGTAAAGTTCATTTATTTTTTGTGGCGCTTTAAAGCGTCTGACAAAAGTTTTGGTCCATGGAAAGTGTCTGACACTTGCGATACTACTTGAGAATAATATTCTGTAAAATATCAGCCATACAAATTTAAGTTAAGTAACTCTTATAAGGCGGGGTTGGTTGTAGTTTAGCCATTGCTTTGTAGCTTAGATTGCTTGCTTGTTTGCTTGTCTGCTTGTAGATAACTCCTTCTGCATGCCAATGGAGAAATACAATCATCCAGTGTCTGCCTTCTCGTGGCACCGCTGGCTATGTTAATATTGCTGCTCTATGAACAGTTCTATTAACTAACTAAATGGCACCCAAGCTAAGGTGTAAGGCAACGTGCTGAAGGCTGAATGGCCGCTAGGAAAGCAGTTGCGAACGTTCCTCTAGGGGCACTTGGCGAAACCCCCTTGAATCTTATTCGGTCATGCGGGGCTCTGATCAAGTGGACATTTATTTCCTTAGCTACTCGTGGGACCAATATGGATCAAACAAACCCAACAACAACAACAACAACAACAACAACAACAACAACAACAACCGCGGACAGGGAACTCCCAGAAGGAGAAAACCTTCCACACCAAATAACAACAGATGTAATGGAAACCGAAGCGATTCCAGAAGAATTAACTTCGTCTCCATCAACCTTTGGACAACGCCCTAAGGCGGAACAACCTTCGGTGGCAAGTGGCAGTTCCACAAACTCCAAGGAAAAAAACTAGCCTGAAACGAGTTGCCTAAAAACTCAACACGATTCACCTGGAGCCGCATGAGCGACTCTCAGGCGCCCAAAAGAGTAAATTTTCTATTTAAAAAGCTAAGGTTGAAGGAAAACCAACCAGACCCAAAGCTGAGAGAAGGTCGGAGAAGAAAGGGGCCAACCGAACTCCATATCAAACTCCCTAACTCAAACGGGGCCGCCTTCAAAGTGACAGTCCGTCTTCAACGAAGGCCACGGTAAGGGGTCACCCCAAGAAGCCTAAAATTAGGTCTGATAGAGCAAGGGCAACCACATCTGCAGCGCAAGCGGTAGAAGGTGGCTTGTCCTATAAAGAGGCACTAACATCCATGAAAATGGCGGTAGTGCCTAAAGAATTTCCCAAGGAAAAACTGACTGAGAAGAAAGCGAATCATACTCAAGAAAAACTGATGGGAGAAATTTTGAAGAGTGGGGAGGGATCAGGACCACAGTTTAAGAAGGGATATTTCCATAACGGAGCTCTCTTCTTGATCTGTAAGATCTATTCATGTAAGTAACACAAATAGTAATCAACTTTTGTCACAAAGTAGTTATTTATGTATTATTTATTGTTTTAGAACAAGAAAATTGCTTCAAAACGTTAGAAAGATTTGATAAAGGAAGAAAAATATCTGAATTCCCATTATTGAATTTGCACTCAACATTTTTAAATAAGATACCATTGGCCTTTCGTTTGGAAAATAAAAACAAAAATGCAATGTTAAATGTTTGTCATGAATATAGATTTACAATAATTAATTGATAATAGACTGTAAGTGTAGTGTTCTTTTTAATAAATAATTTAGTATAATTACATTGTTTAAGTTTATTTACAAGAACATGATAGTGCAGTCGATATTTATAGAACCTTTATTATCAGGTTTTTAAATCCCTCTACGTTGTTTGATATCGATGAAAGCGCCACTTAGTGGGTTAAGCATTGGCTTCTTATGGACGTTTCCTATCTTTAACTCCCTTATCTCTGAGTAATACAAAAGTGAGACATTTAGTACCGTCATTGATTTGAAAGATTGGTATGGCCCCGCCTACTTTGTGACGTCACGGTGGCGTTGCGCAAATTAGGCTGATTTAAGTTATTTTATCATTGTTTCACTACGTTTCAGGGATCTATTATCGTGTGACATCTCTTTTTAACTAAAGATTTTCAAGAACGCTTCTCACTCCCGCAGGCTCACTTATAAAAGCGCGCCACGAAAACACGATTAGCCAGTGCGCAGTGGCGTATCCAAAAATAAATATTAACACGTATAAAAACAATAAAATTATTAGAATTGAATATTTTTATGTTATTTTAAAATGTATTTTTATGAAATGTAACTGGGTGTTCACTGCACAAATGAACCAATGGAGAAATTACCCCTGATCCCCATAATCCCAACGCGGCCAGGCCGTTGGCAACATTGATATTATTCGTTTCCTTCTCGTGCTAATGTGAAGTCTTCATAGTTTTCGCTTCAATACTAGCAAACCCTATTGGAAAGTTTTCAATAGACGATAATGTATGTTTGTCAACTTCAAATTGTACAATGTTTTCGGTTTTTTTTTTCATATGTGTATGCCAGTACAACCACATAATTAATTGCAAAATTTTTGTACAATCGAACAGAAACGGTACTGTCTGCTATGCTTTGTGCCGAAAAGAGCAGTTGTTGCTGCGGGTTATTTTGTAGAGATTTTAGAACAGAACAACTTTTTCATTAAGTTTTTGGGTCGAAAAAGCAAAAAAACTAATTTTTGGGAACTTTGACAGTCTCTACTTTTAGCCTTTGTCAACCTAGCGTAGTGACTTAGTAAGATAAAGTATAGAAAATATTGTTGACTACTAATTCTTATGAAACTTAAACTGTTTCTACTAAGATTCACAGTTTCGCGGAAAGTCGAATAAAAACATATATAACCTAGGAGGAGTTCGAAAAATTGGTTTTAAGTTTCTTATATGAATTACAATCGCGCGAAATTTTTTTTCTGAAAACACCGCGTTTTCTCCTTATTATATTAATTTTACTCTTCATAATTTATTCTCATTACCCTTTGCAATTATCGCAAAATAAGATGATATTCAAATTCAGCTAGACTGTTGAGGTCGATGCTTTGATTAAACACCGCTGCAACTTCCTTCAACTATTAATTATTATGACACCCACTAGGGATTGGTAACTACCTTTCATTAAATCTTGAATATCTCATAGATAGACGACCAGTCTTGAATTCAATATCCTGCTAATATATAATAATAACTTTAATAATAATTTTATTCACGAAACATAAAATAGTTACGCAGAAAATATTAGAATGAAATACAGTGTAAAATCTCGGAAATGTCCAAAGATATCGGATATAATAGATACGCCTTGTTTACATTGAAATTGTCCGCAACATCTTTCCGACAATACGCTCTTCCTATGTTGTCAGATCTCTTCCATCAAATATCCTGCATTAAAATTTGATAAAAAAATTTACTATTCCTTTTAATAAAATCTATTAAATCAAGAAAAATAAAGAACTGATAGCATCAACATGAGTTTTTTTTTATTACAATCACTAAAGATTTTTATTTAACGTCTTTTATAAGTGTATCTATCGTATGTGGATATTCTGGTTCATAACCTTTAAGTTTGGCAACCTAAGACATTTTGTTGACGGCGTCAAGTGGCAGCTTAATTTTTATTGTGCTTTTTTGTGGTTTTTTGAAATTTTCGAGAATAATTTGAACATTGAACTCTATAATAAGGGCATTTAGGATGGCGAGGAAATTTAAAGTAAGCTAAACTACTTGTAATAAGTATGTTATGCGGTCATTTCATAAGGTTTTGTTAGCATAGACAGACGCATATATAGGGAATAAGGCTTGAATTATTTAAAACTGTAAAGGCACATTGTATAAAATTATTGTCGCTGCAACTTGTCTTAAAAGAGTTGCCTTTCCGTTATGCAGATAACTCTTAAAGTAAGTGTGACGTGAAATATACATAGGATATGTTTTGGTAAGATCCTGTTTGTATATTTATGTCTGAAATAAAGTTGTTCTATTGCTTTTAATATTTTTTTTTTATTTCAATACTGATGTAAAAACTAGAATGAAGATATATAATTTTTGGCATTCTATTTTATTCAGAATACCTCTGTACTTTATCAGGGGTGGTATACGGTCATTTAGCTGCGCTGTAGTACAAATTCTTGTCGCTAAGCGATGCTAGTACAAATTTTTACCGCCAGTCGGTAATTAACCTCAAAAGCTCATATATTAGTTGATATTATTTGTTAAACGTGCCACAGCCAGGATAAGTAGTTCACACAGCTATTGACCATAAAGAGTCACCAGCAGAGTCAATATACTCCAAAAGACACAAAAAGAAGACAGAGAAAGCTGATACATACACAGCAGAGGTTAAACCCTCCCATAGCCCAAGAAACCCTATATCTATCAAGATAAGGAGTGTGCACGATCCAAAACATCCTTACAAGCATGTGAGTACCCTAAACCCAAAATCCAGATCGCTTAGCGATAGAGACTCCCACGAAAAAAATTCCCGCCAAAAAAGTTTGGAGAAACTAGCAGTGGAAGCTCATCCAACAGAGATAGAGAGTTAAAACATGCGAAAGTAACCGATTTGCAACAATCTCAAGAAGCCGGCATGGAAAGAAATACCTGTTGTAATTGTATGTAGAAAAAAACTTGTCATAGTATTTATATCCTCTATTTCATATACATTTTGCCAGTTAATGTTTTTTATTGATTGTATTATTATTATTTTTTTTTTTCGTTGATTATTTTAGCTTCTATTTTAGAGTTTTTCTGTGTTTTTGCTTCGTGATTGAGATATGTTACACCAGTTGAGAAGTCTAAACTTTACTAAAGTAGATAAGCTAATGTACCAATTCTATAAAAAACAATATAAGAAAAACGTCGCATTCCGTATTCAGTTGTAGTATGAAATAACATTAACTTCTTTCTGTAGCATAAAAGTTCGAAATTCAAGAAATATTGTTGAACGGTTTTTCCGATCGTTTAAAATTTCATTATATTTCTGAGACAAGCGTAGACAGAATTCTTAACTTTTGAAGTTTATTTATACTTGTAGTAAATAATAGATTTATTAGTTTTTATGGTAACGGACAAGTAGATTTATTCATAAAGTTTAATATAATGGTATTTGAGGTGTTTTGTGTGAGCTTAGTACTTTTTCCTAGCACCACTTTAAGAATATGACTATTAGAACCTAAGAGTAAATTATCGAGTGGGAAACCCTACATATAGGCAAACCAAGCTTTAAAAAAATCAAGCCAATAACTTTGGTTTAGTGGATTGAAATGAAAATATTATCAAACGATTAAACTACTTTTTTAACAATAAGATGATTTACGATAGGGGTCCTAAGTCCCTTTATAACCCCTAATTTTTGTATTTTTCAGATATTCATTCCTAATAAAAAGTCCTTACATTCTACTATGCTAAAATTGACAGTTTTCGATAAAAAAAATAATTTTTAATATTAACGTTCACATGGCTAATGATATTATAATACAGGGTGAGTTTTATTTAATTTAATTATTTAAAATTAATTCTGATGCCTTGGTAGGATTCCCCACTCGACCATTCACTGTTGGGTTCTAATTAAGAGTGCTGTTCCTGAAGTGGCGCTGGGAAACAGTAACAAAGCCTACACAGAACACACATGATTGAGCATTTAAAAACACAAACTGAGACTGGCATATTAGGTTTATACATCTAGGCCATAAACCGAAAAAGAAAAAGAGAGATCCGTCTTCGGCGGTTGGATTTCCTCATTTCTTGGAAGACAACTGGCAAACAAATGGTTGTGTACCACTCAGAATTGATTGTTCTGCATTGTTCTAGTGGTATTATTGCGACATGTCCAGTTTTTCCGAAAAAACAGGTGACCATCTGAGCGAATCGTCACCTGTCACTATGTCATAGATGTGTTTCGAAGCCCGCGATCATATTTTTTGAGCATTCAGTCAAATGTTCATGCAATATTGAATATCTGCTGGTCCCACTAATGCCTAAGGTTGTCTTAATCTCACAATAGGTCACATGACGATCAATATCAGTCAGTTCGCGCACAGCATCAATGGTTTCCGGAACAACAACTGATTTTGGACGACCTTCACGAAATTCGTCTTGGAGCGAACTACGATCTCGATTGAATTCACCATACCATCGATAAACACTGGTCCTTGATGGAGCTTCATCGCAAAAAATTGAATTAATTTTTGCCATAAAATTGTCGCGGGGCCCGATCTGGAGAATTGTCCTGGGGCCCGGTCTGGCTCTCGGCGGCCCTGCCCTTCATTGTTCAAGTCGAACCTCCGGAAAGCTTGTGCATGTGTAGAAATAAGAGGTTAAGCCCTAATCATTATTCGAACTGGATTTTGTTTACAGTTAAAAACAAGTTAAAAAATTAAAAAAGAGAATATATTATGAATACAATTGAAAATTAGTTTCAATTTAGAGAAAGATTGAAAAATTAATAAAAATACGTATAGTCACAATGAATATTCACATCTTTCGGCAGTCATCTTCATGATTAAAAATGCCTCCCACATTGCTAAATTTTCCAAAAATTTTAATTCAACGTGTTATTGCGAATATTTAAATCCATGTTTAGTATATTTGTTTAAAATTGAATTAAATTAATTTTTCTTCGTTAATCTTTCGGCAGTTGAAGTGACAGCGATGCCAGGTGACACCTGTTGGTGCTAGTATGACAAATGATAAAATGTCATATTTTCTAATCAAAAGTAATTTAAAGCTAACAAAAGTTAAGTCATGGCCCCGGTGAACATTTTACAGGTGTTTCAACTCTTTTTAAAATATGGCACCAATAACAGCATAGTATGTAAAAAATCCACTAGATGTCGGTAGAAGATGAAGTACCTCAAATGAAAACAAATAATGACTGCGAACTGTCAGAAAAATTTAGTTAATTTTATCTTAATCGAGTAAAAAATATGTCTGTATCCAATTTTTTTTTTAAATAATGGTAATTTATTAATGTCTACTAATAATATTCTATATAACAAACGATATGGAAAGTGAAAATGAGAAGAAAAATACTATACCACATACCATCCATATATTTCATCAAAAAAAAGTGAGAACATTACTATTTTTCATCATTTTTAGTGTACAAGACAGCAATAATTAAATAAGAAAAATAGTGTGTATTCTTTCCTACAAAATTGTAAATATTGTTGAGAAATGGGTTTTGAAAAAATAAGTGTTAAGTGCCATTTTGATGTTATGTTTACAGAAGAGTAGGTATAAAATTATTTTAGATAATTAATAAACACATTCCAAAGATACATGCTTATTTAGTTACCAGTTCTAAACAATTTCACATGGAGGGATCTCCTAATTGTAATAAAATGTGGTTCTTACAAGGCAAATTGATGAAAAGGGTAGGTACAAAAATGATCTGTAAACCTTAATTACCTATATGAATAAGTGTCGTAATAAACTTTTATTAAATATAAACGCAGAGGATTGTTTTCAATAGATTCATTATCTTATACAACTTTAATTATTTACAAAATAAATCAAAGGTTTGTAGGTGTAACTACACACAGATGGATAAAGAAAAACGAAGGAAAGGTAGGTCTTTTCAAGTGTGGAAAATTTATTAGTATCCGCCAAGAGCTTGCATTATAAATGTAAAAAAGAAAAAAAATTATCAATCATTCCATTCTTGTTTACATTTATAATAATATAGGGATGATGTTGAAAATACCTTTATTCGTTTCTTTTCTTTATCTAAAAAATAATATAAAAGATTATAACAGCAATTAATATCGTCTTTATTATTTTATTTCTACTTTATCCAATTCAACTTTTGATATATCTAAATTAAAATTTGACAGGTACATCATTCATATCTAAGATCAACAATAGCTAGACTAGATAATAACTAGACCTTAACAATGATGAATAAAGCATTACTTTAAACTAACTTTAATAAATAATATTGCAAAATTATTAGAGTTATAAATAAAATACAATTATATTTGTTCGTAAATATAGTATATGTCATGCTGCCTGAACATTAGTATAATAACCTGTCAAATAATTGACCAATCATCTGATGGCCAAATCATGAAGTTGGATATATGTTGATGTTAAAATATACTTTATCTAGCTCTTAGTAATCAATATATGATCGAATCGGGTACCTCACCTTTTAACGACCTCTGGTGAATTTTTTGGAACTACGTTGTGTTTGGTGCCATATCGTCTTTTGTTTTTATATGGGATTTTAGGGAAGTTGAAACACCTATTGTCTTTCATCGTGGTCATGGCGAACCTTTTTATATTTGTTGAATGTAATAATTACATAGATGCTACTTTAATTTACTTATTCGCTTAGTGCAAGTCATGGTAGAGGAAGCAAAAGCGATACTAGCGCAAGCTGCGGATAATTCGAACACTTTAGGGAGATATTTTGTAATTTTGGCGTATACATTTAATTTTTTTTTAAAGTAGGTAAAAACAATACAATAAGCAACCGGAGTTGCTGTGTTGTAAATTGTAAAATACACTAGCAAAAAAAATAGTGTAAATTATAAAAATGTTCAGAAGCAAAATGGAAATTGATTCAAATAAATAAATGGACAGCTGTAAAATGAGAAAAAAAAACACCTTTATTTTTGTAATAATAACACTAATACTGGAAATAGTAAACATCAGAAACTTGAAAGGTTTTAAACAAACAATAAATTATTATTTTACGATGTTCTTTATCATCCTTTTAATCTTAAATGTTCAACAAGGACTAGATTTCTGCCTTTGATTATGGTATGTTGCTGGATTGCAATTTTGTGACTTATTGATAGGAAACCAGTTTTAATCATTAATTCTATGTTTTATTTCGAACCAAGGATAAGGAAAATAAAAATTACAATCACAAATATACTCCTTTTGGCAATACATTTTGATTTCACGTTACTATTTTTTAATGGTATTTTTTTTTATTTTGACATTATTTAACCTATTCTTCAACGACAACTAATTGGCCTTATGCAACTTTTTATAAATTTTCTCGTAAATATTGTTGCCTACCTATGTTTTACTATTGATTTTTATTGATTATACCTACTTTTTTTAGCTGAAGCGATACAAATATATAATGATAATTAAATATTTTTTTTACTTGTTTTACAAATCCATAAACTTTTATTAAAACCAACATATTTTTTAATTACGAATTCTATTAAAAATTGTATAGTCAGTATTCGAAAAAATTCATAAGTTAGTTGGTACTGCTGTCACGCACGGTGCCAATATCTTTGCTTACTAAAATCACATTTTTCGAAAATAAAATTTAAGTACCTCATTATTATTTTATGTTGTACTCAATATTTGCTAAGATTTGATTTGCTCTGGCACTAACATCATTCAAAATGTAATCGCGAGAAGTCCTACTATTCCTTTGCTTTTACCTACTATTAATTCATACTTCTATGAAACTGATACGTTATTGTTTGTCGTTTGAAATTTTGTACAAAATATAAATACGAGTATCAATTACCAGGTGAGTTGTTTGTTGCACTTGAATAAACATTTAGTTATTGTATTGTTGTTTTCATAAAATAATGCAGTTTTATTTCTGGAATTGAATATCAGCTTTCGAAAACAACAGTCTTCTTCTAGAAAATATGAATAATACAGTGTTAAAGTTTGACTTTTGCTCAAAAAGCCTTTATTATTGGACTAAGAATAAATGTAGGATAAGGGCCCAGATATCCGTAGGTATATTATTTCAGATTTTTATCATTTTAAAATACAACTAAGAGATCTATATCAAAGAGCATAAAGCTTGCTTTATTTTGATGTATCACCTGTTGATTTTTGACCAAAAATTATTCATAAAACTACTTCAAAGTTATTTCATTATATTTTTTCGAAAATTATGCTGCTTTCAAGGACATCTGTATAACTAATTATATGACTAAACAAAAGGAAACTTTTTAAATAATTATTAAGAAAATAAAGCTTTATATTTTAAAAATATTATCTTATTCTTCCTTCCTTGCTGCTACATATAATTAGTTCTTCACAATCTTTAGTAACCTGAGGAATTGATATCCATTTTGGGATAAGTTTGCCTTTGGAAGATTTTAGCCAGCCAAAACCACATATGGATATCGAAGAAATTCTTAAGGATTCGTATTCGAGTCACCAATATTAGTCCCGGATCCTTTTAGAGACCAAACTATGCCGACTCGAACGGTCGACTCACGCTTTGACTTGTCGCGAACTGTAAACTGAAACAGACTGAGACTGAAGACCGATTGTTAATATTTAGAAGATAAACGTAAGAATCTACAAATTAATTCAAAGAAGACAGCAGAGCACTTAGACAATTTTGAGTTGAAACCTATGCTATATTTTTAGGCTATTTTAAGGCTATTTTTATACCCCATTCAAAAATTTTATGCTCCACGTTTTTTACAAAAATCAAGGTTATCTGCTAGCTTCGATCGAAGCCAGCAGAGCACCCTGGTTTATTAAATTTTTTTTCTAAAAACACAACCACTGCATTTTTAGGCTCCTAAAATATTATAAAACTTTACTAAAAAATTGCTATTTATAAATAATATAGGGTGCTTTGTTGGAACAAAGTCAGCAGAGCACCTCGGTTTTTTAAGGCTTTTTTCTAGAAACAACCACATCGCATTTTTAGACTATTTTTAGCCTCTTGAAATATTTTAAAACTTTACTAAAAATTGCTATTTTTAAATAATGCAGGGTGCTTTGCTGGAACAAAGTTAGCAGAGCACCTCGGTTTTTTATTTTTTTTTTCTAGAAACATCTATTTTTAGGCTCTTAAACTATTATAAAACTTTTCGAAAAAAATAATGTTTTTTAAAGTGCTTTGATGGCTTCGTTCGAAGCTAGCAAAGCATCCAGTATTTTTTAAAAATAATATTTTATGAGCCTAAAAATATTGTGTCGTTGTTTTTGTAAAAACTTTAAAAACTGAGGTGCTCTGCTGAGTTCGTTCAAATCTATCAGAGCACTATGATTTTTACAAAAACAAAACAGTAGCATAAAAGTAGCTTTAAAATAGCCTAAAAATATGGCCTAGGTTTCAACTCAAAATTGCCTAGGTACTCTGCTGCCTTCTTTGACATCACAAATTAGCAATGAATGTCCAACATAAAAAATCCTAAAATTTAACACTTGCCTTTCTTCGTCTGGTGCAGTCTAACGATTATTTTTGTTTGTAGGTATAATCGACGCACCTCGAAATTTTGGTGCTATGTAAGGCCAACCAAAAGACATTTTTATTTCATTGTTTGTTTATTTTGTTTTTTGTAATAAAATAAAATATATTTTTTGTAGATTCTAATTTATTTATGGTTCATATTTATAGAAAAAAGAAAATAAGTTTATTCTTTTCAACATCTTCTTGTATCAACCATTTGTATGCAAGTCATAGTCGGTAATAGACACATAATTGATATTAGATTTGGAAGCTTGCATAATACCATGGTATGACGCTGATAGTGATTCGTATTCGTGATCCGAAAAAATTGATTCGAATCACTCGATTCGAATCCTTTTTATTGCGAAAAGGATTCGGACATAGGATCCGTGATTCGAATCACATCTCGTAATTCGGATTCGTGATTCGATTCAATTTTTTGAGGATTCGTCCCAGCTCTGTAGGAAACGTACGAATAAAATAAAAAGTATGTCATAAGGTACGAGTAAAAGAAGAAGGTGGATTATTCGAGAAATGTCTAGAAATGTCATTCTATGTCAAAAAAACATCTGGACATTTCGAAAAGGTTCTAGAAGGTTAAAGCCAGCTAGATAAGTCGGTGATCCTGACGTCAGAGGGTAGTTTTATGATAGACGTTATACGTCATTGTTATCAGTTGTATAGTTAAAATATTATAAAAGTTGAGTTGAAATAAATTGAGATATTAAAAACCAGCGTAACAGTATTTTCATATGTTATGTAAAAATTACACTGGGGCGTTAATCAAGCTTTGAGCAAGCAGCAATAGTTAGATATTAATAACAGATAAGCTTTACGGGTATTTCCTGAGTTACGGAGACATTCTTAATATTTCTTAGTATTTTCGTGCTAGGGTTTATTCTGGTTCGTGCACTGTTACCGCGATTTTCTCTTGCTTATACGATTTAAAGGACGTTACTCAATAGCTGTCCCTTACTATGTTCAACGTACAACCAGGGGCGGTTTCTCCATTGGTTTATTTGTGCAGTGATCGCCCAGTTTAATTTCATAAAAACACATTATTTTAATATTACATAAATAACATAAAAATATAAATTTAATTTTAATATTTTTATTTTCATACGTGTTAATCTATATTTTTTTGTACATCATTGGCTGATCGCGTCTCTGTGTCACAGTATACCTAAGGCCTTGGTTTCTTTGAACACTCCGTCGCGGTGAGCGGACAGTCCGTCGACCGCTGAGGACAGCAATTTTCGCCCGAGGTGGTTTGTTAAAAAATATAGAAAATGATACTTTCTCTATGTCTGTACGTGCTGTTTATGTATTATGAATGTAAACGAAAGGTACTAAAATGGATGCAAATAAATTGTTTGCGTTGTTATTATTGTTGGAAGAGGAAGAACAAGAGGAACTGGCAATTGCAACCGTCAAAGTTTTCAATAAGCCAGTGGATGAGTTGTTTTTGTGTCGCGATACAGAAGGTGCCTTTAATATAACTGTGCAGCGGAGGCTTTTTGGAAATGAAATCAAATTTAGGGAGTATTTTAGACTTTCTACAGATCTTTTTGAATTCGTGTTGAGTTTTATAAAGGACATAATTTCCAAGAAACCTAAAAATAAAGTCATGATGTCATCTGTATGTGTGAATTTGTCACTCATTGTTTTAAAATTAATAACAATATAGTCTCCGCACACGCCGACGATTCCGCTGATATCAAACTCAACAGATATCAACCGACTCTTCGCGACAAATCAGCGGCATGACGCCGTCCTGCTCCGCTAAGCGGATTCAAGAAAACCATTCCCATTTAAATACTCTGGTTAGATAAAATCGTCAAAACGCGACGGTTGACGGACTGTCCGCTCACCGCGACGAAGTGTTCAAAGAAACCAAGGCTTTAGTATACTGTGTCTGTGGCACATTATGATGAGTGAGCCTAACACGAGTGAGACGATATGCCGAATTCATATAGCTAAAAAGAGAAGACAACACGCCAACAGATCCTTCAAACTGTCAAAGAACACATTAATTGGCGCGCCGCTCACAAACAAGGTTGCCAAACCAGTGTTGTTAGTCTAGTACAATTCACACGTTCGTTTGATCTGTCTACAGGCACAGCATAATTTTGTAAATAACCACAGGAATAGAGTAAGGGTTATATTTTAATATTTTATTATTCCATTTCTTTTATTTTATTATTCCATTTCTTTTATTTTATATAATAATTATTTTTCTTTAATTATATTTGACCATAAATATGAGACACGAGAAACTGGCTGAACACTAGTTCTTTTTGGTCTTAATAGGTTGGCAATATTTTTCGTTAGAGATTTGTCAGTTCTATGATCGAACTGTCACTTTAAAAAAAATAACTTTTTTTTCGGCCCTTTCCGATTTGATTTTTGAAAGAAGATGGCCGTTGGGATTTAGCTCCGCATTGTGTTAAATAGTGTTGAGTAATAATTGATTTCCGATCTTTTTGTTTTGTCCAAGGGCCCCCGTGCCAATGTTTATGTTACTTTTATTTTGGATGAACCTGGTTTTTGACCAAAATCTGAGGCAAGAGAGACGCCGAGAGATACTTTCTTCCACGTGTTGCTGGATCCCGGTAGCAGAGAAAACCCTTAAAAGAGGTAGGTAAGTCATTTCCTTTGTTGCTTCTGCATTTTATTTGTCTGGCAAAACACTCATATTTTTATATATATATATATATATATATATATATATTTACCCTACGGATGATGCGAAGCCAACTATGCACTAACCGCTGAGCGAAGCCCGGGTCATGAGGGGAGAGACGTAAATCTGTGTATAAAACCTATGTCATTTCTCACCGCGTTTAGGAAGTCCGGCTAAATACACTGTTTATAGATCACGGATTTGATGAAGCCCGGTGTTGTTGCCAAACTTATACTGATGGTAATATACGTTTTTAATGTAGTTAATCGCTTGCACGAAGCCCGCAACAGCGATCTATATAATCTTTATATGTTTTGAATACCAATTCAATGATTGCTTTAGTTTTTATTTATGTTTATAGTAATTAATAATGAACCGGAAAGCAGAGTGAGCTGTTATTGTGTTTGGCGGTTGAAAAAATAATAGAATTAGTTTGCGAGGATAATATATATTGGTTAAATTTTGCAAATGACAGAGACGTCAGACAACTTAAAGATGCAATTTGATGTTAAAATTTACAATACATATATTTGATTAGATAACTTATTAATTGACGTTATATCCTTAAAAATTTTTAAACTGTGCTTGTAAAAACTATTTTGTGTTGTTTAGTTAATAATTGTCTTACATGTGTTTTAATTAATTTATTCAAACAGACATCTCGCGGTTTAACCTAACCTACAATATTTTAAAAAAAATACTATTGTATTACATATGACTTTTTTAACTCGTTTTGTTAAACTTTATGTAGCGCTTCCTTTATGGAAATAGTCAAGGTGTGCCTGATGATGAAGTGACAGCTTCGAAACCGGTCGCCAATTAAATTGACTTGTGAGAAATAAAGGACCTTTTCTTTAACCCCTTACACTTAATCCCTACTACTCACATATGGCTACCCTCACTCCAAATATTTAACATGTCTCGATAGCTTAGTTAGGTAAACATTCAACATGCATTGAAATTTGTATTTTGCGACAGCGATTCAATTCAGGACAAATGCATTCTTTTTTTTATTAAAAAAAATTGAAAAAATACGCACCACTGTTTATTTATTATTATTATCATATTATATAATACAATTATCATTATGCATAATAAAATGTATTTACAATAAATAAACAATAATAGTACGTATTTTTTCAATTTTTGTTTTTTTTTTTTTTTAATAAAAAAAAGAGTGCATTTGGCGTGAATTTAACCGCGGTCGCGAAATGCAAATTTGGCCGCATGTTGAATGCTTAACTGAGCTATTAAGACATGTAGAGTAAGTTATCCAATCAAATATGCGTATTTTTTTAGATGGTATATTTCACAATTTTCGAGTTGTCTGATGTCTCGTATTCAGGGGTTTTAAACTAAAACCTTGCAGATGATACTTCTTGATGGTCTCGCCAATCACTTCAAAAAATTCCAGCCCACAGTACCATTGTTTTACCGTGCTGCTTCTAGCTTTTAGACTATACAGACCGCCAGGGAAAGCAATCTTTTTAGCCGATAACTTTTACAACTTTGAGTTATCTGGCGTCACGTTTGTAGAGGTTTTAAACTTTGTCCTATGATTATAATACGCCAATGCTTCGTCGTAAACAGTTATTCTAGAAGATGGTAGATCCGCCAATGTATGAGTTGGTAGTGACGATTCTTAGTCGAAAGATGGCTGGAATATTCTAGAACAACACATATGTAAACTACAGATATAAATTACTGTTGTATTGAGTGCAAGTAAATTAAGTTATAAAAGTTTGGTTTACGGTTTGACCCTCCGGAACCCATTCAATCATCATGATGCCGTTGAAGTCGAAAGAAACGATTAACATTGCTTTCAATTTTAATTTCGACAAAAACACGCGAATAAGATAAAGAAGAATTTTCACTACAGGTTATCGGCACGGGAAAAAAACACGTTTGTTTCTAACCTCTGTAGAAAAACTACTAGTACAGCGACAAGAACGTGTTTTCGTGCTGGAATAGTAGACACGTAAAGCTATCCAACGCTTAATTCGTTTCCCCCCGTACCCCTCTAGGACGCCTTCTGCGCGCGGAGTCTCGTTATTTAATTGTCAGACCTCATATTTAAAAAAATATTTATATTTGTGACAAACCCAACATAATAAATTAAAGTTCTTGTGTTGAAAATTAGAATAACTTATTTACAAATAGAAAAAATTAACGAGATACTTTCTTAATCGAACCAGGAAACCAAGAGACAAATAAACTGGTGTGCGTTGGGTATAACACGAGTAAATAATAAAAATTCAAGTTTTTTAAGATATATTCAACCAATCCTGTATGCCTGACATAATATTTTATTATTGACTTTCAAAGATAAATCATTAATACATTCTAAACCGCATTTGATTTTCATTAATAACTAGCTTTCAATGAAAAAAAAACCAAGTTGCCATATCAAACACCACTATCCCATTGCTCGTAGAAATTCCTACAACCAATTTTAAAATAGTAATAAAAAACATACAAAAACTATATAAATGGCAACAACAGTGGGGCCAAACAGTGTCCAAACTTAAAGAAATCAAACCAGAAGCAACAATGAAACTATATCTACCTTACAAGCGAAGAGACCAAACCGAATACGAATAGGCGTTCTCCTTTAACACACTAATGTATTTTCAAGAAAGAACCACCAACCCAATGCCGAAACCTGCCAAAGTTCATTAAGTGTAAAACATCTACTGACAGACAGAATTTGCAAATTTCAGTGCAAACTTTTGTATTGTAAAAATAAAGTTACTTTACTCTTGAGTAAAATTGAGATCTAACGGTTGAGTTTTCCGTTTTAGACCATGCAGAACTTTTTATCAAGAATAAATTTTTTCATAGAACCATTAATAAAGAAGTTTTCCATATGGTTCCAACTTAAGTAGACACACTGTATAAAAAATTGATAGTAAAATTGTCACATGATGTTAAAGTTGAAATTTTGAGTGATTTTCTGCTTCTACTCCAAAACGGCTTAACATATTTTTATGGAAATGTACATGGGATGTAAGTAGGTATACAAAGACCAATAAAACAAAGTAAGTGGCGTTTAAATTTTTTTAATTCTAAAGTTCTTAAAAGGGTTCCGCTCCTCTTTGACCCCCCCCCCCTTCCTACTTTTTCAGACAATGAAATTTAGTTAAAAACAGGACGTCACTGAAATCCTATATCTATTTTGAATTTTTGTTCTTCCTAGTATTTGTTTGTGCAAGCCTTATTTACTGAGTTGTAGGCCCCTGAAGGAAGTCATAGTGAGAGAAACAATGACATTTTTCTAATAATCTACTGAATATTTTTTAACGCTTTTTTACTATTTTACAGCTTCATAGATGATTGACATTACAAGAGAAGAATTGTAAATGAAGTTATAAAATAGTAAAAAATATCTTAAAAAAATATTCTATAATTTAAGATCTATAGAAAAATGTCATTGTGAATATTTTTCTTCCTTCAGGGGCTTATAATTCAGTGGAGTCCTCTTTTCAACTAAATTTTATTGTCTAAAAAAATTAGAAAACAATTTTGATCGCCACTGGCTCAATTTTATGGGACACGGCATGTACATTTTCATAAAAATATGTTAGGCCGTTTTCTAGTAAGACCAAAAAATCACTTCTAAAATTCCAATTGTAAGTTTTTCTACTATCCATTTTTAATGTAAGCAAGTTAGCTTAAATCAAATTATTTTCGATCCCAGACACTGTGGTTAAATTTACTTACATCATTTTGTTACACCCTGTATAAGCTTGTTCAAATATAACTTCTTAAATTTTAAAATATAACAAATCTGATGTATTTTCATTTGTTTTCTGTATAGGTTTAAATAAATATTTATATTTGTGATACACCCTGTATAAAAAATGATGTTTTTAATTATCGAATTGATTAAAAAGATTACCTGCTGTATATCACAATCTTTTCAAGTTTTGCTAAATAAAAGTATATAGTATGATTGACAAATATTTTATATTTTTTCTCAACCTAATGCCCAGCAAAGATCAAATCTTTAATCCATTCTAAACGGCACTCGATTTCATTAATAGAACATTCCATTGTTTCAGCGTTTATAACACTCAGCTCCAATGCTGCCAAATCGTAAGGCTTCATATAATCGGTAGTGTAAAATTGACCCCTGAGGATCGTAGGTATATATACAAGCCCTCTACAGTTGATTTGCATGAACTATCTAGTGTATATATGCAGACATATTGCAACCTTACGAAGCCTACTGACATTTTTTAAATAGTACATTTTTACGACATCTATAGGGAAAAATTGAAATGTAACGCCAGTTTTCATAAGATTGGCAACTGTTTAAACCGTACTAGTTTTTATTCCGAAAACAGATGGCACCTTCTGCCGAAATTTTAGAATATACACTGTAAAAATTAGGAAGCCCGTTTTGGGCTTCGGTAAACTGCAGCGGGCTTCTTATAAACCGCGAAATATGCACTTTCGGGCTTCGCTATGGTGGATTACATGTGTATATATATATATATATATATATATATATATATATATATATATATATATATATATATATATATAGGGTTCTTCCCGTGGATGAACAAGAGAGCCACATCAGCCTGGGTGATTATTGTCAGAGAGCTACAGAATGGAATTGACAATATGCTGGTCTGTTTTATTTACCCTGTGAAGCAGAGATTTCCTTTTTATTTCAAACGTTCTTACGATGGTCCTGTGTTCCAAGCAGTCCTGTAACATGATGAGCTTCGGTGTGCAGTGTGTAGCCTAACAGAGGGCTCTTTCTAGTGCCGCTGTCAGACCTAGGATTATATTTTGGCATTTATTATTTTTTCTTTAATTTTAACAATATGTTCGTAATGTCTATTTAGACACTTTACTTACCTATATTTTGAAACGGGTGTTTCTTAATTTTCCGTATGATTAAGTTTTAAGAATACGTTTTGTTTGTTTTATTTACAACCAGTTTGTAAATATTATTTTGAGTACTTAAAACAATAAACCTTAGTTTTAACAAGACGTCTCGAATAGGTATAAATAAACCTTCTTATTTTGTTATTCATATATTTGAGATAATACTTCTAATTTTATTACTTTTAGAGGGTAATTCATCAAATGAATTGGATAAATATTGTTGATATATCATTATTTCTGTTTTGAGCAAAGAACGTTTGTATAATTTAATGCTCATCGAACAAATTAAGAAAATATTGTTAATATATCACTTTCATTTATTTTTCTATTAAATTCAATTTAAATTATGTATGACTTTTATTTCACAGAATATCATGATCATCTCTACAAGTGTCTATTTGCAGATTCACGTATTTGTGGTTTAATTATTTAAATTTTATTTACTATGGTTTCTGAATTTACCTTTAGATTTTAAAAACTTCTTTATCAAATAATTCCAAATTTTTTAATCTATAAAAAATTCAGTGGCGTCCATCTATAGTTTAAATACTGTTTTTTGTATTTTATTTAAGATACACTTAAATATTATCTAAAGTCAATTTAAAATAATTAAATTTCAAGACAGCAAATCCTTACTCACACCTTTATGCCACCGACGGTAGAGCTGCTGTGCTGTATATAACCTAAACTCATTGTCAAAAAAAAAATAGGTTAAAAAGTTGAATATTATTGTTGAACTTTTTAAATTGTTTATTTTACCTTATACATTTTTCTTCTACTCTTCATACAGTATTATGTGAAGAGTATTATAGGTTTACTTTGACTGTCTGTCCGATGTCACGTTTTTTGTCTGCAAATAAGTCAAAAACGAGAAATGATATGAACTTGAAAATTTTAAGCAAAAATCAAGCTCTATAAGGGGACAAAGCGTCTATTGATTTTTAACAAATCTGATTAAAAATGGGGGGTTAAGATGGGTTGAAATTAAAAAAAAATCCTAATTTAAAAACGAAAAGCAATATCAATATAAAATTTTCAGTAAAAATGAAGCTATGAAGATAAAGCCTATTGATACTGAAAAAAAAAATATGAATATATTGGGGAGTTAAGGGGGGTTAAAATAAAAAAATCCTAACTGAAAAACTTGAAATTTTTAGCAAACATTAATCTCTAAAAGGAGAAGAAGCTCTTTCATTATAAAAAAAAATCTGATTAAATATTCTTATTCTAGTTTGTGTCTGTGTAATATTATGTATTGTGATGGGACTGATCTTATAAATTAAATATTTAAAATATTTTAGTTCTTATTTTTTTTGCCAATAAAAGGTATTTAAAAAATATATTTTTTATTTGACATCTGTGACAAATTGTGAAAAACTAAAAAATGGTAGGTAAAGTTTCATGTAAAATTTTTTACACAAAAATCAATGTCAAACTATCTACATAAACTGATATATATTTAAAAATAATCTCAAATTATGAAGAAAAGTCAGTTTACTAACTAATAATGTTTATAGAACGTATTCAACGTATTAAAAACAAAAAAAATATCACACTAACTAATATATTCATTTAATAATAGTTGTAGTGCTTGAAAACAGTATGATGTTGATAATAATAGTAATAATAGGTCAAATTATACAAAGAGCAATATTTAAATTTTTATGAAATAAAAGTGTACGTCACTGGACCGGTTGAAATAGTAAATGCTCACAGGTAATTCCCATAGGTGACTATTGAAAAACTTTTCGAGTGGGATATAATTTTATTTTAGAATTGAAGGTTTTACGCATCATAATAGACGTAAAATGCTAGAAATGTCGAATGGATATTATGGAGACAGAGCATGTCTAGAATACAGAAAAATATGTAAATAGATTACTTTTATTTTTTAAACTTGGGGAAGTGTATATAAATACCAATTCATTTTATATTTGATATTTTACGTTCATGCCTAATGAAACTAACATTCAAAACATTCTTTAATAGGAAAGAATAATATATTTAAACAAAATATTAGGTCAATTTTGAATAAATAATAAGCCAACAGGTTATTGGGCTGAAGTGTATAAATATGCTAAGCGAATCTGATGTGTGAAGTATTAAATGTCATTCTGAGTTAAAACGGGAAAATATTGAAGATTCAAGAAACCATTGGAAACCATAGTGGTCAATCGATGCGGCGTCTTAACAAATTTTCTCTTTCTAATAAGTTATTTTCTAAAACCGTTTGGAAAATTTTACATAATGTTTCTCACCTATAATAGTTAGGAAATATGTTGCGTAAGATTAAAACTTATTTTGTAAGCGACCAAAAAATGCTTGGCAACAAGACGAAATTCGTTAGCTTGCTGCATCATCAGTTGCAGTTGACCATTTGGAAGTAAATCTGGAATAAAAACGTTAGGGCCAATATTTTGGTATAAACCAGTCGAGGATGCGTTCGGTTTGGTGACTCGGAGTTAGAGTTGTAAGAGTAATGTTCGATAATCAATGGATCAATGGGTAAAGGGAGCTAATGGATAATACACGAACCTATGACAGTGACAGCTCTGACAGCTGAAAGTTGACAAACTATTACTTGTTTTCTGTTTACATATTTTTAATCTCAAAGTTCTTAAACTAACCGTTTTCTGGTTTATTTATTGATTTGAGTAATATTGGAAAATGAATAATAATATCTCAAGTTCAAGGTTCTAGGTTCGACTTTCGGTCTCGCATACATTTTTTTTCATTTTCAGAATTTCCAAATCTGCATTCAGTTTTTTGGACCTAAACCGACTTTCTCACTTCACTTTCCTTAATATATTAATACCTATAACCCATAATACATACTGCTAGAGCAATTATGTTTCATAATGACGACGAAAACATTGAAAATGATATTTTGGAAAAAGTAAAGAATTAAACTGAATTCACTTTTTCAAATATGAATGATAATCAATTTCAAATGCATTTTCGCATGAGTGCAGCTACATTTTTTGAAGATTTATTTCAAAGAATTCATGAATTTGCGAATATTCGTGCTGTAGGTTATCCCAGAACATCCTCTAATAAAGAATTATTACTTACTACGTGGTATCTGAATAATTTTGAGAGTTTCAGGTGGGTACATGAATTTATTATATATACAGGGTGTCCCATTAGTGCGTAATTGTTCATTATTTTGTGTTATAAATACGCAAACAAATTACTAATAAAAGTTGAATAACTTTAAAAAATACGTATTTTAAAAATATTTCTGGATATACAGGGTGTTGCGGTTTTGCCTGGCAAATAGAAATGTATAATTTATTTCAGTTGTAGACTGGTTTGGTAACACTCGTCTAGAACTTAAAATATTGCAGGGTTGCCAAGCAATTATTTTTTTTATGAAATTAGAGAATAACGCAGACCCCAAATTAAATTATCGCAATTTAGGTAGGTTTACATTGATTTAAAATTGTTTAATATACCTACCTCTCTAACGATACCAACGTGTTAACCACTAACATATGTACAGGGTGCCCCATCAGTGCTTAATTAATCAGTTGTTTTATTATTGGAAATACGAAGAAAAAAATTAATATTACAGTTCTATGATCATATTTAACAATTATTCCTAAATGTACAGGGTGGTACATAAAGAAGGGACTGACAAAATCCATACATTTTTAAAGCAAAACACCCTGCAGGTAGTTAAACATATTTGACGTTTTCACATCGTCAAACTTTTTTAATATGCCTCACTCATTTGCTATGTTTTCTTAATTTTATAAATGGAATATTGTGTATGTTATACCACGAATTAATTTAAACAGGGTAATCCATTTAAAAAATTTAAAAAATCGTAACCTCGCGTTTTAACACACCCTATATACAACATAGCAAATGAGTGAAGCTTATTAAAATTGTTTGAAGATGTGAAAATGATCGAACATGTATAACCACCTGCAGGGTGTGTTGCTTTAAAAATGTACAGATCTGTCGTCCAATGGTAAAAGCTAGTAAGTTAGTTTTTAGATGTTATTTAAGTTTTGCCTTAACTAGACTTGTTTTGTTTTTCTCTATACATATCTATTCAGATTTAGATTATCTCTTTAAACAAGAGTTTTACGAATTTATAGAACCTAGTAAGTGACATGTTTCAATAAGTTTAACATGTACAAAAAATAGCATGTCACTGTTGTACACTAGAATGGATGATAGTAAGTCAGACTTGCTATTTTAAATTTAATGATTTTTATTAAATAATTTTATTCAATTTGAGAAACATAGCATCTCTCTATTTACTGTGTTTTCACAATTGATAATAAGGCACTATCTACTTTAGAAACAAAGAATGTCTAAAATTACTAGCTTTTTAGTATATTTCTCATTTTTAAAATATGAAAAAAGGTACAAAACCTAGAGTAGAACATATCAACAATTCTTTACTAGGTTTTGTAAGGGATTATAAAAACATTTATTTAACTTTTCTGATGGCTTAACGTAGCATGTGTCTTTATCGAGGAAATGAGTGTTCGGCTGTAATTCATTTTATTTTCATTATGAAGAGGTGAAAAAATTATACAGTTTTGATCTTCCGTTGAGTTTATATGTATTTTAAGTTGTTGTGGCAAACAAAAAATATAAAATCATATTTTTCCTACGAAACAAATTAATTGTAATTTACTAGCTTTAACCATTGCACGGAGGTTTGCTCAGTCCCTCGTTTATGGACCACCTTGTACTTGATAAGTATGATCATAGAACAACTCTTATATTAATTTTCACGTTTCAGGATCCCTAGATTACGAAAAATATGTATCCCCATTACGTCGGACTGTCTGTCTGTCGGCGTTTGTCGTTATATATTGTTGTCTGTCGTTATCTGTCATTGTCTGTCATTGTATGTCGTCGTCTGTCTATCTGTTAGCACGATAACTCTAAAACAGCTTTGAAAAACTTAAAATGTTGTATACATAAAAGGTCCCTTTCTGGCTCAAAACCAGTTATACTTCCGGTCAGTTATATACAAGGTGAGGAGTTTTAAAAAATAATTTATATTTAAAAATCGGCAGATTTCGACTGAAATTGGTATCTGAGTACTTTGGAAGTCACAGATAACAGATCCTAAATAAGTTTTAAAAAATTTAAAATGGCGTTGAAAATAATCAAAAAGGGTCCCCCTTGAATAGAAATATTAAAAAGCGTCCTTTCGGTTAATGTAACTGGACCACTTTAAAAGCAGCCAGTCATTATCTTTCAATAACGGTGTGAAGAGTTTTCTCGATGTTCGTCTTGATCGGACCTGGGGCCCAATTCCTGACGCCTTCGTTAACTTATCGCATGCGATAACGTATGCGACTTGATGAAAGTGTATTCCTGAACTGGCGGCATTCGTCAAATTTATTAACGTATGCGCTAAGAAATGATGATTTTCAAAGAGCGCTCATGACCGTTCGACAACTACTTTGTCGCATTCGTTTAGGTGAAAGTAAGGTTATAATTGTCAATTAATCCTACTTTATCATATGTGATTCGTGTTTCTATCTATTGGTTTTGTTTTGTGATTTATTATTGGGAAATATTTATTTTTAATTTGACTCTATTGAACATTTTATTAGAATATAAAAATGAAACTTTTTGTACCGTGAACTCTTTTATTGGACGTTTAGGTGCCACTTTATTTTGGTTTATTTTATTTAGTATGGATGATATAGAAGAAATATGAGTTTTACAGGCACTAAACAATGTTATAAATTCTACTAAAGTTTCACGCAATTTTTCCGTTATTCGTGAACCACGCTGTTCCATTTTTAATATTCTAAATCTAAACCACTCCAATTCTCAAGTCCAAAATACAAATAATCACAGTTAAAACGTCTAAAAACCAAAAATTATTAGACATCCAATCCATTTAATTTTATAATTTTTGGCAATTTTGACATGTGTCAATGCAATTATCTCATATTCAGTGATACCATCTTTGGTATTCTCAATCCTCATTGGTTAAGACTATGCAATAATCAAAGACCCTTCGTTAACACGTTCGACTTGATTCGCGATTATCGCATGGTGTTCAGGAATACTAAATTGCTGTCGTATGCGTTAACGACCATGCGTTACTTAGCGCATGCGGCAGTTAACGCATGTTTCGAGAATTGGGCCCCTGAACTCTCAATTCGCGTCTGCTCGGTGTTCTTCGTCACGTTTGTAAAATGAAAGTGCTTAGGAGTTCCCTGGTTTTACAATTTCTATATCGAGAGAAGTTCTGGGTAAAATACTTTATGATTTTTTCTTTTCTTCTTCTTTATCTTTTCATTATCTTTTACCCTTATGGCGTTAGATTGGCTATCCTTTCTCATCTACTTATTTAGGATTTACCTATCTCTTACCAATCTCTCTTAGGGCCGATTCCACCCTTGTGTTAAACGGAGATTAAAATGACATTGTTAATGTAAAAATGTCATTTTAAACTTCGTTTAACACAACGGTGGAATCAGTCCTTAATCTAATAATTCTTTATTTAATTTCGATTTCTTCCTTTGCCTATACAATTTCTTTGGTTTTCCTATGTCCAAAATAATTGTATAATTTATATTTTTTTCGAAATTTAAAATAAAAGGATATTTATTATAAATGTATTATGATCATATAAATAACTAAGGTAAATATAGAAGTTTTTCTCAGAATAATAAATACTCATTATAACGTTGATTGGTCTGATAGTAATTTTTTTTAATCGAACATGAAGGGATAATCCATTCGCCTACACTCACTGCATTTAATTACTAAATATGATGTAATTTTAAATTTAATTTTAGAACCACTATGTCAGTAACATAGGTTAGTACATATTGATTTCTGATGAGATAGAATATCATTAATAATTTACCATGACTGTTGATGTTAATTGATATTAGGAAACATTTTATTATCTAAATTAATTAGGACTGTTAAATTTAGTTACTACACTAGATTTACAAAAATTTTATGCAATCTATAGAATATATAATTAGTTCTTAGCTCGGTTGCGTTAAAGTTTGTATAACTGCGTTATCTAGAAAATTATCTAATTTTGGAAAAATAAATTATTCATACCAATCTTAAGCTTTAGAAACTCTTTAGATTACTAATTTATTGTTCTGAATTCAAGTATTTAACAGTATGTAAAATACAGAACTAGAAGTTATCTAATATTTCAAAATTGGTTATTCCAAAATGAATAAAAACTTCAAACCAACATCAACATTTATTTAGAAAATGCAATGGCAACTAATTTATTCACAAAATACTTTAACAACAACAAATTAACAAAATATTCAATATAGATATTAATGGCTTCAAATATTACAAATGGTATAGAGTGTTGACAAGATTTTGTGTTCGCACTTTAAAACGGCTTAAAAAATTTTTATGAAAATGTACATATGATGTTAGTATAAAGTAGTCATGGGATTTTTCATAAAATGTAATTTTTGGACTAGTCCGACGGACATGTCCTGAAAATTAGTGAAAGTAATGGAAAGTTACAGTGACAATTAGTTGACCTTGAGCATAGAAGATACACAGTTAAATCGTTAACATGAATGTTTTTTCAAAAACACTTTGGGAATAATATTTGCATTTTAATTTTCGTTTTTTTTTTAGGCAAATCATTTATAAAATACTTCCAACCATTGAATTTTTTGGTCATTTTTCACGAGTTTATTTTAATAAGATATGAAATAAAAATTCTGGAACATCGTTAAAATATATAAAAGTCAGTAATCATTTGACGTTTCTTCTTTTTTAAACTATATTTTGCCTTTGTTTGTAAGAAATTCAGAAAAATTGGAGTGTGTTAGGACTAGTCAACTTTTCAGACTAGTCCGTAGGACTTATTCATGGACTTTTCCAAGCGAGCCATTACTAGTATAAAGTGACCGATATATTAGAGTTTAAAATTTATTTATATAGGTTTTTAGAAGGGTTCCGCGCCACTTTGACACACCTACTTTTTAAGATCGATAATGTAAGGGAATAATAATTGTAAATAAAGTTGTAAAATAGTAAAAAAATATTAAGTGGTTTAAGTTAAGATTAATAGAAAAATTTCATTGCATTTTTCACTGTGACTTTCCTTCTGGGGCCTATAACACACTAATTAAGGCTTTCACAAACAAATACTAAGAAGCAAAAAAAATTAAAAAAATACTTAGCATTTTAGTGGCGTCCTGTTTTTAAGTAAATTCTATTGTCTAAAAAATTAAAACTAAAAAATATTAAAGGAAACACAATACGACAGACGTACCCGTACCCTTCTTTACAACTCAGGCCTTTTACTTTATTTCATAAGGTTTGTCTTTGGAGTAGATTTTTTACTTTAAAAATCGTTTACACGGGATAGTAACTTTCAATAGCACATTACTTGCTGCCGACTACCATAACAAGTGCTTGCAATGGCGTTTATAGGGTAAAGTAGATTCTAGTTTGAGTAGTTATACATTCTAGTATTGAAAAATGTTCTTATTGCAATTTCACGTAAGCAAAGAAGAGAAAATATTAAAAAACGGTGTTACAATAATCACGCTATTATACTCGGACAAAATATTGAAGAAGATGATTCCTCCCTGTTCACGTACAACAATAATACTATACCAGAGCATAATTAATGAATTCACGCGCTTAAAACTGCAGAAGTTATCGGTATCACGTGCCAACTAGTCATAAATGCATGTTTATTGCCAAAATAAATTACGCCATAAAAACTATTGGCAAATTAAATGCGGTAATAGTAAATAATATTATATGAAAGTAGGTTGGTTATCTATTTTTGTAGTAATAATCATTTATGTTTATAATTTTGTTTTGTTTATTGTTAAAATAGGTAAATATTATGCCAGTGGCGTAGAAACACTATTGGAAAATTAAATGGGATATTATACTAGAACTAACTGCAAAAGGTATCGTAATCATATCAAAATGAACTCTTCCAGTGTCGCAGAAATACTATATTGGCAAATTAAATGGGAATTTGTGAATATTACTAGGTGAAAGTAGGTTGGTTATCTATTTTTGTTATGATAATTCATCTATGTTTATAATTGTATTTTGTTTATTATAAAAATATGTAAATTAAGCTTGGTATCACTTGAATTCTAAATCTATGAAGTTTCGTAATCCATTGATTCTGCAGAACTATCACTGGAATCGTCTTTATCGTCGGAACTTAAAGTTATGACTAAAGGTTCAACTACCATTTCAATCATACCGTCCAAGCGCCACATATTATTTTCTTCCTTAATTATATGGGAAATAGCATTCCGCCAATCTTCAGGTTTTATGCGTTCTATACCGGTTTTTAATAAACTTTGAAAGTCGGCTATTTTAAAAGTTATATTTTCTCGAGCTACAAACCCTTTCACTTGCGCCCAAATTAGTTCAATAGGATTGAATTCGCAGTGATAAGGGGGAAGTCTTAGTACCGTAATACCACGATCACGAGCCATTGTGTCGACAACATATTGAATATATTTATGGCGGTGTTCCTTTATTAGGTCCATTAATTCCACTTTAAGCATCTCCTTAGTAAATGTTATTGCTTTATCCCGCAGCCAGGTTGGCATATCCGCTTTCCTGCTGGACATTATGGGAATGCGTTCAACTCGTCGACTGTGATAAGAAGCGTTATCTAGTACAATAGCTGAATTTCGTTCTACACGCTGTAATACTTCAGTAAACCATTTTTCAAAGCATTCCGCATTCATGTTCTCGTGGTAGTCTCCTGTATTTTTCAATATAAACACAAGAGCGCTATTTTACAAAAATACACTGTCACTTCCGATATGGGTAACAATTAGGCGCTGTCCTTTACCTGATGGTGCTTTCAAACTTTTAGATAATCTCTCTATAAAAGTTTGGCGATGACTATTTACAGAATTATCTTGCCATATCTTAGATACCGTGTGTCCAGCATTCACCCACGTTTCATCGAGATAGTATGTCTTTGTTTTAGCGGCTCTAAACTCTTTAATATTTCGTAAATAACGCTGTCGCCGTCGTAAAGTTTCACGGCTCATTAATGGAATTTCTTCGTTTTCTCTTAATTTCGTAAGAAGAACTTTAAGTGTTGGGGCTTTGTTTTCGAAAAAAAAAAGAATGTAAAGTTCTTTGAATGATTTGTTTTTGGTTATCGTCCAATTTCAACAATTTTCGACCACGGGTATGCGTTTTAGGGGCTTCTATGGAGCCTTTTTTTGTCTTTTAGCGTACAATACGTTCAATTGTTAAAACAGATACTTCAGTTAAAAAAGGACTGCCGTTTACAGCTTCTTTTGTAGGAAGTGTCTGTTTCAGCCCATCATACACTTTCCATATAATGTTCTTTTCAACCTTTGATAAGGGCCTACGCTGACGTAATTGGGTTTCACTTAGACCCGCCTCTGAATCCATTACTATTGTAACAATATAATTCTACTATTAAATTGTTTTTATTAAATTTATTCGCTCCGTGCGCGACAGCAGCGCCAATTTGTTTTGGTATTAAAGGAGTATTTCTGCCTATACTGACAAATACAATTTTTAATAGAATTCGTAAATAAAAAGTATATATATGTTAGTTTTAATAAAAGTATATGGATTTATAAAACAATTAAAACATTAATTTATTATTATTATATATTTTTCACGCTTAAATTGAAGAAAATTATGTATAATCATTAAAAATCAATAATAAAATATAGGCAGGCAACAGTATTTACTGGAAAATGTATGAGAAGTTGCCTAAGTCTAATAAGTTGTCATTGAAGAAACCATTTATAATAGCGTGAAGTTAAAATGTATAAAAAGGATCGCTACTTATATTTTCATTTTTGTTCTAAAGGAAACATAGAATGAATGATTAAAACTGGTTTCCGATCAGTAAGTCACAAAATTGCATACCAGCCAAATATTATAATCAACGGCAGAAATCTTAAAATCTAGTCCTTGCTGAATGAACATTTAAGAATAAAGGGATATTAAAGAAAATCGTAAAATGATAATTTATTGTTTATTTAAAAACTTTCTAGTTTCTGATGTCTACTATTTCCAGCATTACTGTTATTATCACAAAAATAAAGGTAATTTTTCTTCTTATTGTACACCTATCCATTTATTTCTTTGATTTAATTTCCACTTTGTTAGTGAAATTTGTTATATAAGTTTCACTGTTTTTTTTTGCTAGTATTTGTAAAATTTTCAACACAGCAACTCCGGTTGCTTATTGTGTTGTTTTTACCTACTTTTTTGAAAAAAAGTAAAATGTATACGTGTATTTGATATGCCAAAATTACAAAATATCCCCCTAAAATGCACGAATTATCCGCAACTAGCGCTAGTATCGCTTTTGCTTCCCTTTCCATGACTTCGCACGGAGCGAATAAAGACACCAATATTTTACTATTTAATAAACTTTTAAAGTACCTACCTAATATACTACACAATAAATATAACGCCTCGAATATGCACTACCACTACCAAATTGTAAGGCACAAACATGAACACCTACTCGTATATATGAAAAGAGCACTTATATAAAAAAGTGTTTATAAAATATAAAATAATTATCATAAATAGTTAAAGCGATACAAATCTAACTTCGTCGAAAGTTAGTTTTCAACTGTCTTTGTGCCTGTGCTGACAATATTCAATCTGTAACCCGTCTGTCGTTTATTTACTTGAAACACATTTTAAAACCATTAAACACAGATAACGAAGTCATTAGGGAATAAATATATTCATTTCTTGAAAACTATGAAAAACGTATATTTAACGCATCATCTTTGTTTAAATACAGATGTTGACAAACAAATTTAATATAGTTTACTAACAAATACCTAATAAATAATAAATAATTATTTGGTATTTGATACACCGCCTATGCTAACTCTGTCGGAATTTTTATTCGTAGACAACAGTGTTGATCATGCATATGACTCACCTTCTCCAATATTTTGTCCGAGTATAAAGTGACCGATATAATAGAGTTTGTAGCGTTTAAAATTTATTTATGTAGGTTTTTAGAAGGGTTCAGCGCCACTTTGACACCCCTACTTTTTAAGATCGATAATGCAAGGGAATAATTGTAAATAAAGTTGTAAAATAGTAAAAAAATATTAAGTGGTTTAAATTAAGATTAATAGAAAAATTTAATTGCATTTTTCACTGTGACTAACAATTTCCTGCCCAAACATTAACCTTTTCAGGGTATTGCGTATGTTCTTCTCTCATCCAGTGAGGATTTTCCATAGACCAATAGTGGCAATTTTGACGATTAGCATGACCGTGAAGTGTAAAGGTACACTCCTCAGAATACAAAACGTGTTCTAATTGGTTCACCATATTATCTAACATCATTTGTTCACAAAATTGCGTTCTCCTATCAAAATCGTCTTCCATGAGCTCCTAAGTTGCTATTATTTTATAGAGATGCAATTTATTTTCTTTTAATGTTCGAAAAATCCGATGAATGGCTAATATCGAACATTGGGGCTGCTTGTCGACTAGAGGTATGTGAGTTTTCCTGAAACTCAAGCATAATATCCAATTTTTTATCATTAGTTATTGCAGTGGCACCTGTTTTTTTATGTGCCTTACATGTCCAAGCTCGCGAAACTGCTTTTCTATTTTGCTAATTGTCCCTTAGCAAATTTGAAAAATTTTCATGCATCTGTAGAATTATTGTGTGCATTTCTGTTAAATGAACCATTTTTCTGATATGCAGTCAAGGAAATTCAAACGACTATAACACTGACAACTAGTATCATGCAGTCAGATAACAATTTGCTAAGGTCAGGCGTTTTTAACAAAAGTAAACAAAACTATTTGAGTAAAGAGGAATGCTAAAATGATTTTTGCTTATTTTCTCATTATCAAGACCTAAATAGGAAATAAGTATTGAATGTGTTGTAGCGAATTTCTGTAATCATTTTTATTTTGTTAACGGTAATTTTTGCCTTAAATGAGTAAAACCAAATTTGGTAGATTTTCACAAAACTTTTATTTTAAAAACTCATTCAAGATAAAATGGATTTTCATCAAGTAAAGGCCGAAACAATAAATAAGGTAATTTTTGCAGTAAATCGGAAAAAATTTAATATCTTCGAAACAGTTAGGTATAGGTCATAGTACATAAATATGACCAGAATTTTCTGAAGAATACAAAAATTAAAAAATATACAGGGTGTCGCATTTGAAATCAGAAAGTTGGTATTAGCCACTGTTACATGACGCATACTGTATAAAAAGTTTTTGTTAAAAAAATGCGCAATTAAAAATACCAATCGACGTGTCCGAAAGTTTTTCTGAACACGCCCCCATTTATTTTTTACCGAATTTATTCCATTTGGCTGTTCCACACTGTATATTTCTATTAGAATATAATAATTTAATATTTCTGGTTTTTGTATTCCAATAGAAATATATATATTGTATTTCAAAAGAAACCTCCTCGTAGACTAGGCCAGGGGCCGCGCCTGAAATTCTTTAATAATTTATTTAACAACTAATACTAGATCACTGCAAAATAATAACGTAATATCAATGTAAAATGTAACATAATTTTTTGCTATTATCTTTCTTACATGGATTTTTTTCCCTCTACTTTATGGATCTGTTTTTACCCAAAGACTCAATTTACAAAGTGACATTTTTATCTCTAATACGACACGTCAGAGTGTGTTGAATAAAAGCGATGTTAAAGCTACAAATAAGTAAAAACAAAGCGACAAGTGGCATTTTCAAATGGAGCGGCTCGTGTCCTTTCATAACACACAGTTTATCTTCTGTGGTAGTATTCAGAGCTCTGAGTAAACTATTAAACTACAAATCAAGCGAGACTAGACGAGGGTGTACTTTGTAGCAATCCTTCGACTTTTTATGTCTGGCCGAGCGGCCTCTGTGTGAAATATAATACAATGGTAGCAACTTTTATAAAGCTGGCGCTACACGATGCGAGCAATGTTGGCTTCATTGTTGGACCGAAAGTTGCAATGGATGCAATCTGTACCAACATGGAGGATGTAACGGCTACTGTTGCTGCTGCGGTAGTAATACTAAATACTATCTGCGTCCAAGGCTCTGCTTTCAATAAAAGTAGAGCAGAGTAAGTACATAAAAGTGAACTTAGAATATAGTAATTTGTGCAAAAGAGTAGATATGATATGGACAATTCACTGAGTTTTACAGTATATTTTTTCTACGACCAACTAAAGAATTTAAAAATGATTTTAGCTTATTAAGACAAAATAACAATTTTAAAATAAATTATGAATTTTACTAATTTGTAAAATAAAATAAACAGAAAAAAATTATTTAATTTAATTAGTCCCCAGCCCAGATTCGAACTCGGGCTTTTCGCGTGAACGGCAGACCACATCTCCACCGCCACTTTTAAAATTGTAGTTTTAATACTCGTAATTAATTAGTTTTGTATGGGTAATTTGAATAATTTTTTTTTTAAATATGGACAAATAAAAATGCTATTATTTATCGATTCTACACAAAAATAACTCATTTTAAAGTATATGTAATCTCAATAACTGAAAAATATACTGACAATTAATTGTCATTTATTTAAAATTTTAAAAATAATAGTAGTTGAGTGTCCAAAATATGATTGGTGGATTTAAGTTTTTTGCAGTGTTGTCACTACCTAGACTGGATATAAAATATATTCGTTTAGTTGAACGCAATAGCATACTTTTTCGTTTTGTAGTCTGTGCATAGATAAGCCAATATCCATGTGGGTGTAGAAAAATAATATTATGTAACAGATGTACAAAGATTGTTGTAATTTGTATTGTCATGTGTATTTTTAGTACAATTTGCACCACAAACTCTTTGTAGAAAATTTGGAAAGCGGATTTACTTAATATTGCCCAAATGCACAAGGAAAAATTCAATAAATTGGTCGTAGATCAAATGGCTAAAGAATGCGGTTTCAGTGTATTAAGACTGCTTCCCACATTGTCAAAGCGAACTAAATCCAATTAACTTATTATGGGCCCAAGTAAAACGCGGTGTCGCGTGTAAAAATACCATATGCTAAAATAAAACTTATTGCAAACCTGATGTTCTAACATTAGAGTCCTTGTCTGTATAAACATAGTCCTAACTTTATATTAAAAACATTAAATCATGGTTCATCTTTATTAAATATTTAATATGATAAAACTTCGAACTGATACGAATGTTGACGAGCGCATCCGAAATCTAAAAAAATCTCCACTATTTACTACCGTTAAATACATACAATTAAGAATAGATACTAAGTTTGTTCCAAGTTCCAACTCGATACAAAACCATCCAGTAACGGTAAACCACATGCGTATTATCTAATAATATAAGAACACGATTAACGTTTTTATTTAAAAAATACTGTTTATAATTCATAGTATTTGACTTTGAATTTATCGTATTTAAAACAAGAAATTCGGACAAAATTATACTGAAAAAAGTATTGCATACAATTATGTAAACTTAAATTAGGTATATTCTCTAGACAGTCTAAACAAAATAATAAATGATAATAAAGAACTGCACAGAATATAATAACCATTTACTATTATTTTCCATTGGGCCCTAGAATCTAGAAAAATAAAATAAATAAATCATTACCAACGTCAATAAAACACAAAACTTTTATTTTGTTTTCGAAAAGTTTGATTAGAATTTTCACTAACAGTTTTAAAAGCGTTCCAACTCAATTCCGATTCCAAAACCATTCAGAGATGCGCTTGCGCAGTACATTGTTCATGAACAGATGTTGGTACCAAACACCAAGTAGGAACAAATCTTTATACGCTTGTTTAGTGAGAACGTCACAGGTTGAGGACGGTCATAGCACTGGATACCAACAAAAGAACCATACTGTCAACTGTCATTAATGTCCATAAGAATAACACAGCGGTCATTGATATTATTAAAGCATAATTTTGAAAATGAAGGCAATTTAAATATTTAACATATGGAAGGTAAGTTAATAATGTTTATATATTACTCTATCGATTTCATAATTTTTAAACCAGCCTACTCAAACCCTGGTTTTTGAAATGGATACATTTTAATAAATTGACACACTCAGAGCATATAAACGGTAAGTTGATGACCTTTACATGTAATTCTATCGATTTCATAATCTTTTTTTAAAGAAAAATTCTACTTCAGTGATTTGAGAAACTTAACCTTTTTCCCGATTTTGAGAGTGAAAATAATTTAATATTTACAAGATGAATCAATGCCTGGGTCCGTCCAGAAAATAAGCAGGTGAGACATATATCGAGGACCACAAGGCAGGACCTCCTAAGCCGCAAAATCGACATTTTTCAGTTGAAAAAAATGTTTTACGTATAGAAAAATCCATTTTACTCTATAATAGAACAAATATTTACCCTACCCATGTTTTGTTCAAAAATTTTTAAACGAGATTATCATAATATATAATTTTCAGTGGAAATGTTAGTTACGAGGCCCTGTATTGTGGCCCTCAATATAAGTTCTCAGAGTTATTATATGTTATTAGGAACTAGAATGTGAACTTTATTGTTGTTCCTATGGAATCAATACCATATTTTGATCCTCTTGAAGAAAAATATTTTTTTATTTAGATTCTGTGATGATTAAAGCTGAAAACTATATAAAAAATGAACGTGGAGAGGTCAGAAAAAATTATAAGATCTATGCCTCTCCATTTTTCCTATACACATATTTGTGAAAAATATATATTAAATATTCGAAAGCTTACTCTGTTCTGCAAGATAAATAAATTAAAAAAAATTTAAATTAGTTTTATTATATAATAATATAAATTATCAAATATTTATGTAGTAATAAATAATAATTTAGTATCTATTGAATTCTAACTATTTGACAGTGATTTTTCAGTAATAAAAAAAAGTATCGAAAATAGCCGATATGAATTTGTCAATATAAAATGTATGTAAAATATTTAAATTAGGATCCCATTTAGCCTTTACGGATTATGGATATATAGATCAAAAGCATTTCAAAAGCTTTAAATAAGTTGGGTTAATATTTCCCAAATCACGGAAAAATAATTCTTGTCCTAACACTAAGGAAATTTCTCAATGCCTATAGCGACCCTTCCAATCCTATTTTCTCAAGGAAGTGTAGGATTTGAAGTGCCTTCAAGTTAGGGTAATCTCCCTCTTCTATTTGATATCCTCCTAGATATAGTGCCCTTGGATTCTGGAGTGCTACACATTCAGTTAGGATGTGAATGGAGGTTTCGTTTAAGTTTACTTAGGTGTCCTTTTAGTCGGCAATGCCCGGTAAGGATCCCTGTTACAATACATAGCCTGTTCTTGCTCAGGCAGATGCAGGCTTCCGATCTTTTATATTCACCCAGAAGTATCTTGGCCTCTCTCAGCCCCAAGAAATTGTTCCAATTATCGGTTCTTCTACTGCCCAATTCTTTTTTAATCTCTCCTAATATTATGTTACTGCTGATACCGCAGAACGGCTCAGGTCCTACAAAGGGTGTTTGAGCCCCTTTCCTTGTAAAACTATCTGCAATCTCGTTACCCTGTACCCCGTTATGTCCCGGGATCCAAGTGATAGTAACTCTGTTTTTCTCGCCTAGCTCATTCAATTGTTCTAGGCATCTCCAGACCATTTTTGAGATGATTACGTAAGAGCTCAGCGCTTTGATGGCTGCTTGACTATCGGACATGATGATAATCTCTTGTCTATGATAGTTTCTCTCGATGTTAAACTGAATACACTTCTCGATGGCGTGAATTTCCGCCTGGAAGATGCTTGGGTATTTTCCCAAGCTTTCGGAGTGTTTGGTTCTCGGCCCATACACTCCTATTCCAGTTCCTTTTATGGTTTTGGAACCGTCCGTATACCACTGAATAGCACGTCTTTCGGTTGCAAGCGCGATGGATTCTTGGCTCCATTCTTTCTTGTAGCCCAGCTCTGTGGTTTTGAAGTTTTTCACAAAACTGTACTTCTTTTGCATTTCATCCTGTGGCATATCCCAGGTATCTTTAGTCCTGAAGCAAGTAGACTTTTGTCTGATTACTCCGTTCCTGATCATTCTATATCGTGCCCTTTTTGCCACATTCTCTATCATCAAATGTAGAGGGGTGAGGTTTAAGATCACCTCCATTGCAGCCGTAGGACAGGTTCTCATTGCACCAGTAATGCAAACACAGGCTAGTCTTTGTACTTTTGAGATATTAGCTCTCGTAGTAGCTAAACTAGTTCTGTTACTCCAGGCTATAGCCCCGTAAATGATGATTGGTCTCACTATTGCAGTATACATCCATCGCAGTATGTTTGGGTTACATCCCCATCGTTTACCTGCAGTGTTTCTGCATACCATTAGGGCTTTCGTGGCCTTATTTACTACTTGCTTCTCATGTGTGTTTCACTGAAGTTTGTTGTCCAGAGTTAGGCCTAGATGTTTGACTCTATTTTTCCATTCTATGTCTATCCCATCTAATTTAACGGTTTTGAGATTGTTTTCTTTTCCTTGAAACGGCTACTAGTGTTGTTTTTGTAGGGTTTATACTAAGTCCCACTTCACGGCACCATCTTTTGGTATGTTCTAGTCCTCGTTGGACTATATCACACAGGATATTACTAAACTTGCCACTAGCAAATATCAATATGTCGTCGGCATAACCTTGACAGGGTATCCCGAGGTCAGTCAATCTGCATAGAAGTTCATCTACGATTAGGCTCCACATTAGTGGGGATAGAACTCCTCCTTGTGGACATCCTCTGGTTGTGCAGATGGAGATGGTGTCCTGCCCTATCTGTGTCTCTGCAGTTCTCGTAGATAACAGCTGAGCCATCCATCTAGGTGTGACGTTATCTACTCATCTGTGTGCAAGTGCTCTTTTTACAGATTCGTGTGGCGTGTTGTCAAAAGCTCCTTTTATGTCTAGGAAGACACACACGACCGTTTCTTTGTTTGTCAGTGCATCCTAAATTACATCAGTCAACTGTACCAGGGTAGTTTTCAGGGTTTGAGTAGGCTGGGTTAAAATTATTCAAATCGAAGACAACTCAATATTTTCCTGAAAAAAAAAAATATGAAATCAATAGAGAAACATAAACAGTATTACCTTACCATCCATATGCTCTAATATGTTAAATAATTAAATCTTTTATTTTCAAATTTTTCTTTAATAATTTCAATGACCACTATGTTATTCTTATGGGCATTAATGACAGTTGACAGTATGGTGTATGGTTCTTTTGTTAGCATCCAGTGCAATGACCTTCCTCAACCTGTAACGCCCACTAAACACGCGTATTATCTTAAATAAAGTCAGTTCTAGAACTTAAACGATCTTCGTATGCTCAGATGTCAAAATAAGATCGGCGCTAATAGTAGGCTACCTTAAGTAACATTAGAGAGTTATTGCAAGTTCACTTAAGGTCAGTCACTATTAGTGCCGCTCTTATTTTGACATCTAAGCATGCGCAGATGTTTATGTTCTAAAACTGACTTTATTAAGGATTGTGCCTGTCCTTAATTGTGGATGTTTAAGGGTAGCAGGTAGTGGCGACTTTATAGCTTTCGGATGCGTTCGCCGACATTCGTATCCGTTAGAAGTTTTTTAATATTAAATATTTAATATAATCAGCACTAGAGATACTGAAAAATCACGTTTGGAGTCAACTTCCGACAATGGCTTTTTCGATATCGACGGTGAACAATTATTTTATCGAATTATTTTATTATAATTTTAATTCGTATTTTAATGTTTTTTAAATTTTAATTTTATTTATTTTCGAGCATTCTCGAGCATATTTTTGTTTTGTTTAAATGTTACGAAGATTCGTATTTTATTTGTTTATTTAAATTTTACGTCGATTCATATTTTATTTTTACAACAGTCTATAATTTATTTCTACAAGGGTATATTTAAAATTATACAATCATTTATAAAGAGGCTGGTCTGTAGTTAATGATACCTAAAGTAAAAGTATCTAGGTTATTGGCTTTAAAATATTACGATCTGACACAATTTTATTCAATGAACTATGAAATATTAAAAAAGTTGCAAGTATGAAGTTGAATTATTTTTTGGTAATTTGTGACAGATATCAGCATTCCATTACATATTCCAGACATTTTTTTTCTTACTGTCTACAATAAACGTATTTAACTATAATTTAAGATTGAGTGAGGTAAATTAATTTGTCGCTACGAGGAGTGACTCTTGGACATCGATGCATTTTGTGTGAAACATTGAGGCAATGTACCAACTTTAAAGCACTATGAAGGATATGTTCATAAAACAAACACTTTTTATACCAAAGCGTCTAAATTATTTCCGCAAGAATGGGAATGGACCAAAAAACACGTGAAGTTTTAGTTCTGATTGTTTTTTTTATTAGATTTTCTTCAACGGAAGGAGAACTTAATTACTGTATAGTTTAGAGACTTTTAACGAAAGGAAATTAAATTTGATGATGCGGGTTTTGAGTTTTGAGAGTTTGGAATTTCGGGTAAACTGAAAAAAACTCCAAACCATGCAACATATAAGGCGATTGAATCCGAGTCACACGAGCGACGTTGTTAATGGTGACCTCAAACAGGGGATATTTTGTAGTTATTTGAAATTAAATTTTTAAGTTTCTCTTGTAGAAGGCCACTTTTAGTGACCGAAGTGTAAAAGGCCACTTGTTGAAATAAGACAAGAATGTGAAGTTAGATTTATGGTGGGACACACAGGGAGAAGAGCGGATGATTTGATGTTAGGAGTTATGTGTTAGATGTATTAAAATAAAAGTGTTTGATAAAAGAAGTAGTTATCATTTAAGAGAAACCAAGGAATTCCTACAGTTATCAGAAGTGGGATTGATGATGTCGGACACAACAGATCCCGACTTTAGTGCAGATAATGCGAAATTAGGAGCAAGATCCCTACCGCAGTCGAGCATAACCAATGAGGATTTAATTCAGATGACCGTTCGTACTCTTATAGTATGGCAGGAACAAAATCCAGTGCAAAGAAGGCCTACTGAGAATATCCAAGTTACGGAAAGACCGAAACTTTTCAGTAATAAAAAAATATCCAACCTTTTACGAGAGAAAATATGAAAGTTTCAATTTGGTTGGAGCGAGTGAATACAGTTCAATGAATTTACGGTATTTCTGATGATGTAATGCAGGTTATAGCAAAAGGAAAATTAGCTGGTACAATTCAAAGGTGGAGTATGTTATGAAGGACTAGACCACGTTGCATGTTTTCATCTTTACATGATCTAGTCAACCTTCGCAAACAATTTGAAAGAAGGCGATGGAAGTCAGGAGAGCATTTTTCAACTTACTACCACAAAAAAGTTATTTTGGGCAACAATGCCAGTGTACAGGAATCTGAAATGATTCATTACATCATAGATGGGTTCGACAACAAGATTTTGCAGAGCCGAGCAAGAATGTTGTTGCAGGAAATAAAAACCTTAGAAGATTTGTACAGCCGCATGAATAATGCCGCACAGAAACGCCCAGGACAGGGCAGGTTAGTATGCAGTTTAGACCACAGGTTAGTACAAATAATTATATATGTGCCCCAATCAAAATTAAATGACTATTTCTAACACATCAGTCGTGCAAGATGTTTTAATTGTAATGCTGAAGTGTATAAAATACAGGACTGTGATCGTCCAAGAAGACAGATAGGTTCATGTTACATTTGTGGTGGATAAGACCACATAGCAAGAAACTGTGTTCAAAATGGAAGTCCCAGAGATATAATAGAAATTTTAATATGCCAAATTTTCCATTGAATCTAAGTAACAATAACCCTAATGTCAGTTTAGTTAAACAGACAGATTCGAAACCTTTTTATGTAAACGTTGGTTTTGAGAAACTAAAGGCTGATTTATAAAATTGCAGTTGCAGTTACCGCTTGCAGTTCCCGTTGTAAGCTAAAAAGCTACTTTCACATATGCGCACTTATATTCTCTGTTACTGTCACCGTTCGCTGTTGTACATTCAAACATAACAAAATTTAAGTTCAACGGCGACTGTAACGACAAACAAACGGTAATCGCTACGGAACTGCAAGTTTATAATTTGACCTTTAATCTAAACCTAAACTCTATGATTGACAGTGGTAGCCCATTAAGCTTAAATAAGGAATCATTTATTCCATGTGAGTCAGAACCTTATGATAACACAGATTCTAGCTATGCTGGTATTAATAATGCTGAGTTGATTATTTTAGGAATATTTAATGATAAAATTACGATTAATAATTATTCATATGATGTTACTTTTTATATTATTCCAAATTTGGCTATGTTACATAACTCTTTGTTAGGTAGAGATTTTATAAAGAACGCAATGATTAAGGAATGTACTTTTAAGGGAAATGAGGTATCTACAATTAGAAATAATGACCTTAAGAATAAAGTCAATGGTAGATAAATGTCCTCCCTTAAACATAGAATCTTCTTTACCACATGAAGTTCTTGTAGAGGTAAATAACATTTTTACAGATCATTATTTGTTGGCTAATAAACCGTTAAAACCAGAAGTTAATTTTAATATGAAAATAAATGTAAAATTAAATAATCTTCCATTTTTCTTTAGACCAAGACGTTTGTCATATTTTGAAAAAATTAAGTAAATAATATTGTTGCAGATTGTTACGACTGGCCCTTCTTATATCAGCTTCTACTATGTTTAAATGAGCCAGTCAAAGACAGTCTGTCTGAAACTCAAATATTTTGTAATTTGCTCTCGGCTAAAACTCAGTTTAGTACAATTTTATTGTTGCTGAACTGGAGAGTGGTCTGGGGTCTTATTTAAAGAAACAAAATATCGTAAAGCTTTCTTTTATGTGCAACAGACTAAATGTCTGATTAAAATTGACAGAATATGATTTTAACAAAACCGTAAATGAACCCACGTAGTACTATGCGGTTTACAGTGCAAGGTAAATACCTTTTTAATCTAAAATTATTAATATTGATGATGATAGAGTTTATCTGGTAAAATATAATATAAAAATATGTTTGATTTAATAGTTATTATCTTGTTTTGTAGGTATTCCTGTACCCAAACGAAATTGAATTGGAATCGCCCTGTTATACCCTCGAGAGTTATAATTGGAAATTTCTTACTTGTATCCTTGCAGTTCAAACAACTTTAGTGGTTCAAAAGCTCCAACCTGAACCTGACTATATCTATAGAAGTGCGTTGGGGTCAGTATCAAACAGCTACTATCTGGAAGGTGATGCTATGAAATAAAATCCTTATTCCAATATTTTGTCCAAGAATATGGGATAGATGAGAGGTATGGTAACTAGTCCACAATATGGTAGTTAGACGAATAAAAGCTAGGTGGTAGTCAATAGTTGGTAGTTGATAGTTGATGGCCGTGAAGAAGTAGCGGCCTTTCTAAAGATATTGTATGCAAATCCACTAATGTGTATAATCAGCTTTGATTAACTTTTCGTTATACAATTATCTTTGATGGAATTTCTTTTGTTTCAGGCTTATTAAATCCGAAATAAATTTCGATTTTATTAATGAGTCCACATGGCCCAATATCAGCCAAAAAAGAGACAGAACCAGGAAGTGAGAGAGAAGGCATACTTCCTTGATCTAGGTAGGAGATTTTTGATGACAATAATTAACCTAACCGTAGTAGGCTTTTATGTTATTATTTTTAGACAGAAGAATACCTAATACATATTTTGAACAATAATGGGAAAAAGAAGAGTTCAAGTTCAAGGTCAATATTGTTTGTACTTTGGAATGTAAACAATAATTCAAGTAAAATAAATAATTATTAAATATGTATTAGCATTATTTTAAACTGTAAGTATTTATTTATTTTTTCTTTAGTTTATTTTAATTTTAAAAATCTCTGTTGCACAAAAGTATTGAGCCCGTAACAAGATTTACTTGAGAAGTAAATTATACGTAAAAGTAATTCTGAATATAGTAGCCCAAACCGGTGTGAAGTTAGCAGTAATTTTTAGCAGTAAAAATAACCGACAACACCCGATGGCGTCCAGCATACAACTATTTAAATAATCTTGTCAATATGTATTTTACACATTAATATTGACAAAAAATTAATATACGGTTAAAAAAAACCCTTAAAATTAATAAAAGTATTTATCCGACAAAGGAAATCAGATCGCAATTTAATTTTACATTTAAAAAATAAATACATTAACATAGGCTATAGGTAAACATTATTTCGGATCCATTGAACAGAACAGGGTAAAATTAACCCATAAAATTCATAAAATAATTATCCTGTGAAGTGTATTAAACAGGGTGAATTTTACCCTTAAACTTCAAAATAAATAATTACCCTATGAAGACGATTAGATCCCAACTTGGTTTTAAATTTAAAAAATCATAAATACACTCACCAAAGTACACTGTTAGCGAAAATCCCTTCCGACCCGTCAAACAGGGTAAAATTAACCCTTCAACATTAAAATAAATATTTACCCTATGAAGACGATTAGATCCCAACTTCGTTTTAAATTTAGCAAATCATAAATACACTCACCAAAGTACACTGTTAGCGAAAATCCCTTCCGACCCGTCAAACAGGGTGAAATTAACCCTTCAACATTAAAATAAATAATTACCCTATAAAGACGATTAGATCCCAACTTCGTTTTAAATTTAAAAAATCATAAAGACACTCACCAAAGTACACTGTTAGCGAAAATCCCTTCCGACCCGTCAAACAGGGTGAAATTAACCCTTCAACATTAAAATAAATAATTACCCTATGAAGACGATTAGATCCCAACTTGGTTTTAAATTTAAAAAATCATAAATACACTCAACAAAGTACACTGTTAGTGAAAATCCCTTCCGACCCGTCAAACAGGGTGAAATTAACCCTTCAACATTAAATAAATAATTACCCTATGAAGACGATTAGATCCCAACTTCGTTTTAAATTTAAAAAATCATAAATACACTCACCAAAGTACACTGTTAGCAAAAATCCCTTCCGACCCGTCAAGCAGGGTGAAATTAACCCTTCAACATTAAAATAAATAATTACCCTATGAAGACGATTAGATCCCAACTTCGTTTTAAATTTAAAAAATCATAAATACACTGTTAGCGAAAATCCCTTCCTACCCGTCAAGCAGGGTGAAATTAACCCTTCAAAATTAAAATAAATAATTACCCTATGAAGACGATTAGATCCCAACTTCGTTTTAAATTTAAAAAATCATAAATACACTCACCAAAGTACACTGTTAGCGAAAATCTCTTCCGACCCGTCAAACAGGGTGAAATTAACCCTTAAACTTCAAAATAAATAATTACCCAATGAAGACGATTAGATCCCAACTTGGTTTTAAATTTAAAAAATAATAAATACACTCACCAAAGTACACTGTTAATTTCACCCTACTTGACGGGTCGGAAGGGATGTTTGCTAACAGTGTACTTTGGTGAGTGTATTTAAGATTTTTTTAAATTTAAAACCAAGTTGGGATTTATTCGTCTTCATAGGGTAATTATTTATTTTAATGTTGAAGGGTTAATTTCACCCTGTTTGACGGGTCGGAAGGGATTTTCGCTAACAGTGTACTTTGGTGAGTGTATTTATGATTTTTTGAATATAAAACCAAGTTGGGATCTAATCGTCTTCATAGGGTAATTATTTATTTTAATGTTGAAGGGTTAATTTCACCCTGTTTGACGGTTCGGAAGGGATTTTCGCTAACAGTGTACTTTGGTGAGTGTATTTATGATTTTTTAAATTTAAAACGAAGTTGGTATCTAATCGTCTTCTTAGGGTAATTATTTATTTTAATGTTGAAGGGTTAATTTCACCCTGTTTGACGAGTCAGAAGGGATTTTCGCTAACAGTGTACTTTGGTGAGTGTATTTATGATTTTTTAAATTTAAAACCAAGTTGGGATCTAATCGTCTTCATAGGGTAATTATTTATTTTAATGTTGAAGGGTTAATTTCACCCTGTTTGACAGGTCGAAAGGGATTTTCGCTAACAGTGTACTTTAGTGAGTGTATTTATGATTTTTTAAATTTAAAACGAAGTTGGGATCTAATCGTCTTCTCAGGGTAATTATTTATTTTAATGTTGACGGGTTAATTTCACCCTGTTTGACGGGTCGGAAGGGATTTTCGCTAACAGTGTACTTTGGTGAGTGTATTTGGATTTTTTTAAATTTAAAACCAAGTTGGGATCTAATCGTCTTTATAGGGTATTTATTTATTTATTTTGAAGTTTAAGGGTTAATTTCACCCTGCTTGACGGGTCGGAAGGAATGTTTGCTAACAGTGTACTTTAGTTGGTGTATTTATTATATTTTAAATTTAAAACCAAGTTGGGATCTAATCGTCTTCATAGGGTAATTATTTATTTTGAAGTTTAAGGGTTAAATTCACCCTGTTTAATACACTTCACAGGATAATTATTTTATGAATTTTATGTGTTAATTTTACCCTGTTCTGTTCAATAGCGCATGTTAATGTATTTATTTTTTAAATGTAAAATTAAATTGCGATCTTAGTTCATTCGTCGGATAAATACTTTTATCAATTTTAAGGGTTATTTTCAACCGTATAATAATTTTTTGTGAATATTAATGTGTAAAATACATATTGACAAGATTATTTAAATAGTTGTATGCTGGACGCCACTGTTTTCGCGATCGGGTGTTGTCGGTTATTTTTACTGCTAAAAGTTACTGCTAACTTCACACTGGTGTAGCCCAATAGTTTTGGTAAAAAAAAAACCATCGGGATACAGATTATGTGTTGATTTCCGTGAGTTAAATAAAATTACTTTGCGTGATAACTTTCCACTTACATTAATCGATGATCAATTTGATAGGCTGAGGGATAAGATATATTTTACCAAGTTAGATTTAGTATTTGACAAATAATTCATTTTTAGTAAGATAAGGTCATTTTGTAACAATTTTGTAAAAATTTCAGATTTGTTTCTGATTGAACCATTTATCTAAGAATGTAATCAAGAATGCGTATTTTAAATTCAGTACGTCTCTAATTCTTAATTGAATAAAGCTATTCTTTATTTGAATCCAGGCATTCTTAAATCAACATTGCCATGTTCAATTTTTGAATTAAAAGCTATAAACACAAACGTTGTACCTAAATGTCAAAATCAAGACTTTTTTAGCATGCTTTCTTAAATTTTACCGGAAAGGAGTTTAAATTAATAATTCTAACAGTTAAAGTAAATATGGAAGGAGAACCGTTTAACTTCAATCGTGCTTATTTTTTTGCTTAAAATGAGCATGCATTTCTCTCTGTGTTCGCATGTAAAAAATAATTTATTATTGTTCCCTTTAGAATTAATACCATATACGGAATTCACAATTTAATAAATTGGTAAGCGGTAAAAAAGCTCTTGAACAGATCTATGTCAAATCAAAAACAATTATAAGGACAATCGGTGATCAAACTTCGTAGTTAGAAGTTAATGAAGAACAAATTAAAGACGACCATAAATTATGATTAACGCCTCTAACGATAATTAGCCAAGTATTAAAAATATTTATTTCATGATTTCATGTTCTTCCAATAAATTAATTAATTATTTTTATTCGAACCTGTCAGCCTTTTTAAACAATCTCCCTCAAACGGCTAATTCATCAATCATCATGGCAATTGTAAGATCAAAAACCCATCAAAAAGGAAATAATTAGGACACGCGAAATATTTAACCAGATTCCTGCTGGGATTTAAATGATGTTACCAATTGTACGTTAATTACTGCGAAAGTAGAAGGAAAGCAAGTATTCTTGATAAATGACACAAAATTTAGACAGGGTCGCTGTAATAAGAAAGCGTTGAAATGGTTTATTTAACAAAAAATAAAATAAACCCTTCATTTTGTTAATGGATCTTTAAGAATCTTAATTTCATTGTACAAAAAAATATGAAGAAAAATTATTCCACATACTTTTTTAAATTAAATTGAATAAATGTACTTTTGACATAGAAATAGTATAGAAAGCCAATTACATATATAAAAAATGAAACTATAAAGAGAAAATAGTGTGTCGGAGCTCATACGTATAACGGTGCTAGCTCGGAAAAGACCGCTGCTTTATTTTATTTAAATATTTAAAATACTTTATTTATTGTGTCTAATCTAATAATGTAAAATTAAGTAATGTATCAGTTTCCCTCCCAATAACATCATATGTTTACTTCTCCTATAACACGAGAATTGCGGTGTTAACATTTGCAATGTAAACAAGCCAAGTGATCTCATTCAATTGACACTCGACTAAAATTCGTTTATGAGCGAATTTCAAATCTAATCACTTTTGAGAGAATAGTAGGTATATTGTGCAACTAGTGGGGAAATTTCAGCTTTGTGGCACGAGCCTGAAAGACGATTTTCGATGACATGACACGACGGCATTTCGATTTGTCATATTTTGATTAATAATAATAATTAAGAGTAGATTTGAGTTCAAATAGATTTTCCTTTAGAATGTGCGAATACATTGGGGCCTCCCTTATGATCTCTTTACGCTCCCCCTAGGGAGGCGCGCCCCAATGGTTGGGAAGTCCTGTTTTAGAGGAATACGACGACGTATACGGCAGTTACGAACATCGCATCGACAATAACAATTTTTTGTTGTAATATAATTGTATATTAATAAACTATTAATTTGTATGTCGTTAGGTTTAATTTTAATAAACATGTTTGTGTCGCCATTTTTTATTTTTTTATTTTCGATAAATTCTTAGTCACAGACCTTAATAACCATAAAAAAATACGTTTTAGACCAGTTGCTAAATTTTTTTAATTTTTTCGTATAACACTAAGCCATATTGGATCCGCCATTTTTAATTTGTTAATTTTGACAACGGAATCATAATCAATGACCCCAAAAACCCTCTAATACTAAATTGCAGAACGTTCCCTTGATTTTTAAATTTTCGGCCGCAAAATCAGGGCTCTGGCCGCACTGTGCGTTGTGACAACTATTTAAATCTGAACAGCAGATAACTAAGTTTTTGTTGATTTTTGTTGATTCTCCATATAAATGTATATGGTGTGGGTAAAGTGCCGTGAGAAAAAATAGTTCTCACAGTATGAGCAATACATGGTTTTGAAATTAAATAAGCTATAAGAAATACGGTACTTTTCATAGCAGTTGTATAAAAAATCTGATGTGTCCAACACATGACTTTCCTATTTAGTTATTATAGGCTTTTTCCGGTTATTTTGTACAACCTATTGCAGCATCTCTATAAATGTTTAGAGGATAAACTAAATATATACATCTACCTCGAAACATTTTTCTATAGATATTCATTGAAAACGAAAATACTGAAAAATTTAAATTTAGCACTTTTCCATTACGGTCCATTTTAGTAAAATCATGTATAAACAAAAATTATAGAGATCGATATCGCAAACAACTTTTAGTTCAACAATTTTCATAAAAATCAGAATTTTGCACATTTTGTCAAATTTCTCGAATACGGACCATTTCAGGAAATTTTTACATAAAACAAAAATTATAGATAATAATATTAGAAGTAACTTTTATTTAAACAATTTTCTTCTCCAAACATAAATAAAAGATATATTCCATAAAATGTAAAAAACGGCCTCCCATAAAGTACCCCCCTAGAAATTCCGACTTTGTCCAAAATCTAATCATTTTTCTCGAATACGGACCATTTTAGAAAAATTTTGTATAAAACAAAAATTATCGATAATTATATTAGAAGTAACTTTTATTTGAAGAATTTTCTTCTTCTAACGTAAATAACAGACATATTCCATAAAATAAAAAAATGACCACCCATAAAGTACCCCCCCAGATGTTCCGACTTTGCCCAAAATCTAATCAGTTCATTAGACGCTGGAATGAAGCTTAAGTTTAAAATTTGGTGTTTTTCTGTGTATCGGTTCATGAGTTATGCGACCTACAGACACACACACACAGACACACACACACACACAGACATCATCGCGAAAATAGTCAAAACGGATTCAGGGGACCTCAAAACGTAAAAATCCGTCGAAAACTCGAGGTCGAAAAAAATCATGATTCCTATACTTTCCTTATATCTGTATACAGATAGGAAAGTAAAAAGTATTTTTCATATAGAATGGATACATTGTAACAAGTTTCGCTATGGTAGAAATATGTAATTTGTTTTTTATTTTGCTAAATATTCTTGTAAATACAGACTTTTTAAGTTTGATCATTTTATATAACTATGTTTTTCTTGTAAATCCCTGGGTGTACACGAAATTCTGACTTTAAGATAAGTAAAACTGACCTTTCTTAGAAAAAGAAAAACAAAACTGAATAATCTCAGACTAATACTATTGTAATGTTTATTTATTTTAAAACAGTTAAGTATTTAACTTATTTGATTTATTTACAACTTAACAGTAATTTATAGAATAGAATAATGTTTATTTATCAAAAGATAATAAGTACAGATACATTATAAGGTTAGAAAGTAGATTTGGCAATTTATAAACCAAACATGAATAAAAATTTTTTTTAAAAAATTCGTAAAGAAAAATCAGTGGGTTTTTGAACATCAAAATAAAAAAAAAACTTACGAAATAAACGAAAAAAACATAAAACCTAAATACTTCTTATACAGAAAATTATTCCCAATAAATACCGACTACGACTTTATTTCATTTACTTTTAATTTATTAATTTTAAATTTCTTTGTTAATAATTTTAATTCTAAGTTTAAAGTTTGAATTATTGTTTCAAAATCTTTTCCATACAAAAAAATTAATGTATCATCAGCGAATAGATGAATTTTACATTTTGTTTAGTACAGATCCCAAATCATTTATATATATAAAAGACCCAAGACACTGCCCTGGGGAACGCCTACATCGTTTAATAATAAATCTGATATATTATCATTAATCTTTGTTTTTTGAAATCTATTTGATAAATAATTTTCTAACCAATCATATACAGAACCATTAAATCCATACCTTTTTAATATTAATAAAATAATTCTGCGATCTATAGTTTTTAAAGCTCTTCGAAGGTCTATAAAAACTGCGCAAATGCCAATTTCTGGTTTATCTAATATTTTTTTCATGTCAGATACAACTAACTGCAGAGTCGTTTCACAAGAATGCGAGTTTCTGAGACCTGATTGATAACTGCATAATAATATCATTATTACTTAAAAACTTTGTTCATACACAACCAGTTCAAATACCTTTTCACAGAATGGCAACATATTTATAGGTCTCAGTTGATCAACTCTATTTGTATATCACCTTAGGAATAGGAACTATGGTGGATATTTTAAAACATTGAGGAACAGTTCCTTTTTCCAAACTTAAATTAATCAAATTTAATAAAGGATAACCCGGAACGTGATAAAGACGCCTAATTGAATCAATACCAATTTCATATGTACTATTTTTGTTTTTCTTTTGGAAATTAATTATTTCATAAAGTTGTTGAATGTTAATCATCTGAAAGTTCGTCATTATTACAGCATTTATTGGAATTGAATCAAGCAGGACGTCATCATATTCCAGTTATTCCTATATTTACCACTAGGTCATTTATACTTGTTACATAAATTATGTAACATAATACTGATTTAAAATATTTCGCAGATTATTACTATAAATTATTCCATTACAATGTAAGGTTTCTGATATTATATCTATATTTTGAGTTCCTACTATTTTTTTAAGACTTTTCCACATTACTTTCGGATTTCCTCTATTGTCATCAACTGATTTCTCATAGTATTTTATTTTAGCTTCCCTTAAAATTCTAACCGATGAATTTCTGGTTTCCTTATAGTTATTCCAATCCTCTACTTGATTCGTAAAAAACAAATTTTTTGTAAGCTCTATTCCTAACCGAAATAGCTTTTTTACAATTATTATCAAACAATTGATTAACACTATCAGTTTTCTTACAATACTTGATTTAGACGCAACATTCATTACAGATAATATGTTATTCATGAAAATATCACTAAAAATATTTACGTTAGTAAATGAATATCCCCAGTCTTTTTCAATCAACACATTGACCATTTTATCGTAATCTATTTTACCTGCTTATTTATATAAAAAGACGAAGGCTCTCGAAGTTTTCACCAAATTCCTTCCACAAAAGTTGCAATCATTTATCGAACATTCTACTGCGTTCCAGACTGTTGATCAGGGTTCGCCATTCACCACAGGGGCAATATTAAGTTGAGTTTAGAGGGTTGACTTATTCCTGTGAATATTTTTGATAATTGGAGGCCCTAAAGGCCCAAATAAAAAATAAAATGTCGAATTAAGGCAAAGAGGGACATAAAAGATTAGAGCATAACCAGACTATTTAAAAAAGCCTTACATGACAATATGGATTTATACATTTTGAGACTAGCTATATTATTAAACAAAAAAATGTAATATAATTTATTTTTTCTGGATTTAAAAAAGTTTTGGACCTCTCTATATAACCTATACATATTCTTAATCAAGCTGTCAAAATATCTTGTTGTTGTTAGTGTGACCAACATAAAAAGAAATAACAAAAAAAACGACAATCACTGAATATAATTAAAAAATAATTATTTTTTTATAATTAATAATAAATAACTATAGGTATTCAAAACCAAATTTAAAATTATTTTTAATAGATCATTATTATAATATATCTATCACTATTATAATATATCTATCACTATTATCTATCTACTCTTTATAATTGTCTATTCTTTAAATCGATGGAAAAGCAATAAAATGTTTTTAATTAACGTTATGATATTTAGTCTAATAGAAAATATTTTATGTTTGGGCTAAAACAAATACCATTTTAACAGTTAGCAAAAATTAAATATGTTATGTATAACGTTTTCACCAGTAGAACGTAACTTTTTCTGTTTACTTAAAAAAACTTGATGAGAAAGAAGTTTATTTTCTTTATTTCGTGTTTCTAACTGGCTGTTTTTACAGAAGAGAACAGCTGGAAAATTGGGAAATTGTCTGGGAACTGGGAATGGATTCGCTTATTTCGTCCAATAGAGAACCTCTCTAGAAAGTCGGGAAACAGTAGAACTTCTAAAGTACTCTGAATTTTGTGCGTATCTCTAGGTAAGGTTTGTTTGATTTCACTTCATTTATTTTTTCTCTGTTATGTATTATTTATTTCTACTAACTAGTTTCAGAGACATAAGTTACAGGGTTTTTCTAATATCCTCTGTTTTTCTCATTAATGTTGAGGAACAGGAAAAATTTTCATCTTTCTTTAAAATATTTTGTCTAACTCTCTTTTGTTTCATCAACAACCCAGACAGCACACTATATCCCTGGCTTATGCCACCAATCTGCCTATTTGCCAAAATATATTGCAATATTTATGGAATATTCACAGAATATATTTCATATTCTACATTCTAAAAAGATATTCCAGGCATATGTATTTTTGATATGCTCTGCATATTCATTTTTCATATTGTATAGATATCTCTCTAGCATATTATATTTAACTATTTTGTTTTATTAAGTACAAATGATGACAGTTAACAGGACCATCCTTATTTAGTTTATAAAGACTTAAACAAAAACGTGAACTTAGAACTCCGGAATGTAACTTTAAATCATTATCACGAGAACTTATTTTCAATTAATAAAAGAAAATTAAACCTCCGAGATCAAATTAGCTTTCTCTTCATAGATAAAATAAGTATGTATACCTAGTTTTCCTATAATGTAGACAAGAAAAGGACAGAAGAATGATTCCAACAATTAAAAGTAGGCGCCTAGTACGTATTGGTAGTTGGTAGTAAAAATTACCCAATAGTGTCTTATTGGCTCTCCACTCATAATCTAGCCTATCGTCGAACGTAAGTCTTTGTTACACGGGAAGTTAGGTTGTGAGGAATATTTTTTATTGGTCAAATATTCTAAACGGTGAAGACCACTAATAAAAAAAGGAAGAAGAATATGACACAACCAAACATTGTCAGATTTACTAAAGACGTGATGATGAAGTTTTTGTTTTTTCTCACGATATACACCCACCTAAGAGGTAAGACTGATTGATTATAATATATGGTCCTTCTGTAGTATCAGTGTGGTGCTTAAAATAATAAATATTTTATAAGAAGTGTAAATCAATTGGTAGACGACTCGCTTGTTCTCAGATAATGATAGAGCATTAGCTTTAGATGAATGTAAAATGTAAACTTCTTACTGAATCTTCCGAGGAAATACCATTATTCTTTTCACTAGGAAAAAACTCGTGTAAAATTCAAGAATTTGAGTTTATTTCAACATCTCTCTTTGTATAGGATAATATTAATTCAAAGACATCTAAAGCTAATGAATTACCTATATTCTTAGTAATAAAGTAACTGACCATTATAAAAGTGTTTAGAGGAAATCAAAATATGGGTAATTCGTAATAAAATTGCAGACAAGGCACTACGTAAACCTATTTTTGTTCTTTTTAGAGATGTGTAGGAAAATCCGCAGTACACATATGGCAACGGAAAATGTAGAGGCTATATAAGTAAGTATTACTGTAATTTTTGTCTCAAGATTTTGAAATATTTCTATTTTACTGATATTTTCATCTCAATTCATTTATTATTAAAAGCATCATAATGTAAATAATTTATAAATTTCTCATAATACATATGCATATCTTATATATCATTTTTTTAGGAGAAAAGTAAGTGAAGAACCTTAGCAAATAAATTTAAATTTTTAGTTTTTGTATGCATGTATTGTTTTATTTTTTTTAAATTTGCTTTATTTTTAAAATAAAATGTATTTTGTATTTAAGTATGGGTTTTATTTTCTAAACTATGGTACGGCATTACAAAAAAAATGAATATTCAAAATACCATGAATATAGGCATACATAGATATCCTCAGTAAATCCAGAGAATATGCCATACATATATTTTGGCAGATAAAAACATATCGTGGGCATATGTTTCATGGTGACCTTGAATATTCCTGCAATCTTCCTGTCATATGCCATGGCGGATATGGCAGATCCATGGAATATAGGAGTATGCAGTTGAGATATGCATTGAATATTCATGCAATATTTTTGTGCTGTCTGGGAAGCCCTTTCATTTTTAACCAAGCCATTTAAAAATTATTCTGACCAGATAAAATTAAAAAAAATTGTGATATTAAAGAATTTTTTGAGGTTACAAATTTGACCCAGCACAAATTACTTATTGACATCGTGCGTGACAGCAATGCCAATTAACTTAGGAACTAACGGACGATTTTTTCGTATACTGACAATACAATTTTTAATGAAATTGGTTTTAATGAAAATAAATGGATTTGTAAACAAATGAAAAAATTATTTAATAAACATTATACATTTTAATTTCTTTAGCATAAAAAAGTAAATAAAATCAATCAAAATCAATATTAAAATAAGGCAGGCAACAGTATTTACGAGAAAATGTATGAGAAATTGCATAAGTCGAATAAGTTGACATTGAAGAATGGGTTAAATAATAGAGAGTTATTGCAAGTTCACTTAAGGTCAGTCACTATTAGTGCCGCTCTTATTTTGACATCTGAGCATGCGCAGATCACTAACTTTAATAAAGATTGTGCCTGTCCTTAATAGAGAGATATTGCAAATTTCTATAAAGCCAGCCACTAATAGTGACATCGTAATTAGGGTCAAATAAATTCCATGCTAAAATCAGACTTATTGCAAACCTGAAATTTTGACATTAGAATCCTCGTCCTTATACTTATTTCTAACCTTATTTTAATAACTTTAAATTATAGTTCATCTTTTTTGTTGTCTATAATAGTACATAATATTAAAGAGGCATTAGAAATTATAATTTTAGAAGGTTTAAATGACGATTATATTTAATATTTAATTTTAAAAAACTTCTAATGGATACGAATGTCGGCGAGCGCATCCGAAAGCCACTACCTGCTGCCCTTAAACATCTACATTAGAGAGTTATTGCAAGTTCACTTAAGGTCAGTCACTATTAGTGCCGCTCTTATTTTGACATCTGAGCATGCGCAGATCACTAACTTTAATAAAGATTCTGCCTATCCGTAATAGAGAGATATTGCAAATTTCTATAAAGCCAGCCACTAATAGTGACATCGTAATTAGAGTCAAATAAATTCTATAATAGTACCTAATATTAAAAAGGCATTATAAATTATAAGTTTAGAAGGTTTAAATGACGAGCGCATCCGAAAGCTATAAAGTCGCCACTACCTGCTGCCCTTAAACATCGACAATTAAGGACAGGCACAATCCTTAATAAAGTCAGTTTTAGAACATAAAAATCTGCGCATGCTTAGATGTCAAAATAAGAGCGGCACTAATAGTGACTGACCTTAAGTGAACTTGCAATAACTCTCTAATTAAGGACAGGCACAATCCTTAATAAAGTCAGTTTTATAACATAAACATCTGCGCATGCTTAGATGTCAAAATAAGAGCGGCACTAATAGTGACTGACCTTAAGTGAACTTGCAATAACTGTCTTATTAAAGACCGGCACAATCTTTATTAAAATTAGTGATCTGCGCATGCTCAGATGTCAAAATAAGAGCGGCACTAATAGTGACTGACCTTAAGTGAACTTGCAATAACTCTCTAATGTCAAAATAAAAAATTTCCATTAAATAATATAAGTTTTTTTTATAGAAGTTTTACAATCTACGACAGAGCAACTCCGGTTGCTCCTTGAATTTTTTTTACTTATTTTTTTGGAGAAAATGTAAAACATATACGCGTATTTGCTACACCAAAATATATTTTCGAATCACCCTGTAATTAACCAGTTTCTACAGTAACTTTTTATAAAATATTAGTGTCAAAAAATCTATAATTCATGTTTTCTACAACAAACGCGAATAAAACATATGGGCCCTATCCTTGGCTACCGTTTTCTAAAAAACGTATACGCTTTAGCAACATACGAGCTATTCGCTATTCTCAACATTCGTTTTAGAAGCGAGTACTATTTTAAAACTGGTATTTTACAGCGAGCGGATTTTTTCACACGTTTTTGATAAAACGTGCATGTTTTCAAGGATTTAGCTAGTGTGACTTATATGTCACTTTTAGGATGATTAATATTATTGATTGATTTTAACAAATTCTAGGAAAACTATTTTTTATTAATACCTACAAAAGTATCTAAATTTCTTATTAATATTGTTTGCAGTGCTAAAACAGTCTAATAGCTGAGAATTTCATTTAGTTATTATTAATTGTACAATTGAAAAACTGAAGATATGAATTCTCAAAGATTCAGATATGCAGAGGCAGAATCCATTTTTTGAAATAAATGGATATTGACCGAATATTTTTTATATCTTACTGTGTAAGAATTTAATTATTAATTAATGTATGTTTTATTTACAGATATTAATTTGCTTTCGGTTTCTTGCAAGTGGTATTTCAAAGCTCTTCTGTATCACGCTTTGGGTTCAGAAATTTGAACAATTTTGTAAAATTGCCACAAAATATTAAGAAACTGAATGAGATAAGCAAAGTTATTATTTAAATTAATTTTGTACTATTAAAAGTAGGTTTTTTAAGACGTGCGATTCCTGGAATTATAGGTTGCATTGACTGAATCCGTATAGCTATTTTTCCGCCAAAAAAAAAAACGATTCAGTTTATCCTGAACATTTATATATTATGTGATTAAAAAAATAGCCATTCGACAAATTTACAATTGGTTTGTTGTAATTAAATTACATAATCCTTATTGTTACAGAGATGCCAGACATATTATTTGCTTGTTAAAAACGTACATGTTTTAATAAACGAATGCTCATCGAACGCCAGTCAAGAAAAATCTGATGTGTCCAACACATGACTTTCCTATCTAGTTATTATAGGCTTTTTCCGGTTATTTTGTACAACCTATTGCAGCACCTCTATAAATGTTTGGAGGATAAAATAAATATATACATTTTCCACATACATCTAACTCGAAACATTTTTCTATAGATATTGAAAACGAAAATACTGAAAAATTTAAGTTTAGCACTTTTCCTTAAATTTTTCCAATATGGTCCATTTTAGAAAAATCATATAAAAAACAAAAATTATAGAGATCGATATCACAAATAACTTTTATTTAAACAATTTTCCTAAAAATTTGAATTTTATTACATTTTGTCAAATTTCTCGAATACGGACCATTTTAGGAAAATTTTGTATAGAACAAAAATTATAGATAATAATATTATAAGTAACTTTTATTTGAAGAATTTTCTTTTCCAAACGTAAATAACGGATATATTTAATAAAATAAAAAAATGACCACCAATAAAGTACCCCCCCAAATGTTCCGACTCTGTCCAAAATCTAATCAGTTCACCGCAGGATGGAATAAAGCTTAAGTTTAAAATTTGGTGTTTTTCTTTGTATTGGTTCATGAGTTATGGTGGATACAGACACACACACTGACACACAGACACACACACACATACAGACATCATCCCGAAAATAGTCAAAACGGATTTAGGGGACCCCAAAACGTAAAAATCCGTCGAAAACTGGAGGTCGAAAAAAATCATGATTCCTATACTTTCCTTATCTGTATACAGATAGGAAAGTAATGTAGATTTCAAAAACTACTCGCTTTTTAACCACTCACTTTCGAAAACGATTCGTTTTTTTAGCGATTGTCGAGGATAGCCACCCAGGTCCTTTGTAATAATTTTGTATACAGTTTGTTCCAAATGAGGGCCATCCTGTATTTAATCCTACAAAATTGAGGAGTTAAACGTCATTTTCGGTTAATTATAAGTTTAATGGACTAACGTACTCCAACAAATTCGTTAGTGGATTAACTATCCACAACGTTGAACAGGTGTCCGTTCTCACGATTTCGACAATAATATGGCGATAGAAACTTTTTGTGAGAAATCGAGAGAAATAATTTTGGAAATTTAGGGTTTGTTTATTTACAAACACAATTATTCTTTTGGTCGGTGACTAACATTTTTTATTTGTTTTTCATTTGTGAATTCAATTTTTTTGATAGTTGAAATATTCAGAAATATATAACTTTTCTAATCATTGATATTTAAATGGACATATTTTTTGATTTATTTGGAGTGACAGAAAAGAGTTTTTTAAATAGTCAATTTAATATCAAAATAATATCTCTAGATTGTTGTAAGGTCTAAGGTCACTTCCATTACCAACGAATAAAATATTGATTACAAATGTATGGGGGAAAAGCAAATATTGTTAGAATGTCAAAAAAATATAATTTTGAACAATTTAAAAATTAGGTTTATTCATTACGTATTATTTTATTATTTTGTTGGTAATTTTGTTATTTCTTTATTGGTTATAATCAGTCTAAACTTAAATGACACTTTTACTTTAGCTTCCAATACTCACATAATGGCATGATGAAAGACAATTATTACAGGTATTTTAACTTACTTAAAATCTCATATAAAAACAAAAGACGATGTGGTACCAAACCACTGATCTGTATTATTTTACTGGATCGGATATAGGCTATATTTAACATACTAAAAAATCGTTCCACCAAGGAGACCGGAAGTGCAACAATGCTGGCCGATTTGGGCAAATTATGGTGGGTTCACAGAACTGAAATTTGGGATAATTTGACATACCTAACCTATAATTTGATTAGTTTTTCTTCTTATTCTTCTTCTATTCCTTTTGCGGGCGATGTCCTTTGGGAAATTTCACCCATGATTTGATTTTTTATGAAAGAAAATATAAAAATGGAAACGTGAAGCATATTGTGTCTTCAGGAATGAACGTTTATTGTTTATTTCATACTCTTTTTACTTTGTTTTCTACAATAAAAACATCTCATCGTAGCTTGTTGACACAATTAAATGACAAATGTGATGACAAATGTAAATAGAGGTTACGTTAAATAACATCCGGTCCGCCATATTATTTGCCCAAATCGGCCAATTTTTCGGAACGTTTTTTAGGGGGCTATATCCTATCCAGTAAAATAATACAGATCAGTGTACCAAACACAACGTAGTTCCAAAAAATCCACCAGAGGTCGTTAGAAGGTGAGGTACCCGTTTGACCATTTTAAGAGCAAGATAAAGTATATTTTAACATCAACTTCTAGATCTCGCCATTAGATGATTGGTCAATCATTTGACAGGTTATTATACTAATGTTCACGGAGCATGATTTACGAGTATATTTACGAACAAATATAATTGTACTTTATTTATAACTTTAATAATTTTGCAATAATATTTATTATTGTTAGTTTAAAGTAATGCTTCTTTCATCTTTGTTAAGGTCTAGTTATTGTTGTCTAGTCTAGTTATTATTGATCTTAGATATGAATGATGTACCTGGATGTATTGATGTCAAATGTTAATTTAGATATCAAAAGTAGAAGTGGACGATGTAGAAATAAAATAATAAAGACGATAGTAATTGGTGTTATAGGCTTTTATAACATTTTGCAGATAAAGGAAAGAAACGAAAAAAGGTTTTTTTCAATTTTTTAAATGTGTATGTGTGTACCATTTATTAGAATTAGCAGTTCGGCTGTTAAGACATCATCCATATATTACAAATATAAACAAGAATGGAATGATTGATAATAATTTGTTCTTTTTTTACATTTATAATAAAAGCTCTTGGCCGAATACTAATAAAATTTCCACACTTGAAAAGACCTACCCTTTCTTCGTTTTTCTTTGTCAATCTGTGTGTAGATCTAGATACACCTACAAACCTTTAATTTATTTTGTAAATGATTAAGTAATATAAGATAATGAATCTGTTGAAAACAATCCCCTGCGTATATATATAATAAAAAATTTAATACAACACTCATTCATATAGATAATTAAGGTTTGCAAATCATTTTTGTACTTACCCTTTTCATCAATTTGCGTTGTAAGAACCACATTTTATTGCAATTAGGAGATCCCTTCTTGTGAAATTGTTTAGGAGAGGTAACAAAATTAGCATGTACTTTTGGAATGAGTTTATTAATTATCTAAATATAATTTAATACCTACTCTTCTGTAAACAATATCAAAATGTCACTTAACACTTATTTTTTCAAAATCCATTTAAACAATATTAACAATTTTGTAGGAAAGAATAAACACTATTTTCCTTATTTAATTAATGTTGTCTCGTACACTAAAAATGATGAAAAATAGCAATATTCTCACTTTGTTTCGATTAAATATAGGTATAGGTGGTTATTATTATAGGTATGAGGTATAGTATTTTTTTCTCTCGTTGTTTTCACTTTTCATTTCATTTGTTACATAGAGTATGATTAGTAGACACCAATAAATTACCATTATTTTAAAAAAAATTGGATACAGACGTATTTTTTACTCGATAAAAATAAAATTAACTGAATTTTTCTGACAGTTCGCTGTCATTATTTGTTTTCATTTGAGGTAATTCATCTTCTACCGAGATCTGGTGGAGTTTTTATAAACTATGCACTGTTTGATGACATATTTTAAAAAAAAATTGAAACACCTGTAAAATGTCATTCGCAGGGCATAATGGTAATAGGTAATATAAAGTGACGAATGAATGGAATACATCAGTGTGTAAAAAAATAATTTTTTTCAACGACTACTACAGCAAATCATATATTCCAACTTGTTTTTTAAACGTCAAAGTAGGCAAGTCAGTATACACCCATAATTAGTGTGAAAATATTATTCCACACGGTAATTCTATACTGTTTAAATGCATAGAATAAATTGTCGTATAAGGTTTAGTATGAATGAAAAAACACAATATTATATTTTAAGGACATACCTATTTACCAATTAATTCGTCCAAATAATAAGTTTTAGTTAATTTAGGAAAAAACGTAAAATGATTTATAACTTCTGCAATGTTGGTTACCTATATATAAATGAGAATACAAAAGAAAAATTTAAATCAAGTTACCCGATTTAAAATATTGGGTGCATTCGGAAATGCTCTAGCTCTAGTTAAAAATGGCGGAAGGCGCGAAAATTTTTTAATTTAAAATTGAACTGTGGCTCCATCTGAAGTTCATATATATAATCAGATAGAGATTCCAAAATGTTTTTGTTTTGAACGCCAAGACCAAATATCAGCAGTGTAAACAATCATCACATGAACGTGATTATTGTTATCAATTAAATTATTTAGTCCACGTTTAAAGTGTGTTTAGTTAAAAAAAAAAAAGTAAAAATGAATGTTAGTACCAAATGGACAACATTGACTATGGAAAACATGCTGACACAAGAGATTTACGAATTAACCATGAGTGTAAAGACAGCTAATCGCTTCTATAAAGGTTAGAAAATGTATAGTTTTTCAACCCTTTTTAAAATTTTATTAAGTATATTCAATTAATTTTCTTTTATTTTTTCATTAGATTTATGGTTTTCATCTGTTATTTATGATTTTTGCGTGGAAAATAAGTGCACCAGTGAAAAATCCGTAATTCTAACGGATGAAGAAATTGATCAGATCGTTTCAAACCATGAAAGTCTTTCGAAACAAAAATCATCATCACCAAAATCACATTTGTCCCGTAGTTCATCAGATTATCTCCCAACATCTGCTTCTGGGTCAAAACTTTCTACTTCCCGGAGTAAATCTATGTATAGTCACAAGAACGATAAATTAGAAGATGATCAGTATGTCTCTATTGATGACAATTTTACTGAGAAATATGTTAACTCTGCAGAATCTCATGAAAATGATCATACTCAGAATTTGATGGATGATGACTCAGATAATAATTGTCCTGAAAAGTCATTGTGGACACAGGAAGCGACTCGACTATTCATTGAAGTTTATAAAAATAAATGTGAAAACTTGAGATCTAAGTTCTCAGGTAAACCAACAGTTCAAAATAAATTCTGGATGGGAGTTGCAGAAACCATGGAAAAGAATGGTTACAAGTTTACCAATGCGCAATGTAATTCAAAGTGGCAATCGTTATTGCGTAAATATAAGAAAGTTGCTCAACATAACAATAAATCTGGGAACGATAGGGAGAAATGGGAATTTTTCGAGGTAATTTTTCATGAATTCATATAATTATTTCATTTTTTTATACTTGTAAACACCTTGATTTTTTTACCTCATGTTGTATATATTTTTTTCAGGAAATTCATGATATTGTTGGCAAAAAACCATATATGAAACCGTTGTCTACGGCTTCATCAGTTGGCTCAGAAACAGCAGTCAGTGATGAAGATACTGACGATTCGAGAAAAAAGAATGGTAAGATTTTGTATTAAATTTTATATTTTTATAGTTCAATTATTAAATCATTATTTTTTTTGATACAGCAAAAAAAATGAAGTATTCGGCGGAATTCGAAGAATTGATAGAAGAAAGGAAAAAGAATAGAATTGAACGGGAGTTGTTTCGAAAAGAAAAAATTACCGAATTCAAAGAGCTGAAAGAAATGCTGTGAAGTCATTTTGTTAATGTAAACGAATATCAAAAACAAAAATTGGAGTTGTTAAGGAGAAAAAAAATTAAATACGCAATATTTCTCACTTTAATGCCAAAATAATGAACTACAGTTTCTTTAATTAATTATTAAAATAATTTCATATATAACTTTAATATAACTAATTTAACATAAACAATATAATTAAATTTGTTACACTAAAAAATTAAATATGTTTAATTACTAAATGTTCTAATAAATAAATTTAATATTCTGTTATACTTTTCTTTGATTTAATAATCCTGTGTTTATTTAAGTGATTTGCATAATTACTTAACAACGTTGATTTTAACCAACAATTTTAATCTACAAATTGATCAATTTGAATCGGCAAAGCTTGCATAATTTGTTGTCGTTTCAATATTCCTTCATGTTTGCGATACTCGCCTTCGTCCTCAAGAATATCATTGGCAATTAACTCTATTTCTTCTAGATTCTCTTCTTCTAGGTTTAAGTTATGAATGGTACACAATGCAATTATAAAACGTGAGATTAACTCTGTCCTCAGCATAGGTAAACGATCCAAAATCCTACGATTTTTACCAGTTAATCGAGCAAATGATCTTTCAATGCAGGTTCATGAAGGTGATAATCGGAAATTAATTTTTTTCTGCTCTGGAGTAAGGTGCCCATTGTTTTTAAAAGGCACGAGTAAATATTTACCAATGCCGTTAGCTTCATCACCAATAAGGTGACTATCATCCGGAAAACAATCATCACAAAAAAATCTCGTCAGATCTGATTTTGCTAAAACGCGTGCATCATGGACAGATCCTACTTCTCCAACATAACAATGAATGAAGCGCATTTTATGATCACATACAGCCTGTAAATAATAATGAATATTAGAAAGTCATTATGGAACACACAAAAATTCTCTTTATGTAAAAAAGTTAATTTCGTACAACAAATGATAAAAATAAAAATTATTTACTACGATGCTAGTCAAAATTATTGAAAAAATTGTAAATACCTGTAAGATGATGGAATGAAAGCCTTTTCGATTGACATACGACTCCGAATTTACTTTCGGTTTTGGTATATGAATATGCATCCCATCAATAGCACCTATGATTCAGGGGGTATCAGATTTTGATTCAAAGGTTTCTCTAGATACTAGAGCTTCGTGCTCATTGGGTCATTTAATAAAAATTGGCGATATATTAAACAGAGCTTTAGTTACTTTTTGAACTATGTTCCATCCGGTGCTCTCAGAAACATCAAAACGGCTACAGACAGATCTAAAATATTAGAAAATAATAATTCAATTGCTTTGTAAAAGGAAATTCAGGTATCATTCAATGATTTAATAAAGAAAAAAATTACTTACCGGTAGGATTCAGGTGTTCCCATAAACCACAGCGAAATTAATATTTGTTTTTCTGAGCTTACTGACGTTATAATCCAGGTCCGATTAAATTCAACAAATATTGAAACGTAGACTTACCGACTCTGAAAAGCATATTGTAAAAAATTCATTATTATTATAATAAACACTCATCCACGACATAATTAATAATTTAAATTACCGAAAATGTTTTCTAAACTCCACGTCATTGTATCTTTGCACAACATTTTCTATAAATAACCTCACTTTCGGTCTTTTGGTTATCACTTTTTTTCGATTAGTCACTATCACTGTCATTAATTCTTCTAATGATTCATCATCATCAGAAGATGAATCCAAAATATCTTTGCAAATATAGATAATTGCAAAAAGAATTTGATTATCCATATTTTGATTCGGTGGGAAAATATTTATTTGGCGTTAAAAACGATTCTTCCAAATGTGTTGAACAATAAAACACTAACCTCAATTTCTATTGTGCTAAATTCGCAAACATTTTTATCATAGAATATTACTATTTTTATTAGACATTTTAAAATTTTTAAATTTTCCCGCGCTTTGGGTTTGCCGCCATTTTCAGCTAGAGCTAGAGCATTTCCGAATACACTCATTGACATTTCAAATCTTGACATTTATTTTATTTTGATATTTTTGAATGTTACCTACAAATAATAAAATGGACAGTGATAGTAATATTAGTGATAATACTCCACCTCATATTAAAGAAATAGCGAATACCATTACAGAAGACTTATTGCATTAAACTTCGGCGAAAAAATACAACTTAGCTTATACACGATTTAATGGTTTATTTTGGAGAGCTATTGAAGTCTTTAATTGTGGTCAATATACTCGATGTGTAATAAAAAAATCTGATGTTTCCAACACGTGACATTCCTATCTAGTTATTACAGGCTTTTTTTCGGTTATTTTGTACAACCTATTGTAGCAACTCTGTAAATATTTAGAGATTAACTTAATATATACATTTTCAACATACATCTGACTCGAAACATTTTTCTATATACACTCATTGCCAACGAAAATGTCGAAAAATTTAAATTATTTGCTTTTCCTCCAATTTTTCCATTACGGTCCATTTTAGAGAAATCATGTAAAAAGCAAAAATTATAGAGATCGATATCGCAAATATCTTTTAGTTCAACAATTTTCTTAAAAATCAGAATGTTTTACATTTTGAAAAATTTCCGAATACTTACGAATCATTTTAGGAAAATTTTGTATGAAACAAAAATTATATATATTATATTAGAAGTAACTTTTATTTAACGAATTTTCTTCTGCAAACGTAAATAACAGATATATTTCATAAAATATAAAAATGACCCCTTATAAAGCATACCCCAGATGTCCGACTATGCCCAAAATCTAATTAGTTCACCTCAAGCCGAAATAAAGCTTAAGTTTAAAATTTAATGTGTTTTTCTTTATCCGTTTTTGAGTTTTCCTTAAAATACGAAATTTATACTTTTTCTCAAATATCTGGAATACAGTCCATTTTAGATAAATTATGTGTAGGATAAAAATTATATTTATTATATTTAAACAATTTTTATAAAGAATATTTTTTTTACATTTTTTCAAATTTCTCGAATACGGACCCTTTTAGGAAAATTTTGTATAGAACAAAAATTATAGATAATAATATTAGAAGAAATAAAAAAAATTGGGCAACTTTCTTTGGTGTAATCGGTCTTAAATTTTATTTTCTATTGTTAGCACCGCACTACATATGTGCGGGTGCAGTCAAAATTTAAAAACATTAAAAAAACACATGGGGACGATTACAAACAGTTTAAAATTTTTAAAATATCAGAAACCCCATCTTTTTGTTTCAGCGTGTGAAGGTGTATTCGAAATTATTTTGATTTAGTTTAACACGATAACCATAAAGTAGGGAAACAAAAAGATGAGTTTTTACAAAATTAAAAATTACCAGTGGCGTTACAGTTCAACGCGTTGTCAATGACAAGTGACGGCGAATCACAAAAAATACAGCTCTGAACGATAATATTTTGAGAAATTGTTTTTAAAATGGGTTCAGAGTACGGTAAAGAATGGTGGAAAGTCTATAGTTTGCTTTACCTTTAATGTATAATATTTTAATAAGTGATATTTAACAAATATTTAAAAGTTATGGACGTTCCGCCATTTTTTATGGTATTTAAAAACTAAAACGCAAAATACTCTCTTTTATATTTGCCCTAATTATTTCAGGAAACTTGTGTTAAGATTTAAAAATATATTGGTACCAATTTGCAACCGTGCTAATTTTCGACATACGTTTTATTAAACTCATCGTATTACGTATTTGTTGACATTAAGGGATAGAAATTGTGTTATTGTATTGCTTCGAATGAAAAATTTTTTTCTAACCTAAGAAAAACGTCTTTTGTGTACTCGATGACAATCGTGGCGATTCTCTTTCTCCCTCTCTCCCTATTTGATGGTTTTTCCAGTGGGTGACGCATTTGTACAACACTGCGCAGGGACGGCTCGAAGAGTATGCACGTTACAAAGTAGAATTGTTTAATACAACTTTTTTTATTTTTGATCAAAATACCGTTGACAAGAAAGTTTCGTTGTTAGCAAACTTGTAAATGAATCTTTTTGACAGGAATCTACCCAGGCCCGACGAGAAGGAGGAGCAGGGGAGGGGGAAGTCCCCGGGGCCCGAGCCCAGGGGGGTCCAGACAGCTTTAGAGAGTACTTACCGCTAGTCGTATAATAAAAGAAGGAAGAAATGTTTATTCGTTTAAAGTTCTCGGTGAAAAATAGTCAAAATTTGGTCTAGTGAAATAGTCGTCCTAAATATAACACGACTTTGATTAATATTCTGCCATTTTTGTTGCTCCTAAATTTCTCGAACATTTTTCAATTTGATTCTAAATAATTTTGGCATTTAATAATCAATTGATTAAAGATCTCGGGCTCTAATCAGATTATTAATGCCAAAAATTATGTCTCATCAAATTGATAATAAAATATTCTCGAGATTTAGATTCAACAGAAATAGCTGACTATTATCACGGTCTTGGTATATTACCCTTGATTATCTATGAACAGATTATAATTTTTTAAAAGTGATTGGGTAGGTAATAGAAAGCTACATTCAAAATATATACAAGGTGTTATTTAAAATTTTAAGAGTTCTGGTTGTCACTATGGGGTAAATATTTATATGATATTTTTTCTACGTCTTATTAAAATGTATTAAGAAATGGTAAGTATGGTATGGATTAGTTTTAGTCCCACTCGTATATCTTTCTTTATTTATAAGATGTAGTTTAGATTAATTAGTTTTAAACACCCTGTAAATAAGTAATTAGTTGTCTTCGGTCTCGACAATTCAGTTTATTAGCATCTGTGTTGGATATGAAGTGTTAGTACTCTAATACTACATAAAGCCTTGTCACAGTTTCTCAGAGCCACTTTAGGAAGAGCACTGTTAATTTGAATCCAACAATGAAAGGTCGAATGTGGATTCCTACCTTGCATCAGAATTAATTTAAATAAGTAGAATAAAATCCCGGCCAACGGAGCGATTGGAAACCCGGAACCCTTGGATTCGCAAGATTATAACAACTGAGCAACCATCCCCTTGAAAAGATTTTTTAAAGTTACTGACACCAAAATATTTATGTACAATTTCTAATGTCAATTGGGTAAAATTTTATACGAGTATTCAACCTAGACCGATATCCGTCCACTGAATCGATTTACCGAAATTTGGAACTATTCTAATTACTCAAAACTTGAAATTCATTAATATACCATCATTTACCACTATGTAGATACTATGGAATTCGGTTATTCGCTACCTACTGATTATTGCGGAGCTTCAGCGGTCGTAGATCATTGTGCAAATGGCGGGAATTTTCTTATTTACTTTGAGTGAGCAGATAGACGCGGTTTATTGAGGTTTGTTTATAACCTAACAAACACTTTGTTGTCCCTAAAGGGTTACGGTGATATTTAATCCTATCACTCTCATGACGGCCATTGATAAACTTGGGCTCTTCAATCATTCCTTTGAAGGAATAGATCAGTCCGTCATTTGAATCTTAAACAGAGGATCCTAACATTTTTCTTTACCTACTTAGTTCAGTATTTGCCTCTAGCTATATTCGTGACGATATAATTGTTGTTTAACCTGTGCTTTAGTTTTTTATATTTTGGCTTAGAAATTATTCTACTAAGGAACCTCAGTATTGCATTCGTGTCAAAGAAAAAATGTTCTTACTCCTACTTTTTAACACTTTTCTCCACGTTTTCGATCACTCTATCAGAAACAACAAAATATATAGTCATTTAAAGTTCTTTTAAATGTCTTTACAGGATTTAATTTGAGTGTTTATTTATTGTGAGTGATATTGATAGAAAAGTGAAAATAATTGTATTAACTGAAAATAAATCTGGAGCTTGCGCGAATGATATACAGGATGGTAATGTAAACATGGTTTTTCACGAATTTTAATAAATTTCAGAACAGAGCTCTAATCTAAATTTGGACGCACTCGAACTGCGGAAATACATGGGACAGGTATAAAGATATTAATAAATGAATATAATCCCTAACTCGAACTGCGGACACGGTCTATGGAATAAATTGACTATTCTCGTTTATAAGTTCGGTTTTTCAGACGACATTGCTATGTATTTTATCAATCAGATACGTAGGAAAAGTTGAAACGTTGATTTTAATATTATATTGATTTTAAAACCAAAAAAAGGTTTATTTTTAGTTGTTTTCTTTTCACAACTGGAGAAATAATGAACGTTTTTTAGGTGGCGCAAAATACAACAACTTGGTCTGAGCACAGAATATAAAGACCTCATTTGTTGAAGATTTCATGGCCGAGAAGCCTATTTAGTAGATTCAATATATAGATACTAACCATGTTTCCACCCAAAATATGGGCAGTTAAAACTTCTTCTACTTGTAGAAATACCAATATATGCGAGTCATTTCACTCCAAATTTACTGCCTATTATCCCTCTCCACATCCAAATATTAATATTTTTTAAAGTCAGTAATTAATATGCAGACCGACACCTATATAAGAATTAATTTTGTGTTAAAATACGAGAAGAGGCTACTAGTCTATACGCTAGGTAACATCCTGTGTTTTTGAGAGGTCCCCGATATATTTTTGTGGCATTATGTTGTCAAAGGTGTATATATTGAAAATATTTTGGTTACCAGGCTCAAAAATTGCCAGTTTAGTTTTTATACAGGGTGGTGATATGGTTAAGACTATACACATATGACATTAGAGTGTTCCACAAACACTTGTGTTTTTATCTACTTAATACTTAATACTTTTTATTTCATTATGTTACTGTTCAATAAAGCTCAGAAAATATCTATATAATAGTTGTTTAAATTATACAGGGTGGTCCAAAATGTCAGTGTTTCTCTTACAAATTTGGTAGTATTGTTTCACTTTAATTTATTGTTTACATATTTCATTATTAAATAAAATTGAATTTCAAATTGTATCTGGTCGTTTTTTTCTTTCATACGCTACCATTATTTCGCAGACTAGTTTCCACAGTTCGGGTGTTTTAGATTATACAAACCATGTCAAACTATTTTGTTTCCGCAGTTCGGGTAAAGGTAAAGGGGCAAAATATTTTTTACTTGGAGATACTTATGGGGCAAAGGATACAATTTATTTAAATGGGCAGGCTTGAGGGGCGAAGGCTTAGATGTGTGGACCAAATATTTTTACTTGAATAGGATGAAGGTATTATAAATGGACCAAATATTATTAAATGGACAGGCGCAAATGGTAAGGGGACAAACTATTTTTAGATGAGCAGACTGGGTGTGGTTTACACACTACTAGTGAGATGCAAGTGAGATGAATACGTCAGTTTATAAAAATTGATTTGTTTATTAGATATTAAGCTGAGCGCTTTCGGCTTACAAAGTCATCATCAAAGCCGTCCTAATAGACGTTACAAATTAACACTTAAAATATTGATATTAAAACTTACGGAGGAGGGATTTACTTGGTTTCTAAGAATATAAATCGTACAGAGGTTTTAAGAAACCTAAGTATATTTAGTTTTAGAAAACTATTGTGCATCGGAATTTGAAGAGTAGAATGAAGGGCATTGACTCTAGATCCATACTCCATACTAGTCCAGAGAACATAAAGGTAATTAGACGTGACTATACCATGAACGGTACATGACACCTAGTCGAAGAGAGGATAAATTAGAATAAAAGGAGGAAAAGAAAGAGTTTTTAGAAAATTGTAAAACTTATAAAAAAGACAAATTACTACCTAGATCCATACTAGGCAGCAACAAAGTACAGTAAAGACACCTGTTTCGCCTTTTACAACACAGCTGTGTTGAATTGCCCATTCTATGACCGGGCAACCTCAGTGAATATGATGATACGTATGGCCCTGGGGAGATTAGGCTGCAGAATGATTAAGGAGGCTAGAGAGACAAACGGACAGATAGAATAAAATAGAGGATTAAAAAACAAATTAGAAATTTTAGAAAATTAAATCAAAAAATGATTAAAGATCAGTTTAAAATACAATACAAAAATTAAGTTGACAACAAGTAAAATTTGACAATATTAAGTGGCATTATAATTTAGAATTAACTAAATAAATAAAGAGTGTGATTATTACTGAACTAAAATAGAAGGAAATGATCTAATTAGAATTAAGTGTATTTTAATTTAGTTGTTGTGATTTCGAAAGTGTTTTAATGGTCTAAGTTCCGAAGTAATGTCGATCTTCACCCATCTGTCTTTTCAAATTTCGGATGCCCTACTTAAAAATTGGTTGTAACTACGGCCCTGCCCTGGATAATAATATCCATTAAAGCTTTCCCTCCGATCTCCGTCCATGAAAATTTTCGATGACCACTTAATCACCTATTGATAAGGGTTTTATATTCGACCAGCTTATTATTGCATCTTTATCGGATTTAATATTAAGTTCAACTTATCGTATCTATAAGGTTAGTTAACGTGTTTTTTAGTATTAATGGGACGATACTATACTGAAATTAACAATTACTGCCTATACTTCGTTTTTAGTGAATTTCCCTTGTTTAGAAGACTTTCATTTTTTGCTAAACTTTTTCATTGCTAGCGGATACTCATACACGTTCACGTTGGAATCAGTTTTCAAGTTTTTATATTTTCTTTTGTCTAATATCAGAAACGCATTTAACAAACCAAAGCTATATACAATTTAAAGGATACAAAGTATATATAGTACTATAATACATCCCTCGGATACCGCTAGAGGTGGGAGCGCCGTTGCAGATGATCAGTATAATGTTTTTAAAATTAGTGTGATAATTTTAGTGATTGTAATAACCTGTTTAATAATTAACCTCCAAAAAATAACTTAACTACTTCTGGATGTTATATAGATGTTCACAGTTATCAAATAAATTTCTAATTGTATTAAACCAATTACTTTTTTAAATAAATTAATGCTAGAATGATTGAATTTTCCGCGTAAAATCTTCCATCCCGAGAGATCTTTTTGGATTTAGTCATTTATAACGCTGACACCTAGTTATCCCATTATATGTATTTATAAATGTATATAAGTGTGGTATGTGTATATATAAACCTAAAGTGTGTAACATTTTAAAATTCCAGTTAAAAATGTTATTTTAATTGTGTGACATCCTGTATAAAATAGTATTCGATTAATTTAAATTCAATTATCGCCGCACGCAATATTCCTAAGAAAGGGAAATTTCGTGAAGCAGAGATATCGCCATTAGGTCTTTTTTTCCGATATTATCTCGTAGTATCTACTAGTGTTTGGCTGTACAAGTGAACTAGAAAAAGAAACTAGAACTAGAACAGGAAACTACAACTAGAGTTAGCATTTATACCTGGGCTTCAAAGTCTATATCTTCCATTTTGGACATTGAAGCAGTTTCCTAAAAGCAGAAATATAGAAAGAACGAGATTTGGTGCTCGTGCTCGAGTAGCAGAATTATAGAAAGAACGAGATTTGGTGTTCGTGCTCGAGTAGCAGAATTATAGAAGTTCTACTGCATCCTAGGGAAGTTGCCACCCAAAACCATATAGTGGTAACTAGATAGTGGCTAATGTTAATATTGGAGATATAAAATTTAAATTTACCATCTTAAATTCAATATTTACTTGTTTCTTAACATTTTCACTAACTTATTACTGAATAAACTAATTCATTTTTATAAATACATGTGTTGAATCTTATTTTTTTAAAGGTTACAACAATTCACTTTTGCCTAAATTTTATATAAGATTCAATTCATTTCCTTTTGAAAAAGTTAGAGTTTATAATTCTCACTAGCTTTCTAAAAATAAAAAATTATTGGCGTCCATCTCTTCCAGAAAACTATTATCCCCAAAGATATCTATTTGAAAAGCCAAATTCACGACTTAGAAAACTATATGGTCAATGTGCTCATTTATTTTTAATTTGTTTAAAGGTAAGTTATGTTTGGTGTTAAATTTCTATGAGCTAGTCAAAATTTCTTTATAAGTGTTTTATAATTAACATTTTATTGCAAAGTAACGCCGAGCTATTACAAATTGTGGCCCCACGTTGGGCGCCATTTTGATATTTTTTTTACGTGTCATCGGCTTCAACTACCAGGGTTATTTTGCCTCGTGTTCTGTGTAGGCTTAGTTATTGTTTCCAAGCGCCACTTTAGGAACAGCACTGTTAATTAGAACCCAACAGTGAATGGTCGAGTGGCATATAAACAAATTAAATACTCACGAACGCCAATGTTGCCAAATAATGAACTGACTTTAAAACAAAATTAATAAATGAAGTGAAATATATAAAAGAAAAACAAAATAAACCGGTTTTATAAGTATAATTAGAGTAGATTAGATTGCAAGACACAAATTTTGCTACTTAAAAAATGGTCTTTCCACTTCTTCAGGGGCTAAAAATCCGACGATGTAGCGAAATTTCGCTACCCCTGGTAACCCTGAACAAAGTACTTCTTATAGACACCTTTTACACATTTCCTCCAGAGGGCGTATCACTTAGATTGAATTGCGAATAATAATTGCAGATCAGCTTTTTACAGTATTCTTTTAGCGTAGGAAATATTTATAGTTCTTCCGACTGAACAGAGCTGAGCGAAAATTCCAATTTTCATTTGAAGCGATTGGTTTGCTTACCCAGGCAGCACACTTTGGTATAAATTACGTATTTTTTTAGGTACTACCATACGTATGAATACGGTTGATGTACTACCAAATATATTCGTGAAAATGTCCGCCTTATAAACGTCGATTACTAAGAATTTATCCACCTATAATTTAACGTTTTTACTATACGTCTATATGAGATTTATAGTTGTAGTATATTTATACGAATTCACTTTGGTATAAAATACGTTTTTTTATGTACTACAATATACGTATGGATACTGTTGATATGCTACCCAATATATACGTGAAAATGTCCGCCCTATAAACGTATATTTTTTTATTTTTTATACGTTTAACATTACTACTTTATCTACTTTTAATTATCCTGTTTTACTATACGTCTATATTAGATATATTTGTATGATTTTTATTAATGTGTAAAATGAGTCTACCTGATATTGTTTTAAATGTATTTCAAACACAAATTAAATAAAGTGATCAAAACAAAATTTCTAAAAGAGGCCATGGAAAAATGTTAATATATCTTAAATGATAGTTTGGATTTTATCCATAGCAGGTGTCTATACACCAGAAATAGGCATTATTCGTGTTTCTATTTTGGTTGTGATTGGTCTAAATATTTAGAAAAATTTTTTGATCACTTGTTATAAGTACAGAACAATATTTAATTAAAAAAAAAATAAACAATAAAATACTAAAAAATAAATAAATACAAAAAAATAAACACTAAAATACTGAATAACAAACTAAACGAAACTTTTCTTTAACTAACAAAAAATATATATGAAAATAAAAATCTTAGCTTAACACTTTGGATGTTTTGTGTCCATGGCACACCTAATCGTTCGGTCGGTTAAGTCGCTTGGTTCACCCCCATTCCTATAACCAAAATTTAACTCAATTTCAGGTGAAATATTTTCTAAAAGCTCCGAAGTTAAATTTGTATTATTTTCTTGGAAATTATTATAAATAATAGAATCAGATGATCTATTAATATCCGAAGCCTTATTAATGTTATCTTCATTGGTAATAAAAAAAAAATTGATTTGACTTTAAAGCATCTTGAACATTTTACGCTATTTTTCTACGTAGATGACGCAGAGACAGGGTTATTTTAGATATTTTATTAAATGAAAAACAACTGACCAAAAAAAGGAAAGTAAGTATGTTTGGAATAACTAGGTATCCTAAAAAATACGTATAAAAATAAAAGAAAAAAGTAAGGTTATGTTTTGATGTTTCTATAAGTATTTAACACACTGTACGTACCTATAAAACAGTAGTTGTTGTAAAATGCAACAATTATCAAAGGAGTAGCTAAATTAAAACATTAATAGAAACTTACCTACGCTTTTAATCAATATTGTAAAAGCCAGGACGCAACAAAACGTGTACACAAATTAAAATGGACGAACCGATGAACCTGCTCCCACAAACCATTCCCTACACTGAACAATAATACTACACATACGCATGAGTAGAAATGAGAAAAGACCGTACCACTAGTACGTCATCCTCCATCCGCCATCTAAAAATAGTTCCATGTGTATGGGGAATTTGTTATAAATATTACAGGTAATATAATTTAAAAAATATGGATGTAATGTAAATAAATATATCTATAAGCTTTTAATTTAAATAAACCTAAATATATACACATTATTTACTTCTGTCTACTAGTTCATCGTAAACTGCTATTATGCGTTTATGGTGACTTATATTTAAACGTAGAATAATATAGGTATATTAACTAGTATCGACAAACAGAAGCGTTTAATTTATTTGTTAAAAAACGTTAAGTATAAAAATGGTAGATGGTAAACGTTTAAAAAATCAACCAAGACGAAATTTAAACGGGAATTATAAACGAAGAAAACATATTGTAATATAATGTAAATTTATACGAATTTAATTTAAATAAACCTAAACGTATATTTAGGCCCACTGTATATAAATAGTTCATCGCAAACTAAAAATAGTCGTATATTGTTAACTATATTTAAACGTAGAAAAATTTACAATTATATACCATAGGATGTATATAAAAAACGTATAATATATCGTTTAAAACACGGTATGTATAATAATCGTAAACTGTAAACGTATACGGAATCAACCAATACCAAAATTAAACGAGTATTACGTATAAAATACGTAAGTTATACTAATGTGTGCTGCCTGGGTATCATTATGTAACATGGCGATTTTGTTGATTTTATATCGGATCGCATAAAGACAAAGAAATGAGTCTGAAATAAATGTATTTCTGATCGCGGAAAACAGTTTAAAAAAAGGTGTACTAGAGTATATAATTGTATAGTAATTTTAACCATATTATCTATTTTTATTTTCCTAAATTTCTACTGAACTTCTGTTTAAAGACCATATACGAGTATTTTTCGAATTTTATGCATCAATAGCTATTTGTGAATTGAAAGCGAAAAGTGACGCTTAAAACAGAAAGTTGCCCGAGCGACGCGTAGCTCAGCGCGGCAATTTGTCGGCAGCGGCAACGAACTTTTCGCTCAAAATGCACGTGAGATTTTTTCTACGATCACATTATTTTATTATTTTATTTTAAGAAATAGTAATAAAAACTGAACATTTGTCGTCAGTATACTGCTATATCTACGGTAATCATGAAAAAGGGGTCCATGTTAACTTGGAGAATAAAAGAACAAAACATATAACTACGTAAATATAACTTGAAAATTAATTATTAAAAAAAAAATTATTATATTATATTCAAATTAAATTAGGCGAGCAACAAAGCTGTCACTCAGTTCAAGGAAAACGTCAACTTTGCAGTTGGATTTCGAAGCACAAAAGCGTACTTTGGATAGTGATCGTAGAAAAGGTAATTTTATTTTAAGTTTACCAGTACCTGGTTACTGCTTCCTACACATTATTTTTAATGTCAGAAAACTTGTGTGTCACCATTGTAACCTGTGTTGCAAATACGATAAATGCAGCTATTAAACATTTACCCATTACAATGTTTTGGATTTAATGAAAAGTGAATAATTTAGTTTGGAGTTGAGAACTTACTCAAATAAACGCAGATATTCTGAGAGTTTTAGTATAATGTGCAGGAGGAAATTAATTTTACGAATTATTTTATGTTCTCTTTACTTCAAGATTGTTTCTTCTACTCTAAGTTCTCATAAGTAGTCGGATTAGGGTACCATCATAATTTATATTCAGCTCTTACATTTTTTTCTTTATATCTTATTTAGGTATCCAATTTTTGGGTTATATTAAAGATTTGAGTTTGTTGAAGGGCCTATGTTTAAATTTTGATAAATCGTCTACTGTGGTTATGTTATATGTACTTACAATAAACATATAACTTTGAGCATGCCTATCTAGAAATAAATTTGAGTCCGAAACCGGTTTTAGCATTTTCTAAAAATCCAATAAATAATGCCGAAAAACAGGATGAAACTGTTTTGAATGACCCACTCTGTATATCAAAAATCTGATGTGTCCAACACATGACTTTCCTATCTAGTTATTATAGGCTTTTTCCGGTTATTTTGTACAACCTATTGCAGCATCTCTATAAATGTTTAGAGGATAAACTAAATATATACATTGTCCACATACATCTACCTCGAAACATTTTTCTATAGATATTCATTGAAAACGAAAATACTGAAAAATTTAACTTTAGCACTTTTCCATTACGGTCCATTTTAGAAAAATCATGTACAAACAAAAATTATAGAGATCGATATCGCAAACAACTTTAAGTTCAACAATTTTCATAAAAATCAGAATTTTGCACATTTTGTCAAATTTCTCGAATACGGACCATTTCAGGAAATTTTGACATAAAACAAAAATTGTAGATAATAATATTAGAAGTAACTTTTATTTGAACAATTTTCTTCTCCAAACATAAATAACAGATATATTCCATAAAATATAAAAACGGCCTCCCATAAAGTACCCCCCTAGATGTTCCGACTTAGTCCAAAATCTAATCATTTCACGTCAGGCCGAAATAAACCTTAAGTTTAAAATTTAATGTTTTTTTCTTTATCCGTTTTTGAGTTTTCTTCAATATTCGAAATTTACACATTTTCTCAAATATCTCGAATACGGTCCATTTTAGAGAAATTATGTATAAAATAAAAATTATAGAGAATTATATTACAAACAACTTTTATTTGAACAATTTTTATAAAAAAATATTTTTTTTACATTTTGTCAAATTTCTCGAATACGGACCATTTTAGGAAAATTTTGTATAGAACAAAAAATATAGATAATTATATTAGAAGTAACTTTTATTTGAAGACTTTTCTTCTCCAAACGTAAATAACAGAGATATTCTTAAAAATATAAAAATGGCCACCTATAAAGTACCCCCCCAGATGTTCCGACTCTGCCCAAAATCTAATCAGTTCATTAGATGCTGGAATAAAGCTTAAGTTTAAAATTTGGTATTTTTCTGTGTATCGGTTCATGAGTTATGCGACCTACAGACACACACACACACACACACACACACACACACAGACACACACACACACACACACACACAGACACAGACATCATCGCGAAAATAGTCAAAACGGATTCAGGGGACCTCAAAACGTAAAAATCCATCTAAAACTCGAGGTCGAAAAAAATCATGATTCCTATACTTTCCTTATATCTGTATACAGATAGGAAAGTAAAAATGGCTAGATTTATCGAATTAGTTCATAGAACAAAATTTGCTTAAAATTACATTTTTTACCAGATGCGCTACATAAGAAAGATCCTTCCATCGAAAAAAAATTATTGAGCGCAGCGCCATCTACATATTGACCTATTTAAAATTAATTTATACCTAAAACTAAAGCTCTCTTAGCGCTCTATAAACTGGCTTTTACAGAATTAAAATGTCTCTATTACTTACCAAAATATCCGGCCTGGGAGTTTTTATTGGTATACCCTGTATACAGGATTGTTTAAAGTAGAAAAAAGTAAATATTGATATCTTCTTATCTGAATTTTCACTAGATTTTAGTATGACCGCCCCGAAAAACCTCGAATACAATACATTATGAAATGAAAATGAGCAAACTCTAAGCGACTAACCAATAATTCTAAATATCAGTGACGGGAACACGAAATTACTTTAATATAAAAAAATAATAAACTGTCAATATTAAGTACCCACACTTAATTTTATAAAAAATTAGGTTAGGACATTTTCTCATATTTCCTTTTTAAAAATACGAGGTGATTTCCATATAAATTTGTTTGTTTGTATTTCGGGTACTAGCGTCATATAAACTTATTATAATTAATATAAATATAGAGTTACATACCTAAATAAATAAGTCGTTTTCTCCGATAAAGAGTCATCATCATCATCAGTTTCCTCACTTCCCACAGAAATAATAATTGGTTCTATTGTTTCCTCTATTAACATATCAAGTTTCCAGAATTTATCTTCCTCTGCTGTGACATGTCTTATAGCGTTTTGCCAATTGCACATAATAGTTGACGAACATCTTGAAGTTTAAATATTGTATTGATTCTCGCGACATATCCCTTTATTTGAGCCCAGATTGGTTCCATGAGGTTAAGTTCACAATGAGAAGGTAGTAACCGCAAAACTTTAACTCCATATTCTTTTGCTATTTCATCTACACTACTTCTTAAATTTTGGTGAATGTTGTTAACAAAACTGCAATAGCTCACTTTTAAGTAATCCTCTTTTGCCACTATTTCTTTGATTATTAGCCAGTCGGAGAGTTCTTGCTTTTTCCATTTAGTGTTAGGTAATGGTTCCTTTAATCTTGAATGGTAACTGGCATTGTCCATAACTATTACAGAATTGGTCAGTAATAAATCTATCATTTGCCTGAAACATTCCTCAAAAACATTATTCATGGTAGTCTTTCGTAGAATTTGAAACAAATTCTAACAACTCTACAACACATCCTTTATCTCCTCCAATATAAGTGATAATTAAACGGCAACCTTTACTATTTGGAAATTTTAGGCCAGTAGACAAAACTATAAATGCCCGACGAGCATTTGTAACCTGTTTATCTTGTCAAACTTTTTTTTAGAAAATGTCCTTCATGTATCCATAATTCAACCAAATAAAAAATATTTTTGTCTTTTCTTAATTTTCTAATTTCCTTTAAATATTGCCTCCTCCAACAAATAATTTCATCTTTCTTTATGAGCGCAGATTTTCTAGCGTTCTTCTCCCAAATGAAGTCTAATTCATGTAAAGTTTTCCACAATTTGTCTCTTAATGTTTGGGAAAGTTTCGTCACTATTAATGTCTACTAAAAGTTTATCCAAAGTAGGTATCTTTTTTTGTAAATAAAGCGAATGCACTTTTCTTCGGATCAGTTGTGCCATAGTATCGTCTATTTGAATGGGTTCCCTCCCAGTTCCCTTACTTTTTGATGGTTTACAAAGAATTCAAGGTTTCACCACCCTAAGTTTTGTTATTATTGGTATTTCTTGAAAATCGGAATAAAAATAAAGGCTCAGAATGAATTATAAATTTTAAAGGAGTTCAGTTTGCTCTTTTTTTTTATCTGTTTTTGAGTTATCTTTCACTTTTCCACAAATATCTCAAATACGGTTCATTTTACGCAACTAGAGATGCATCAAATCAAACTAGTTTGATTTGACAAGTCAAGTTTGATTTGACTTGAAAAATCATTTTTTTTATGAAAGAGTTTGATTTGATTTGAAAATCAATTCGGAAGCTTGATTTGAAATCAAACTTTTTCAAACTGTTTGAAATACGGCCGTACCGCATTTTTAATTTCTCAAGGTTACGCAATGAGACGTAGCAGGGATACAGTATCCTGGCCAGTTAACTCTGATCTCGGCTGACGAGACGTCGTCGTAGGATTATTTGTTTCAGTTTTATATTTTGCCAAGCGCCGGAGGCACAAAACACAGCCAAAGGCTTACGCTGACCACCTATATCTTTGGAAACAAATACTAATGAGTGATTTGGAAATGTCTGAGCCTGAACCATTTTAATCCAGCGGTTCAGAATTTATCCCTGATGAAAATAAATATAATTCTGACGCCGATGATGCAGCTATTCAACAAAACGAATTATTAACAAAATCAGCTCTCCAAAGCCAATGTAAAGATGGCGAAAATTTTGATATAGATGTAATAGCTTTCTTTCAAACATCTTGTATTAAAAACCCAGACCCAGACGATAAAAATTCCCGGAAATATGAAATTACAAAATATTTATCTGAAGGCAGGGCTGGCTAATAGTTCAGAAAATGTATTGAATTGGTAGAAGAGGCACGAGACTGTATTTCCAATATTATATAAAATGGCTAGAAATTTCTTATCCATACCTGCTACATCGGCATTAATAGAGAGGATTTTTTCAAGAGCTTCTCTAACAATTACCAAACGAAGGAATAGACTAAATGGTGAATCTGTTAGATGTTTAATGTCTTTAAATTCTTGGACGGCTAATAGAGTTTTAACAGACTATTTCAACATTAAAATGAAGAAAAAAATGAAAATGTAAATCAACATTTATAATTTGTGATCAAGATTTCTGTTCTATTTTAATATCCAACAAACGAAGTATAAATACTTCTTTTTTTTTCATGTATTAAGCAGCTTTTTTTATATTCAAAAGGAAAGACTTGTATTTCGTGCAAAACTTTTTAATTAATAAATGCAAAGCTCTTTCGGCATTGTGCCATCATCAGTGCTTATCCACAAACAAGCATATCCACCAAGTTCTTAGTCATCCTCGCTCCCAAAATTAAATATTTCTGAAGATTCACAACTTGCTAAATCATAATTATTTTCAAATTTAAATTGATTTATACATTCATTTTAATATTGTTTAGCCGACTGTTTCAATGTGACAGTGGTGACAAGCGACACTTAAAGACGTTGAAATGTCGCTGGTCACAACTGTCACATTGAAACAGTCGGTTAAACAATATTAAAATGAATGTATAAATCAATTTAAATTTGAAAATATTACTAATAGTAATAATTATGATTTAGCAAGTTGTGAATCTCCAGAAATATTTAATTTTGGGAGCAAGGATGACTAAGAACTTGGTGGATATGCTTGTTTGTGGACAATAAGCACTGATGATGGCACAATGCCAAAAGCGCTTTGCATTTAATAATTAAAAAGTTTTGCACGAAATACAAGTCTTTCCTTTTGAATGTAAACTACGTGCACATAGCTGTCAACCTTTTTTGGTTATTTCAAATAAAATACTAGCAAACCATAACGATTTAATTATTCAAACTAGTTTGATCAATGGTTTGATATTTCACAAACCATAACGATTTAATTATTCAAACTAGTTTTATCAATGGTTTGATATTTCAAACTTTAAAATTTTATGGTTTGATTTGATTTGATTTACAGCATTGCTAGGTTTGATTTGAATTCAAGTCAAATTCAAGTCAAACTCGTAAAATCAAATCAAACTCATGCATCTCTATACGCAACTCATGTGTAGAAGAAGAATTATAAAGAAAGACATCACAAACAACTTTTATCATGATTCCTATACTTTTCTTATCTGTATACAGAAAGGACAGTAAAAATAGAATTGACAGTTTTTTTTAGGCAACCCATTTGGGGTATGTTTATTAACATATTTAATTTAATAAAAAATAGCTTTTATCCGGTAAGCAGATGGGCGAAGGTCGGCCTTACTTCGTATCCTGTACTATGTGTATTATACTAGAGATACGGATATATTTTTGTTGGCGAAACATCCTCACAAAGTAGGTAAATTTTATTTATTAAAGTTAGGCAAATCTTTATTAAAACTTTCTATAAGCATTTCGTTATACATTCGTTCTGCGATGGCGCTTTCATGAAAAGTATCGGTAACTTTTTATCACTCATGGTATTATTCCCGATAATGTGTTTCAAGCAAATATTTAAATAAACGTTATGTCAGAGAAAATTGCTACTGCGATCAATAGTGACAGGGTTATTTGTTTGCTTTTTTTCCATCCTACGATAATGTCAGATTTAAATCCGAATTTTGACACAAATTTCAACCTTTTATTAATTAACTAGATTACGAGTATATAGGCATTAGTATTTTCAAATTCGTTTAAATTGCTCTTATCGTATTAACTGTAACACGCATACCGAAAAAAAGCTCCCTTCAAATACCTACAAGGTAGGTCACTGGCATTTTTTTAGCAGATTGCTTTTTCTGTCCCTTTGACATTAATATTTTACATAATTTATTTAATCCAACTTCAAGCCATTACAAATTACTTTTAAAACTAATTAATCATTACTTAAACTTTCTTTTTACATCTCTGACAATCAAAACCGTCTGACAATAATATCCGAAATCGCAACTGAGACTTTTCTCTTCATTACAATACTGATTTTTTAAAAATTTCCTTTTCAATAATTTAACCACTCTAGTATTGATTAATATAATTTTTACAACTAAAAACAATATGTCGTTTAATCCCCCCTCTTCTTGAAATGTCCATAACAATTTCACTGTCAATTGCACACAGAGGTAATCTTAATTACTATGTAAGCAATAACCCTTTGATTTTGTAAAAATTAGTTTCGTATTTTCGTTTTATGGCGATATCTATCTTGTTCGTAAAATAATTTTTTGCTGCTAACTGGTTTATTTTGGGCAAAAAATTCAATAGACATTTTTTGTTTAGAATGAAATAGACTATCGGAAATAAATTTTTAAATGGTAAACAAATAATAAGACAAAAAGTTACGTTGGAATTAAATTTTAGGGGTTGCGTTTTCCACCCCTTACAACCATGGGGTAAACCAAACAAATTTTATGTACCCTCTTTAAGGGGCTGTATCTTAACAAGGGATGCTCCAATGAAGTTTCTTTTTTTCGATGAGGAATCACCACCTTAAATGTTTTACACTTATTTAGTTACACCCTGTATAACAATAATATAACAACTATACAAGATATTTTCTTAGTTTAACCTCGAAAATACCTGTTAGGGTCGATGCTCACGAACGTTTTGTAGCAGTCGCGTTAACATCACGTTGACGCAAACGCAATTTTTAATTGACACACAGCGCTTCTAGTCTTCTGTCCCAAAATAAGGCAGAGTAATTCGTCTTAAGAACAGAAAATATGGATGTTAGTTCGAAGAAAGAAGTGATATTTTTGTCGCTATATCTTGGTTTTCAGTTTGTGAGGAAGAAGAGGAAATATTGGGTATATCCTTCTTACTTAAGTTTCCGTTTACTAAAGGATAAAGGGTGCTTTCATATTAATCTTTCTGACTCAAGAAATAATGATGAATGTATTTTTTTTTAATTATGTTCGTATGCTTACATGCTCATTGATGAACTGAATTTAATGCTTAAATAACGCGACTGCAACAAACGTTCCCGAGCACTGGCCCTTAAAATGCGGATGTTACTCGGGATGTTATTTCATGTTGTAAATCTAAACCATTTATCACGATATCTGCATTAAATATGTTAAAATACTCGATAGGCATTTCTTACTAAACTCGAATTGCATGATGCGTCATTTATAAAAGGATTTAAAATACCTATGTCGTTGAGACATAAAACCTACTCGTTTTCCAGATAAAATTTTGCATCAGTGGGTCAAGATCGGACTTTTTGTTAGGGACATTTCTCTGATCGTATTTAAAAATGTATCTATAGATGTTTGGTCATGCATGCAATCGTTAAAATAATGATTATTATTTTATATAAATAAAAATTTCCTTAGTTTAATCGGTCAAATGTTTTTATTTTCTATTGTTTAGCACGCTACATATGTTTCGGAAAATACAATTTTTCCATCTTCAGGTGCAGTCAATTTATAAAAATTATGGGGACAAATACAAACAGTTTAAAAAAATTTAAAATAATAGAACGTCATCTTTCTATTTCACATCGTTTGAAGGTGTATTCGAAATATTTATATATTTATATAAAATTCTGCTACGGTCTGGTAATTAATTCAAAAAAAAAATATAGTCTTTTTCTCTGAATTAGTTTTATATTTATGCTCCACCTTCAGTTATAACTTTTATATATCTGCATTTCTAATACCCCGCATGCATCTTTATATTGTAAATTTTTCGTTTAGTTTCTGTATATAAAGATTTTTAAAGATAAAATTGAATTAAATCGCCATGGTGCGAATTCTTGATTTTTGTTAATTTCTCAAGATTGTGAACCTTGTTTGAAGTTGCAAATTTATCAGATTGTTAAGAAAAATAATATTTAAATTTGCAACCAATTTTCAAAACTTTTGCATTTTTTTGACAAAATTAGAGGAAAATATAAAATTATTTTGATATTTTTACAAAATAAAAGGTTAAAAATTGGAATGGTAGTTTTAAAAACTTGTATGAGTTATGTCATCGGTTTGCAGTACTTTTGCAATTTTTTTGACTATGATATAAACAAAAACACTATTTAACAAAATCATGTTCCAAACTTTCAAAAAAGTTGCAAACCTGATGTTATGTTGAAAATAATACAGTAGGTATATATTGCTTCAAGTTTGCAGCACTTTTGCAATTTTTTTAAGAAAGTTATAATAAATTTAAATTTTTTGGAATTATTAATATGTTCCGGACCTCAGAAAAAGTTGCAAAATTAAATTTATAACTATTGCAATTTGATAAATATTCCCACAAACTTTGAAAACTTTTGGAATTAATGTGAATTGATTATCTCTAATGACTGGCCTAATGGGAAAAAGTTAGTAGAAAACTAAAATGAATGTTTATTGTGAAATCTTTTTTATACAAAATAATTGCCAGATTATTGTCGTAACTCAAATGCTTCTATTTGAAGTAAAAGCAATTAAAGACGTTTTCCTAAAACTCGTAGTCCTTTAAAAAAAAAATTAATCAAGGTCGCATTTCCAATTAAAATAATATCTCAGCTAAACGATGTTTGGATTACTAACCAAAATTTGTACATCTACTACGAATTAGTTCGGTGTATTTTAAACTACTTCGATATTTCGAGATACTTCGAAGTACTTCGAGATACATCGAGGTACTTCGAGGTACTTTGAGGTACTTCTAGGATCTTAAAATTCTCTAATTTGTAAGTAATATCTAAGAAAATAATAAGGATAGGTAACTAACTCTATGAGGTGTATAAACTAATGTTAATGATGACAAACACTTAACTCTAACCTAAAATGTGTGAAATAGGTAAAATATCTTGAAACTAGATATCACATTGGGTACTTTGTTAAATAAATGTATGATTAAAAATGATAATTTATTTATTTAGATTTCTAAAGGGAACACCCTGTATAAACCATAATTCAAATTAAAAAAAAAAATGTTAAATTAATCTTTCTGTTCTATTATGATTTTAATAAAAAATGGGCGGATAATTCAATATGTTATCTAATGATATGTACCCATATCATTTTCATTTAAAAAAATTGACTTATGATTGAAAACCTAACGTAGTAAGTCCGTTGTAGGTTGTAATATTCATGAATTGCATTATTTAGAGATGTCCATTGGCATTTGAGGCTATTCTCACCTAATTAACACCTTGACTCCCATATGAATCACATATAATTTCACTGTCTTTATCAATTATGGAAGAAAATCCAGTCCATATTTTAGGTAGTGGTTATTTTGTTAAATATCAAAACGGGAAAAAGTCCAGTCAGTTGCGCACCATTTTTACTATTTTCGCGATGATGTCTGTGTGTGTGTGTATAATTTTTGTTTATACATGATTTTTCTAAAATGAACCGTAATGGAAAAATTGTAGAAAAAGTGCTAAATTTAAATTTTTCAGTATTTTCGTTTTCAATGAATATTTATAGAAAAATGTTTGGAGGTAGATGTATGTGGAAAAAGTATATATTTAGTTTATCCTCTAAACATTTATAGAGGTGCTGCAATAGGTTGTACAAAATAACCGGAAAAAGCTTATAATAACTAGATAGGAAAGTCATGTGTTGGACACATCAGATTTTTTATTAAAAAAAGTTGTCACGAAGCTTTTGATGATAAATCCCAACTCTCTGTATACTGGATGAATTATCGAATTCGTCATTGCCGATATACGCAATATTTTTTAGAGTGTGCCAAAACAAAACTACAAATCATAACAATCTGAATCTCTTCTATTTTTCATTTAAGTATTGCAATTGAATTTTAAATATTGTAATATTGAAGAAAATTCTTATTTAATTTCCAATTATACAGGGTTATTCAAAAGGTAGCGAATAAATGTTCCCTTACTTTTGAAAGGTTTACAAAAAATTAAAGGTTTCACCACCCTAACTTTTGTTATTATTTGTATTTCTTGAAAATTTCACAAACAATCGGAATAAAAATAAAGGCTCAGAAAGAATTATAAATTTTCAAGGTGCACGGTTTGCTCTTAAGGCTTCGCTATCACGACGAGATATCATTTAATAGTTTTGTGTTTCGTTTGCTTCCGATCAGCTGGTTTAACTGAATAATATATGAATACCAAACCATATTTTTATTTTAAAAGAAGAAAGTTACTAAAGTTTCGGGTAACACTTCGCGGCAATTGTACTGAACTAAAATCTAGTGACAAAATGGCTAACTTCCGTGCAGGTCTACGAGTTTATTACGTATTTATTTATAACAATGACAGAGTATAGTATACAAAATTTTTTGGAGAATTCATTGATATACAAGAATTTTTATATTACTTGTTCAATTTTGAATTACATTTAAATACATTACCGGATCTGCATGCCCGTAAGTATGTGTGAATAAAATTTTTATTTAACTTGTTACGCAAATCTGTCTAGCAATATAAATGGTATCATCATAAAGTTAATACCACACAGAATCATAAAATATTTTGAAAACCTGAATAAAGTACACATTTATTAAATTAACTTGCACGAAAGGAGAGTGTTTTTTACATGTCTTATTTTGCCGGGAATCACAGCCTTAAGTTTAAAATTTGGTGTTTTTTATCCGTTTTTAAGTTATCTTGCATTTTCCCACAAATATCTAATTTACGGTTCATTTTACGGAACTCATGTGTAGAAGAAGAATTATAGAGAATAGCATCACAAACAACTTTTATCTTGATTCTTATACTTTTCTTATCTGTATACAGAAATGACAGTAAAAATAGAATTGACAGTATTTTTTTAGGCAATCTATTTGCGGTATGTTTATCAACATATTTTATTTAATAAAAAATACCTTTCATCCGGTAAGAAGATGGGCGAAGGTCGACCTTACTTCGTATCCTGTACTATGTGTATTATACTAGAGAAGCGTTACTCAAAGTCTTTGTGGGGACTCCGCGAAAAAAATAAAAAAGTAGTATCTATTGTTACAACGGGACTTGGCTTGAGAACCTTTTAATTTTTTTGTTTCTTAAAAAAGGAGTATATGAGAGTTTAAGAGGGGAAGGAGTATTATATGAATGTGGTCTTTTGGGTTGAAGGACTTTTTTTTAGAAGTCAGAAAAAGGAAGGCGTATATGATTTTGAGAATTTTGTTGTAGGGGCTCCGCAAAGAAACGGGAGACTTGGCAAGAGGCTAAAGCAAGGAGGACTTTTCTTCCGAAATTTGTTTAGGGCTCCGTCAAATATTTCACTTTTCAAAAAGGTTTCGTCACCGAAAAAGTTTAAGAACCACTGTACTAGAGACACCGATATATTTTTATTGGTGAAATATCTTCACAAAGTAGGTAAATTTCATTCATTAAAGTTAATTATTCCCAATAATGTGTTTTCAACCAAATATTTAAATAAACGTTATTTAAAAAAAATGCTACTGCGATCAACAGTGACAGAATTCGTTTGCTTTTTTCTACCCTACGATAATGTCAGATTTAAATCCCAATTTTTACACAAATTTCAACCTTGCGTCAGTTGCGCATCATTTTTTTATTAAAAAAAGTTGTGGCATTCTCGCACAAACGCCACTGGTGCAAGTAGAAATATTTGGACCACCTCAAAAATTCACGTTTATTCCTCCAAAGCATTTTGCAAATTTCCAGTTAATATATCTTTAACTCTTTTTGAAATAATAAAAATAAATAAAATATTTAAACACTCTGTATCTTGGAAATGAAACATATATCGAAAACTTGTTTAACAAAATATCGTCGGCCAGTAAAATCTTTCACACTTATTTACAAACTCCTTGTATATTCAAACAGAACAGTGATACTTCAAGTACGTCGTATAGATACTTCGAATACTTCGAGTACTTCGTATAGATACTTCGAATACTTCGAGTACTTCGAAAGATACTTCGAATACTTCTAGTACTTAGACAGGTACTTTGGATACTTTGAGTACTTCAGCAAGTACTTTGAATACATCAAGTACTTCAGCAAGTACTTCGATACAAGTGTACACCTTTCTAGAGGTGTATGCAACACTCGCAGGTAAACAACAAATATAATATTGTAAACAACGCCAAGCAGCCATAAGTTCTGCAATTTCTCGACTATATAAACAAAGTTAATTAAACAATAGCAAACTACAGCTTCAACTTTATTTGCTATTATAACTAGCGATAGACTTACAATTAGATTAGATCAATCTAATATAAGTTATATTTACCTCAAATTTTACATTTTCTGTATGATAAATGAAAATATGTCCATACATATTTGTTTACCTTGTGAAGTCTGTCTTGTTATAATTATTCAATCAATATTAAATAATTGCCTTAATTGATTTCTGGCGCTTGGTGTCAGTGGCGTAATTAAATGGATCCTTCCAAATTTTTTCTATCCAACTAATACCAAAAATATAAAATCGTCAATTTTTAAAACTTCTAGATCCAATTCCTGGCGATTAATTATAGTTATTATATTACATTTGTCTGATGTTTTTGAAAATGATTTTACATATCCTTCTATCCCTTGCAAAGGCTTCCGCATTGATTTTTCCGATCCTATTTATTAACCGACTTCAAAAAAGGAGGAGGTTCTCAATCCGTCGTAATATTTTTTTATGTATGTATGTTCAGTGATAACTCTTTAACACGGTGTCCGATTTCAATGATTCTTTTTTTTTTGTTAGAAAGAGGGTACTTCAGGGGTGGTCCCATATAAATTTGGTCAAAATCTAATAATTGGGTCCATTAAAACATCCTCAAACTCTTCATTTTTTATGTATGTTTCGGTAATTCTTTACAACCTTGTCCGATTTCTATGATTCTTTTTTGTTAGTAAGGGGGTACCTCAGGGGTAGTCTCCTATAAATTTGGTCAAGATTTGGTGATGCCATCTGCATGATTTTGAAGTCGGTTTTTTAAAATTACTTTTATAATTTGTGCAATTCTTAACTCGTTGTATATAAAAAAAATCATTACATAACCTCTTCTGCGTTTAGATTTTTTTTTTTTTCATGCAAATCAAAAATGTTTAACCAATTAATTAATGAATAAAAAATAAAATTTAAAACTCACTTATTTTAAAAACCCAAAAACAATCAGATGGTAATTCATTAACAAATGACTAGATGATCTAGATAAGGGATTCCCAAAGTTGTCGATACCGACCCCTTGAGGTCGAAATTGGTTTCCCAGGGGTCGACATAAACGAAAACTTATTTTGGGGCCGACCCCTATTAATTAACACAAATTCTTATTTGAAACTTTCAAGATACTGTATAAGCTGTGTTACGTGTACCAACTTGTTATAAGAATGACTAATATTTGAGTAGGAAGTATCATATTCTACAAAACTCAACAAGTCGATAAGCGTGCACAAGTTCGTATAAGAAAAACTAAGCAAATCAATAAGCGTGGATAAGTTTGATCAAGATAATGAGTTCAGATGTACAAGTCTTTCAGGCACGTTTTGACTTACTTTGTATTTGATGCATATACGCGATTTAACATGAACGAAATCATAATCAAGTTCAGGTATAAATATGCTCCTGATATTTTACTATATAACAAGCTTCCACTTAGGTTGAAAGTACATTTGCGTTTTGAAATTCGTTAGAGCTTGAATGATAATACACTCATCTACTAATTATTTCAAGAGATTACAAAGTGATTACATAGTTAAATAAAGTGATTGAAAAAGAATTAACAAAGTGCTTAGTTACCTACGCCCGTTAATAGCGTAACGATACATTTCTGAGGTTTATGAAAAAGTAACAGGGTAAGTCTCAAAAAACATTTTAATAATGTTTTTATGTATTTTTTAACATTAATTTAGAAAAGTTGTTACTTAAAATTATAAATGTTCAGTTTTATTTGTGTTCGTTTTTTACGCTGATTGGTATCTAATACAAATTTTCTATACTACAGTGACTATATCCAATGAGTTCAAGAGCATACCTAAGAACATTCATATCCATAAAAATAAGGTCGTGTGCAAATTTAACAGTTTTATTGTGTTTAAGTTAGTTTCTTCAATATATTTTTGTTTGTTTGCAGTTTACTGCGAATTTTATGATGGCAGACATGAAAAAAAAAATACAGTTGGAACTATTTGAAAATTGGATTTATTCCATCTCTACCAAATCAATTAAATAAATAAATATGATTTATTTTTCATAAGACAATACAATGTATGGGATTCGTCAAAATACAAGTAAATAAAAAAAATATGATAAAATCATAAACTAGAAAATAAAATAAAATATGGGTAGTCGTAAAATTGAGCGAGATCATAATAACAATATTCTAGTAAAAACCTTTCAATTTTCTTTTAATAATAAAAAATGAATTACTTTCCTTTATTACAAGAGCGATTCTATTGAACAATTTGGGCCCCAAATAATTTGGCGGATTAGATGTTACCTTGAGTCGTGCATGAGATATATGTAGTTCGTCAGCCTGTCTGTTTCATACCTGTGTGCATTTCTATTAGGTACAAACATTTCTTTGTGTTTGTAAGTGTATAGGCACATTTCAAAAATAAAAATAAAACAAAGGGGTGATGTCGTATTCCTTGAAGTATGGTCGACAAGAGCCTCTTTGTGAGATCTTAGCAATGCTTCTCAGGACCCTTTTTTGAGCAAGAAATACATTTATAGAGTAGGTTGAATTTCCCCATAAGCATACACCGGATCTTAGATGTGCAAAATACATCATAACTAGTTGACGAACTTCAACTATAGACCGTAAATTCATGAAAAGAAACTTTAGCGAGTTAATTTTTTTGACCAGTCCTCTACAATGGTCTTTTTAATCAAGGTTTTAGCGAATACTATCATTCCCATTATTAAGATGGACATTTTCAAAACTTATATCTAGGGGCCCAACGATATGTTGCCTGTTATGAAATCTAAGTACCTCAGTCTTATTAGCATTACAAAATAAATTAAGACTATTAAAGTAACTTGACATGTTTTGAGCGAAGTTGGAGCTCTCTTTGTTTAGTAGATCCGTATTTTTAGCTAAAATTATAGTCGAGAAATCATTTGCATAGCTTTCGTAATGATTATCACCTATTCAGTCAACATTCTTTACATACAGTATGAACAATATGGGTCCCAAAATTGAACCTTGAGCAACTCCCATATTAGTATCTAGTATATCAAAATAAATAGTATTGATTTTGTTGTCGTTTTGTACTTTTAGAGAAATATATTGCTTCCTAGCAATTTAAAACAGTGCCTCTGATTCCATATTTCTCCAATATGTAATAGCAACTTATGGTTTACACAATCGAATGCTTTACTGAGATCACAAAAGATAGCAGCAGGGTATTCAGATTCCTCCAAATGGTGAATAATTTTATTGTAAAATGAAAGCATAGCGGTTGTTGTTGGTTTTTCAGCACTGATTTCCTGTTTAGTCCAATCATTATAGTAAGTTCACCTCGGAATTCGAGATACCCAGCTGTAAGTCTGTAAATACTTGTATATTGACACCCTAAAAGTTGTCTCAAAACCTACATATGGTAGGGTGTACGCATCTATTAAATTTCAAGGTCAAAGGTCACAAAAATCGGTTTTTTGCGCTTTTTTTGTAAATATCTCATTTCCTATGGGTTTTTTGCTATTTGTATTTATTATCAATATTGTAAAATACAAAATTCTCTAAAAATTTTGTTTAAAAAAATTTTTCATACGGTGAACCGTTTTCGAGATAGATGACGGAGAGCGCGCGGTCACAGCATCACTTCAGGTCAACCGGTGCCTCCGGTCGAAAACGCGCCATATATAGTTGATGAAATATCGATAAATCAATGATTATAAATATTTGTCAATTTTTATTAACTATTATATTATATTTTATCATTTTTTTTTCCTAACCTATCCACTTTTTATTTAGTATTAATTTATTTAACAACACTTACCTGCCCATGTAATTGCAAAATTGTTAATGAAAATATAGGAATTATATTTGAATTTTAACCTAATTAATATTAATAAATTCTTACATGATGAAAAAAAAAAACAAATAAATTATGAATTAATCTTTTTATTAAAAAATTTCATTTAATACATTTATTTTTATTAAAAGTAAAAAAATGGAATAAAAGGTACAAAAACTACAATTTATAATTTTAATAATCTTCTTTCTCTTCATCGTCGTCTTCCGGCTGCTGGTAAATTTCAAACCGGTCTTCATTATCGTCTTCAACGACATTTCTCTCAAGTTCTTCCATGATTTCGGGGTCAAAGGTTCCATCTTCGTTAATGTCGCTCTGATATGGTAGAGCATTGAGACAAGCTTGCCCATTACATTGGCCACAAGCTAAAGAGCATTGCAAGCCCGCTTTCCTGCATCCGCATCGCGAACCACAACCACTCTTGCAGTTGCAGAAAATTGTATTTAGCAAATCTTCTGGAGCAGGTGGTAAAATTGTCATGATAGGCTCCAGAAAATCGTTTCGCATTGCCCAACTCCATACCTGGGGTTCCAAATCATGCCTTAACCAAGTTTGAACTTAATAATATACACGTTTGAAAGGTTGATGAGCAGCTGCTTTTGTTGGTGGAATATTTGAAAGCTGCACAGGTTAATTAGGTTTTGTAGACTTGACGTAATGCATATAACGAAGATGATCGAGACTTTTCACAGATTTCGGAGCATTATAGACTGCCAATAAGATTTGAGTTCCACTCTCTAATAATCTCTGGGCCGAACAATTTTCTTTCTCAAATGCTGCAGCTAGTTCATCCAAATTTGTCAGTTTCTCAAAAACTTTAAAAAATTATTTTTTCCCTTTTTAAAAAGCGCAGAAGTTGTGTCATAGCACCAATGCGTGCAGAAATAAAATATGTGTTTTGGAATGAGGATAATTATCAAAACTTTTAGTCAAGTATATCCCCGTTTTTACATTTCCTTTCCCAACTTTTTTAAAGAAAATGTCTTGTTCGTAAGACAGTGTACGACCAATTAAAATGATAAATAAATCAATATCTTGTCCTATTATAACTGCAGTTTTTTCAGAATTTGATTCTTCAATTGCAGTTTCAACAATAAGAACATCAGCATTATCTCTGGCTTGTTTAGTAGTAATATTTGCAGCTTGTAATTTTTCAATTAACTTATTAATGAGCATATCTTTGTTATTTCGATTTGATAAGAATTTTTCTTGAGTAACTGGTACAACTATTGTTTCATCTTCTCTGCTGCCCATAGCTTTTACGTTCTTACTGTAATCTGAATTTTTTTAAACAAAATTTGTAGAGAATTTTGTATTCTACAATATTGATAATAAATACAAATAGCAAAAAACCCATAAAAAATGAGATATTTACAAAAAAGCGCAAAAAACCGATTTTTGTGACATTTGACCTTGAAATTTAATAGTTGCGTACACCCTACCATATGTAGGGTTTGAGATAACTTTTAGCGTGTCAATATACAAGTATTTACAGACTTACAGCTGGGTATCTCCAGTTCCGAGATTCTTACCTAATTTAAGCTTAAATGACTGGACTATTATAATGTTGTACCTTTTCAAGAAAGGCATATTCAAAGATTTTAGACAGACAACGCAGAATAGCAACAGGTCTATAGTTTTCTATTTGTCTACGATCATTTTTCTTTTGCAATGGTAAAACTTACCCCAGTTTTAAAGCTCTAGGAAAACTGCCCATCTCAAATGATAAGTTTGCCAAATATGATTCAGAGAGAACACCTAATACTAGTTTTAGTACAAAACATGGTACGCCATTTGCTCCAGAAGTACTTTTAGTTTTTTTTTTTCCTAAGTAATAAATGTAATAATTCTGTGTGAGAAAATGAAGTGAGGAAGAAAGAATCTTTACACTTGCCGATGTGTCTCATATGTAAAAAGTATTCAGTAACGATCCTATGAAGCCTTCAAAAATGGAGGATCACTTATCAAGAGTAGATGCTGACAAAAAAAGTAAAGTAAGCATTTGAAGAAAAATTAGAGAAAAGATTTACGAGCGTCCTATAATATATCTTTACTAATAGCGAAGTCAGGGAAACCCCACACAATTGGAGAGCAGCTTATTTTACCTGCTATTGCGGAGATCCTCAATAATGTATTGTACAACCCCACACATGGTATTATAAAGAGAATTCCTTTGGAGCAATAACATCGTTCAAAAACGAATAGACGAGATGGGTCGAAACGTGGAAAACATTTTATGCAATTTCTTGCACACCAAAAGATTCTCTATCCAGTTTGACGAGTCTGCATTACCCGGCAATAAAGCTCTGTTGTTAGGTATGTTCGATATTTATATTAAAGATGAAAATATGTGCTAAGAACTGCTTTTTGCTACAAATTTAGATACCAGAGGAGAATAAATATTTTTCATTCCGTAGAACGTTTTTTACCGACAAAGCTATTCCATGGATGAATATTGTTTCTGCAACTGCACCATCTATCATCATCGTGGTTTGATAGCTCACTTAAAGCTACAACTGCCTGAGGTACTGGTCTTCATCGTGTGATTCACAGACAGCATTTAGTCCCAGATTGCACTAGTCTTTACAATATGTTATAAATGCTGTCAACAAGATTCGAAGCAATTCTGTAAACTCTCGGTTATTTTGCTCAGCTATGTAAGGAAAACTCGGTTACTTCTGCACACTGAAGTTCGCTGGCTATCAAGAGGCTCCTGCTTTTTTTGAATCTGTTTTGGAATTTTTACAAGAGAAAGATCTGAATTTAAAAGAAAGTCTAAACAATTGTAAAACATATATTAATTACTTGATTCATATCTGTGGTATCCTTAACAAAGTTAATTTGCAGTTGCAGGGTGACGATCTCAACTTGATTAAAACAAAACAAATAATATCAGCCTTTATGGGTAAACTTATCCTTTATAAACAAAATTTAAGCAGAAAAGAATATTCACAGTTTCCGCATTTGTCAAAATTATCAAAAAAAGAATTTTACTAAGAGATTTGAGTATCTTTTAAATTTACAAATTCCTCAATGGATAATAAATCCGTATAGCCATGGTAGAAGCCAATGTGATAATACAAAAAGAGTTGATCACCATCAGCACAGACGAGGAACTTCAGCAGAAGTTCAACCAAGGCTATATATCAGAAGTTATGCTTGCAACGCAACATTGAAACACAGTATCCTGCATTGTGAAACATTACTGAAAAATATCTTATCGTTTTTCCATCATCATACCTAGTCGAAAAAGGCTTCAATGTGGTTACAACACATTTTGACAAAATAAAAAACGCGTAGATTTAAGGCTACAACTTATCAATATTGATCCAGATTTGGCGAGAGCTAAAAAGTCATCAGGATCACACTGATATAGTATAATATTACATTACGAGTGTGGAAAGTGACTTTTTCACACGAGTGGGAAATATTGTCGCACGAGGCACAAGCCGAGTTCGGCTATCACAAGAGTGTGGAAAATCACTTTTTCACACAAGTGATGTACAATATTTTTCCTACGACCACACAATAATTTCATCAAAAAATGTAAAACCAGGTTGTTATTATTATAATAATTAAAATGTATTTAAAAAAGTAATCAACAATAATCGTATTTATTCAATTTTCATATTTTCTAAACAAAAAAAAAAACTAAAAAAAAAATAAAAAAAACAAAAAAAATTCTGCCCCGGTCGCTCGCCAGGTCTCAAATAGCAAAGTTGATAAAGTTCGATGCTCTAACCATCTGAGCTAATAGGACATTCGTCAGTTGAAGGATCTAATCGGTTTTGTGTTTAACCAGAATATAAGGCAAACATAACTTAGTTATTTTAAAATTATTTTAATAATAATTGTTAAAGATAAATATCTAGGATCTAATTTACAAAAATTTCAATAATTTAACAATCATATCGATTTTAGTAATAATATGGACATTACATAGTTCAAAATAGAAATGACGCGTTTGACATTTTGAGAAAAATGATGCGGAAAGTAGCATATTCGTACACGGGTGGAAAGTAAATTCTTATTTATACGCGTGTGATATAGGGCACTTTCCATAGGACTATATTATTATAGTGTGATATGTCTGAGGGCAGCAACCCACAATACACTTAAGTATTGTGTGTTGCGTCTTACCGATTGATTGGGATTTTGTATTTGAAAGGATTCAATGATAATTTGGAAGTCAAACAACAAAAATGTGAAATTTATTATAACAGACATGTCAAAGAGCTGGATCCTCTGGCAATTGGAACAAATATAATGGTACAAGCAAAACCAAAGGGATTGTGGTCACCAGGCACTATAGTTGATAAAATTAGAGCTAGGACTTATAAAGTAGAAATGAATAATGGTAACATTTTGGTTCGAAATAGAAAATTTATCAGATATCGAAAAAATTACTCAAAATTATAAGATGGAAGATCATTATTCATTTCTACAACAGAAAGGGAAAGAAGAGGGTACTAATACTGGTATCAATACTAAACATTACTTAGAGTTAGAAAGCGAGAGTAATATCAATTCTTTACATGATGAAGGTGTTAGTGAAACTCAGCAGAATAGTGATAGTGAAGAAGATATGGAAGCTGAAAATAGTGATAGTGAAAATGCTGGGATCTGGAAAATATCTTATTAGAAAATAGTAGTTCGGAAGATGAATCAGATTACTCAAACTGTCAGACAGATCAAGACTCTAAGGAAGCTTTTGTTTCACGTAATAAGACTACTTCTTCTCGACAGATAAAGCCACCTCAGAGACTAGATCTATAAAAAGGGGGATGTGAGGGCAGCAACCCACAATACACTTAAGTATTGTGTGTTGCGTGTTACCGATTGATTGGGATTTTGTATTTTAAAGGTTGGGAACAATTCAGTAATAAAATGGAACCTGCTTAATTAACGTCTTTTATTCACGCTGCTAATTAGTTATAAAGTACCAGTTAAATTACAACATAACAATATGTGTCACTTTCCTAAGTGGTCGTAGGAAAATTTCATTTTTTTATCTTTACTTTGGCTTTATCCGACTGGAGCCTACCTACTTAATTCAAACATGACCTACATCAAAAGGTTTGCTTTGTGTAAACTTTAATTTAGGAATGAGTCACAATAGATCCATTTGGTTTGCAGTTGAAGGCTTATTCATTTTTAACCATACTTAACCAAAAAGAAAGGTTCAATTGGTATCTAAAACAACCATCGTATTTTAGATACAGAAACTTCCACAAAGGGCAAAAAGTGCAAGCAGAAGACTGATTTTATAATAAAATGCTCGACACAGTTGGGCACAATTCAGAGTTAAAAGATACTTTGATAAAAATACACGCAAGCTTCATTGTTCATTTATTTGTTTTTGTTCCTTATTTTGCTGGCAATGAAATAAATGCTTTGCCAGGCATTTGCTATCGTCTGGTTTTGCTATTTTCGGTGTAGGCATTCTGGACACATGACCGAATATTTTTTAACAAAATTCGGGATACATAGCTTAAACGCGGTTTTTCTGAATCTAAAAAAACAAATTGTAACCTTGAAATAGGTGTAAAAACCAAAAGTCGAAAAGTGGTTTAATTGCTCTCAAAATGTTTGCATGCTTTTTTTTCAATTAAGAGTATTGCCTTTATATTGTTTTACCCCATTCGCTATAAATTAGACTATTTTGACTTTTTTTTTCTAGGAAACTTATGGTGAATAGAAATTTGAATGGTTAAAATACTGAATAAAAAATGATTGCAAGGGCAACACCCTCAGTTGAGTCATACAAACATTTTGAGAGCAAATAAACTTATTTTCAACCATCCAACCTTGCCGAATTTTGTTGAAAATTTTCGGTCACCGAGTCGAAATCCCTACACCGGAAGTAGCAAAACCGGATGACAGAAAATGTTTGCAAAAAGATTTTTTAATTATTACGGACATCTAGAAGTATATATTTAATTGCACGAAAAAAACGAAAAAATTATCGATTACCAACTTTACTTTGAATTTATCAGGTCACACGACAGTTCCCACAGAACATAGTACATGTTTTTCACCCCCTTCTCCTGTACACAATTACAAATTACAAGCAATAAACACGGCGTACCACTTTTTTGCATTCAGGTGAGGCTACTGTTACTGATGATCATTGATTCCGAAAATGAAACAAGGAATGAGGTAGAAAATTTGACAGTTTAGTATAATGAATTAGTACTTATGTTGTATTCATTCATCATTGAATAAAAATGTATGGAACCTAATATGACTGATGAAATAACTTAACATGCCACCCATTTTTTTATTAAATTAATTTTGTGGCTTGCCACGTTTTCCCAATAAGTCCTTCAATTGTTCGTCTTCTTTTTCTTTTTAATATTAAATGAAATTTAATAAGAAGCAAATTATAAAAAGAGTACGATCAATATTTTCCCCTTTCCAAGCCGCGCTACTGTTGATAGTATGTTTTCCCGATTTCAATGAACCGAAAAGAGTTACTAAGTAAATAATAAGCACGACCAGAGGGTACAAATTCAATGTCAAATTAGGGAGTTTGAACAGCATTTCGATGAATTTTATAGAAAGAGAAGTAATGGCGTTACGTATTTCGCTTATTCTAAAATTTTAACAGGTTTAAATTGAACAAGTTTTCAACAAGATGCGGTTCTTAAAAGTATTTCTATGGAAGTTTTTTTTTTTATTTTTAACAAAAAAAAAACCGTAGTTCGTCGACGAAATTCGTCCACTTCTAGATAACTCTTAAAAGTTATTCGAAAAAAGGCATTGAATAAGGAATTCATGATGCACATACAAAAAAATTTCTATCAAAATTATTTAATCTAGTAGTATAGTTTCAATAGGGCTGTTCTCTTTCCGCTGAGCCTACTAGCAGGCGATGATATTTTTGCAACAAATTTTGTCTGACCTTTCAATTTAGTTGTTTACAAGTTTGGTTAGTGGCAGTTGTCTAATGTAGCCTAATTGTTTATGTTACATAAGTTCAAAGTAATCCTTTCGCTAATAAAGTGAAAAAGAGCGTTATCGGTCTATGATTTTTTGCAATTTTAAGCGTGGTTTAAACCATAAAGAATCAATCGATTGCTTTGTGACAAGTCGTGTTTCTTCGTTACCGTAAGGCGGTGTTGCAATGAATTTCAACGAGGTTGACATTCCTGATATTATTTTTCGAGTTCCTAAACCGAAAACGGCAGTTCCCGAAGTAACGATGGAGTTCCTGGAATGACGATTTTGTTTCAGAATAGAATTGCTCTTGCAAATTTTTAATAACTTACTATATTGCTACCTACTTTCTGTGCCTAAGCACCTGAGGTGGGATTTATATTAATCCAAATGTTGGATGCCGACTAACTACAGTGAAAAAGGGATGAGTCGTAGTAAAAGTTATGTATGTGAGTGGGCGCCAGGAGTTTAATCTCACATCCAACAATCCAAGTGAGAGTTCACTATCAAACTCCAAATAGAAAACCATAAGCATCTCCTCTACGAACCTGGGGGGTCAACTTTGTTCACACTTCGAAATATAACAATATTCACCAACTAAATGATTTAGTACATTAACGATTAGATTCCCCAACTAATAACAATAATCCAGTATCACTGGGAGTAATTTTCACAACTAAAACGCTATATTGGGGGTGGGTTGGCTCAGTGGTTAGAGTCATGACTCTGAGATCCACATACTTTGATTACTATACGAGGCAAGAGAGAGGTCTGACACGTTCAACATAGGGCGCGGCCATTTTGAACCCTGTGACACAGTTTACAGCTAAAGAATCAGATCGCTCACTCTGCGTCGGCACTTTGGATCTCAATGTTTCAGTTTATACACTGTGTAACTCGGATAATACAATATATGACAACCGCCTATAATAAAACAGCAGTCTTCTGCGTATCCTGAATTTGTATCCCTGGAGTGGATGTTATTTTGGAACTTTCAACTGGCCCGAGTGAGCTAACTAATTCTTTAGCAATAAACTGTGACTTCAAAAATAATATTCACTGACACTGACAGCAGCAAGCAAAATATCAGGTGCGTTTTAATCATCCGCTTCTGCTTCCGGAATTGACGGTTTAGTCGTTTTAACCTGTCAGATTAAAACAAGAAAACCGACAATTCCGAAGCAGAAGCGGATGATTAAAACGCACCTATTAAAAATATTGCGCCAAGATGTAGGCAACACGTAATAAGGGTTCAAAATGGCGGAGTTTTCTATCTCCTTTTAAAAGGCACTCAGAAAGCTGCGCAGTGCGACCATTCTCCGTATAGTAAAAGAAAATCAAAGTATGTGCTGAGATCGGAAGGTCTCAGGATCGAATCCCACCGGTGGCAGGAATTTTTATTTAATTAAAAAAAAAAAATATTAATTCTAATGCATAGGTAGGATTCCCCACTCGACCATTCACTGTTGGGTTCTAATTAACAGTGCTGTTCCTAAAGTGGCGCTGGGAAACAGTAACAAAGCCTACACAGAACACGAGGCTAATGGCTGTAGTAGTCGACGCCGATGACACCAAATTAAAAAGAAAAAAAAAACGCTATATTGGCTTAAAAATAATTAAATGGGACTAGGGGTAATCTTAAAAATGTATCACATGAGGTGTGTACTATATTTATTAAAATAAATAAATAATCGTGATCTATTTACGGTCGCTAGGGGTAAAACAAGTAAAACTCCGTTACTTATTAAAAATATTAGTTACCCATAAGTAATATACCCCACGAAGAGCTCTTGGTGACGTTTTCGGGTTTATTAAAATGTACTGTAATCACATATTTTGATTACTATACGGGGCAAGAGAGAGGTCCGACACGCCCAACATAGGGCGCAGCCATTTTGAACCCTATGACACAGTTTATAGCTAAAGAATCAGATCGCTCACTCTGCGTCGGCACTTTTAATCTCAATGTTCCAGTTTATACACTGCGCAACTCAGATAATACAATATATGACAACCGCCTATAATAAAACAGCAGTCTTCTGCGTATCCTGAATTTATATCCCTGGAGTGGATGTTATTTTGGAAATTTCAACTGGTCCGAGTGAGCTAACTGATTCTTTAGCAATAAACTGTGACTCCAAAAATAATATTCACTGAAACTGACAGCAGCAAGCAAAATATCAGGTGCGTTTTAATCATCCGCTTCTGCTTCCTGAATTGTCGGTTCAGTCGTTCTAACCTGTCAGATTAAAACAAGAAAACCGACAATTCCGAAGCAGAAGCGGATGATTAAAACGCACCTATTAAAAATATTGCGCCAAGATGTAGGCAACACGTAATAAGGGTTCAAAATAGCGGAGTTTTCTACCTCCTTTTAAAAGGCACTCAGAAAGCTGCGCAGTGCGACCATTCTCCGTATAGTAAAAGAAAATCAAAGTATGTGACTGTAATTCATACACCCCTAAACCTCGTTTACATTAGGTTTAGATAAAAATACGTACTAATAACCCCCCCCCTCCCCCCAATAAAATAGATTAAATAGTAATATAAAAATAAGATAGCAAAAACTTGCGGTACACTGTGACTTCTTTCCAGCTGAGAAAAACTAGTAGACGGTTGATGTCCTACTACCTCTGCTTCGGCATACCAAACAATCTGCCTGTCATAAAGATATCTTCTAGCTCATCGCAAGGATACTAGCCTGTCACACGAATACTAGCCGGTCACAAGAAGTACTAGCTGGTCACAAGATGTGCTAGTCTGCCAAAAGCCTACTAGTTTGTCTCAAGAAGTATAGGCCCGTCACAAGAAGTGTTGGCCCTTCACAAGAAGTATAGACCCGTCACAAGAACCCCCTTTAATAGCAGTAGGGGGAACACGAAGCACCAGATCAAATTGAACTACAAATTCGTGAACAGCTTATTCAGAAAGACTACATATATATGTGAGCACAATATGAGATCCAAAAACGTGGTTAAATATATCCTCTAAAAGAGCTTCTACAACATGTGGTCACCAAAAATACAACCAAATCACACACTGTTGTAACTTTAAACAAAAGGTTGTTTCGCAAAATCCCAATTATGGATTAAAAATTAATTCCAATAAATTTCTAAACTTCTTGTTACCATCCACGTGTCGAAAATAAATCTCCAAATTCCAAGAAGGACGGAACAACGTCACCTCCAAAAACCAGTAATACCAACATACCTTAGTGACAAATAGATGTCCCATCAGCACCCTCTATTACGAAATAAATTCTTGACAGAAAGGGCTAAAATAACCAAACAAAGCCTCTAAAACGAAATAAATAGCCTAACTAAACTCAAATAGAGGTCCTATCTACCACAAACTGATCATGTGCTCACAATTAACGTCAGGGCAGAAACACTTGACCGGCATCTTGAATACAGGGCAGTCACCTACTCGCCCAGAGTGTCGCGGAAAAACCCCTGAATCTATGGGAAAATGCCCGCGAAGAACCGCCTTCGAAACTCAGCTGATAGAAATCCAGTCGCCTGTCGATTCAACAGCACAGTATTTTAAATGCGGGGGTAGAAGAACTCTTTTAATAAATACTGAACACGGACAAAACAAGCGTATTCCTATTTTAATGAAAAACCGCTATAAGGTCAAATTTAAACGTTACAATATATATCATACTTATCTGTTTTGTTATAACTATATGGAGGTAGTGCTACCTATTTACGACAGAGAAAAAACGCTAATGCTAGAAAAAAAGAAATTAAAAAGGGCAAGAACAGGAAAGAAAAAAGCAGAAAAGAAAGTGAAAAATATTACTAAAATGACTGAAAGAAAAGCAATAGCAGAAAAAAGACTGGAAAAAGGGGGTCAAAAAAATACAGAGTTAAGAAAAAAGTACTAATGAACTTAATAATAGGGCTTCATATTCGGATAATGAGTTACCTGCAATTCATTCAGTGAGAACACAATAAGTAGGAAGAAATGAAACGTAAAATTGGGTCCTTGAAGAAAAAACTCTACAAACAAGAATAAAAAAAAAACTAGTACCTATAACTCTTAACAGCAAAGTTGCACTGAAAATTATTATCTACATTCAAGAAAAGCATTACACTTGGAAGATTACATTTGTTTGAAATAAAGCAGAGTTTGCTTCAAATATTATTTCTCGATACAATAAGAAAATAACTGTTGAGTGAAGTGTATGCATAATCTTGTATTTTAAGATTTATAATAATTAATCTGAGAATAAATTATTTCATTTGAGTATAGAATTGTGAATGAATCCAAGAAGGCTCTTACGTTTATTGTTAAGTATGATATGCTCTTAAAACCGACTATCGCGTACTTGATTCAATGTTATAAAAGGATTCGATTCAAAGCATTTAAATTTCAGAACAAGAATTAAACAATTCGAATTAAAAACCTATGCACTTTACAAAAGATTAGCGAGTACAAAATCACTGCACGATGTTGCCAGCTGAAACTTATTATAAAATTCAACCATTGCATTAAACGGTAGATATATGACTGGTACATGTTGAGATGTGATACTGATTATTCGGAAGTCAGAGATACAACACATTTATAGAGAATCTGGCAAATTGGCAATAGCAAGTGTTCATCCTATTGTCCATTTTCTAACATGTTTGCGTCGTATCGTTAGGGTTGTGTTTTACTTTTTGTTAGAAATTCTTTGTGATTTAATTAATAAGTGTATGAATAAATTAAATTGAAATGGAAGATTTGTTAGATGAATGGGGCATCAGCGATCTACTACCAATATTTAAATATCAGTATGTTTAGTTTATTTCTTGTTACGTATTATATATAAGTAAATTTATAATCATACGAATACGAAACAAACTGGAATAGAAGTAAAAAAAAATGTATGATGCTGCATGAATACTTTTTGGAAAGACGACTTTTGCCTTGCTAAGGCAAGAGGTCGTATCTACCAAAATTCCTATTTCAAATTTAATAAGCTTACATTTTATTTTATTAGGACACAAAATAATAAAGGCCTATTTGTATTAGAAAATATTTTCTATAATTTTAAGAAAAGGTTAGTAAAATATGCGAAGTCTAAAAGGACGTAATTACCTACCTACTCACATTTACTAAAAATATGAATTTTGTAGATACGACCTCTTATTAGCAGGACAAACTTTTATAATCCATTTAGGTTTTGTAGTTGTAAAATTATTATTTTTTTAGTAATAATCGGTGGGACACCTCAGAGGATAGAGGAATTTGGTACATTAACTAAAAACAATTTTGAAAAATGTTTTTCGGTGGACAGGTACCAATGAGAACCCTATTAAAAAGCAAGAACAGCATGTTCTTATTTCAAGATTATTAATTTCTTCAATGAAACTTTCCTATAATTCAACCAAAATCAATATATTTATGGCAAAACCAATATTAACATTTCTTGGAACAGATCATATTATTATTGTAACAAATTTAGTTGTATTGGATTTAAGAACAAGGTATTATTAAAGTATATTTAAAAAAGTGTAAGACTATTTCATTTAATATGTACATAATACTGCAATTGAGCAATAGATACTCTTCATTTAATTAGAGGTATTTTAGTTAGGGCAAGTTGATTCTAATATTGAAGCAAGGCTTATTAACTATTGTTGAACAAGTATTACTAGAATTTCAAATCGAGACGAGTTTTACTTGCGGATATACAAACACAACAAAGAATTGAAATAAGACCATTCATCTTGAATATAGTACACCTTTTTTTCTGTGTGATGCTATGCTCCTGAGGTTCGCAAAACCCTTTTGTTCAGTTAAGTATTGAGTACACAATTACAAGAGAAGGCTGATACTTCTCCAAAAAATTCAAAAGATAGAGAAGTTTTTCAAAAATGTATCAGCGGAGGTGTTTTAAGAAAATACAAATTGCTTCATATGGCTAAGAAGATTTTACCTAAGGAAGGAGACAATAAATCAATTTTATAGTTTGATGTTAAATTTCGCGAGATTGTATTGAAGCCAGAAGTTCTTCAAAAGGTTATAGATTTTTTCAAAAGAGATGACGTTAGTCGAACGTGTCCAGCTAGAAGAGACTTATGGTGTAGAAAACAAAAACGCATCCTTTTATTTACAATCAAAGCGCTGACATCAAAATTTGTTAAAGTAATTTTGATTAATTTATCATATACGACACTTCTTAGAGCAAAGCCATTCTGGGTCGTAGCTACAAAATTAAAAGACCGAGAGACATGTTTGTATGTCAAACATAAAAATTTGGAATTAAAATTCAATAAGCTGTTTTTTCAATAATTGATTATCGCCAGAGATAAGTGTTATATTATTCGAGATATATGTTAAACTTAGTTGTGAAGTTTAATCAAAAAATCTGCAATGTAATAACAGATTGAAACTAAGGACATAAAGTTCATTTTATGTTGAGTAAAAATCATTTTTCAATAAATAAATAACTATGATTTATAAAACTCGTTCATTATTTTAATATACCCTCACTGTAAGTTATCTATATCAATATCGTTAGTTGGTAAATTACGGGAACGTTACTACAATTACGTAAAACACAGAATATTTTAGAAATCTTCACTAAAAAAGACCGCAATTTCATCAAAAATCTTAATTCTGTAAATATAAAGTTATTTTCATTACAAAAAAATATTGATATTTTTATATTTCTTAAGTTACACATAAAAAAGTAACTTATTTTAGTTTGGATGTATTTTATCTCAAAGGGGTTTTGTATGTATTATTTATTTTTTTTTAATTAATTGTTGATTAATATACACCTACGCCATTGTGTAAAGAAAAACAAAAAACATACTTGGGTATTTTTTGACATTTTATTAATTTTACAGAAACGTTCCCGAAATGAACATTTGTAACGAAAGTATTATTTAAAAGCATAATTACAAAAAAGTAATGAATTCTGTGCTCGCCCCATAAAAGTATTATTCAACATACAAGTTAAATAACAATATAAACTAATAATCATAATTGTAGTTCGTAATATGTTTTACCATAAAACCAATCTTGAAATGTGCGACTTTAAGCCACGTCTTTTCATGAGATTTTAATTTAACAAAAATAGAATCATATGTAGAAATGGTATATTGACATTAGATTTTTTATATAACAATAAAGATCTACTCTTTAATTAGAATAATATGTCTTCTGCATCATCCATATGATTATAATATGAGCAAAATCGTTTCGTTTAAAGTAATATTTCTATGGTTTAAAGGCTCTTTTTAAAATATTTTAAGTAAACCATGAGTTGTTTATAAAACGTGTTTTTCTATTTAATCAACTCTTACGTGGCTCTATTACATCGTGTATTAGGTATTTATAAAAAATTAATACAACAAATAAGAAAGCATGAATTAATGTTCTATGTACCTCCCATATTTCAGTAACTGATATTCCAATTTTTTATTTTAACACTATGTGTGAATTATTAAAATATATAAAAATATTAATTCTGCACTGCTTATACTTTTGACTTCTCTTGAGAGCTGCAAACTTGGGATCCATAAGAAAGTTGCCCTTAATGGCATTAAAAATAATACTCATATTTAAATTCAAACAAATTCTGACAGTACCCTAAATAATTATAAAAATTGTGGGGTCCTTTTGATTAACTTGTATTTATCTCATTACCGCAAAAAAGCACACGTGCTGTAATATTGGTCGTTCGTTATATCGGTAACATTCAAATAAGTCATTACCTAGTTGATAATTGTAGATAAATATATTTAATCATATCTCGTTAGGTGTTTTATACTCAAACATGATGCAAATAGTACGAGAAGATATAAAAGCAAAAATAATTGTAAATAAAAATTCACTAGGATTGTTCTTTTTTTTTTTAATTGCATAATAAAGTACGTTTTTTAACAGTAGGTTTGAAAAACTAGACAATAAATATACGGTGACCATTTAAAAATAATAAATACCTTTTATCCATTTTAGCGCTGTAGTGTAAAAATAATATCAATTTCAATTTATATTCAACATAAAAGTCTATAATATTAAATATAATATAGTCCATTCGATTCTTTATATTTATTTTATTAAACAATTTTTTTATGTATATATCTAAAAAAATATTGGTAAACATTTCAAAGTTTGTCGATAAAATTGTAATTTTTATCCTAATTTTATAATTAATTTAGTTTAGATGTACGTGAATGTAGTTTCATCAGGACAACGTTTTAATAAATTCTAGAAACGGCTAATTCAACATTAAATGTTTTAGTTTTGCAGTTAAACTAGAATGAAGATATACATATATACATATAAAACTTGTTCTTCCTGAAAATTTTAATTTGATATCGTTTCTTGTTTCTGAGTCAATATGCTAAAAATAATTCAAGTTTATATCATTTTTCCTTTTTGAGTTTATGGGCATTTTTTTAATATTTCAACCTTCTTTATCCCCCCATTTTTATTCAGATTCTTTTTTAAGAATCAATAGGATTCATTCCCTTATAGAGCTTGATTTTTACTAAACATTTTATGTTGATATCGCGAGTAGGGGAAAATAAATGATGATAAATGAACCAGTATATCGTTTCAGTATTGTGATGTTTGTTAATTTAAACAACAGTTTATTTATTAATAATTTATTTAAACATTTATTTTATAACACTATTATTATAATTTATATATATTTCGAATGTCTTTAAACTGTTCGCTATTTATCTTCACTGTCCATATAATAACTGATACAGCGTTATTCTCTACCAATATATATACCAATTTAAAACAGTGGTGAATGTTTCAGAAGCTCCTCCGCCAAACTAGTAATATCTCGTTATATTTGGAATAGACTAGATATAGTATCCTGTTGACTCAGGAATGCTCGCAAAAGTACCTCCGCCATAGTCGTCACATAGATTTGGTCTTAAGGGGTTTAATTATGTATAATAATCGGACAAGTTGAGCCTCAAAGGCCAAATAAGACAGAGAGGGACTTGGAGGGTTAGAGCATGACTGAATAATGAAATGGCTCACATAACAGTATTTAAATTTTCATACTGTTACATCGGATAGATTGAGACAAAGGTGATTGGCAAACGGTTTAGAACCTAAAATTTCATGTACGAATAAATTTTAGCTTCATGGCATTTACTTTTAACATTTTTCAATGAGTAAGTACCAATAAGAATATTAAGAATACATAAGTATGAAAATATCTATATAATTACTTGATTTAAATGTAAATATGTGTGATTTACTTAAAGGAACTGGATAAATGTCTCATAAAAACAAATTGTTGTAAAATGTTGATAAATGCAAAACCATCAATAAAGAGAAATTAGTTATTTTAATTAGTTATATTTATTTTAGTTTGATAATGTTTACGAACTGTTGTGGGTACATGTTTCATCTTTATCTTACTCAACACAATATATATTATTATATTTCTATATGGTTAATATCGAAGTAAAAGCCCAAAAGTTAATTATTTAATTAAAAATATATTTTTAAATGTAATGTTCACTAGATATGCCAATTTGGGTAATATTCTGATTAAGGACGGGGTATCCCTGTGTATTAAAAGTGTATGTGTAGACCAAAAGTTAAATCGACAGTTTTCCGAATATGTAGTGTTTAAAAATCTAATTTTTGGCCAAATTAAAAATAAAGGTCTAACTTAGGTCACCTTACTATTGAAAATTAATAAATTTATTATTTTCAATAAAAACCAATCGTGTAAAATAACCCCCTTTTATTTCATCTCAAAGGTGCCGTGTAGATTTATTTTAACCTCGATGTCAAACAAATAATAAAAAAAAAATGTAATACGACCTAAGTTCAACCTTTACTTGGAATTTGGTACACTCAGAATATTTAAATATTGTATATTTTTCAAAACGTGTAGATTTGAAATTTATAAGTCACTTTCTTTGAAAAAACATGTCAAAACGAATTTGGACCAAAAATGGCGTCTAATTTAACTCTAAATAAACCCCGAAAAATCAATAATTACTTCATGTAATGTAATAAAGATGGTGCTCCGATCGATAATATTTTGACTAGTATTTGATTATTTCCGTTTATATTATGTGTGTTTACGGGGGATAAACGAGATGATAATACTGCCTCTGATACTGTTTATATGATACAATTGGAAACGACCTTTTTTCATCGGCACTCTTTTTTCGCCGGTGACCTTTTGACACGCGCCTATTTGTTATGTTATGATTATCGGTTATTTATCAACTAAAAGTATAGGAAATTAGTACATTGTGAATGATATCATTTTAATGCTATTTTTGAAACTAGTTCAAAAGTTGCATTTAACGATACTCAATGTTTCATTTTACCGTCAGTTTTAGTTTGACATATCCGTCATTTTAAGTTTACAAAGCTCAGTTTCTATTCGAAAGTAAGAGAAACAGTCAAAATAAAATGCGAAAAACACTTTTTATCAATTTCGTTTATGTCAACTGAAAGCGACAATTGCTGAAGACGTAACAAATAAATTAGGTCAAGAAATAAAAAAATCTATACTATAAGTAACATACCATATATTATACCTGTTAAAATAAATCAAAAATAAAAGAACGATTACCAATTGCAAATTACGTATGAACATGCTTATGCGCAAAAAACCATTATTTCAAGTACTTGTATGATTAAAGTCCATTAAATTATTATTTTTATAAATTTGCTAATCTTTGCACTTTAATTTTCATTATATGGGGTATCCAGACATTTTAATCCTCGTCCTCTTCTATTTAAAATTATCTCAGGTGCCATATATTCCGAGTAAAATTTTTCTAATTTTTCAACCATATTTAAAAAAAAAAAAAAATGGGTTGAAAATTAATTTTTTCAACAAATAGTGGATTTTCATCTCCAGTATATACTACAAAGTAGCACAATTTTCTTGGAGCTATACCTAGCTGTCCTTGAATCTAAAAGTATATAAAATCATTATTAGAAAATCAAACATAAAAAGAATATTAATATTGTAGTATCATTTCTAGCACATTTCTTAAAAATCATGAATTATTTTAACATATTGAAATTTTTCACCTGGTAAAAGTAGTTATGGTTTTCTTTTAAATGAATGTCACCATCTTCTATTTTTAAGCATGGAAATGGGTTTGAATATTAGGTAATGTGCGCCAATAATGTCAAATTATGACAATTCGCAGAAAACGTCAACTTTTTATTTAGATTTTAATGTGCAAAAGCCTACCTACTTTGGATATTAATCGTAGAAAAAATATATTCAGAATAATGAAACATTATTATTAAATAACAAGTTTTTTTATTGTCAATTTAATACGTAATATTATTTTTTAATTGCAAATGTTTGAATGTTAAAATTATAGCGTTTAATTTTTTTATTCAATGACGAACTCGAGAGTGATAGAAAAAAAATACTACCTACCTTTAATGCAGGAAGTCGATGTCAATTTATCCAAAAATAAAACTGATTAAAATGTACACTAGGACACTTGGCACAAATAAATAAATTTTCTATTAAAGAAAATAACACTTATTAAAAACAAACAGCACAATAAAACACTTCAGAAACGTGTAATGTAATTTTGAAAACTAAATACCCGTAAGCTTGTTTGTAAATTTATAGACTCTTAACTCCTTCCCCCAGCCTTCATTAAGTATATTAAAAGTCGTGACGTCATATTGGCACAGATATACGGTAATGTGTTATTGACAATCAGGGAAATAATTACCTAAGATAAGATAAGATATATGAATGTTAAATACCTACTCATAATATCTATTGTAGGGTTTTTGTACTTTAATAGGATAAATATTTATGCGGGTCTGGAAATTCCAGGAAATGACAGTCAAAATTACCCAAAAACATTAGGTTAGTACCAACATCAGATAACAGATAACTTCGGTGTTTAACCAATTAATCACAATTAATATTCTTGAACATTCAAATGACAAAAACTTCCATCTTTAACCAATGAGAATATAGTTTTCATTCGATACTTCAAAATCACAATTTATTAATTAGGTAGAATAGTTTTAAAATATATTGCGAATTGCAACACGTCAATAAGCGTCCCACTCCGACTCAATGTGACGCAATTATTGTCGCAATATATTTTGAAACGACTCTATATTCGTCACTTGAAATTATAAACATCCCTCGTATTACTACCCGTATATAAACCAAATTATTTATTTTAGGAAATATTTATATTTAATGTAAGGCAAGATATCGTTTTGGTTGTTACCATCTACATTCTTTACTTTGGTCCAGGAAACAAAGTCAATTTTCGATAAAAATAAAATGTAATAAGTAGGTAATATTTTATGAAACAGTACAATAAAAGTATTGAAATAAAGTATGCTCATACTCCAAAATGAGTCCTAGAGTTAACATTTTTATAATATTATAAATGGCATATAAAACGATTGGACCGTTTTCACAATCGCGAAATAATTTTTTTTATTTGGTGAAATCCCGGCAATTATTGAAAAATAGATTTTATGTTCAGGACTATTATTATGATTCTTCGAACTCAGTCTACTAAAAACCTGTTTATAATACAATATCCCCTAATAGCTAGTCGGTCGATATTTATAGTTACTTAAAGATTTCTGTAATAATTTGCACTAATTCAATCTCTAGTCGGTAGGTAACAGCACCTCCTTGATTGAATCTAAAGTGACATAATTTTGTTCAGAAATTCCTAGGAGACGCTGTCCTTAAAGCCATATCTATTATAATTTTACAATTCTGAAGGTACTGTAATATTTTGACTGATTACAACAAACTTTGATTCTCCTTGTCGTGGTCTTATGTTAACAATATTAACCCGAAATATTAATAAAGCCAAACAAAGGTTTGTCGATCTTTTTTCCAGCTTTGTTAACCTATTCTAGTGTCATTCTGCATGCAGAGAGAAAGGCTTCTTTTTTACTGGAGATTTTCTGTAGGAACTGCATTTAGTTTAAAATTTTGGCCAGTTTTAGGAAAGTACCTAGTTAACCTCTGTTACAAAGGTATTTTAAATCCAACCTCTGTAGTAGCGAACAAAACGTATAGAAAAATTACACGATTTTACACAAAATTATTAATAAAATTAAATAAAAACATACAAACGAAATGAATAATACCTGCAAACAACTTAAAAAGAACGGCCGATATAATATAGTAATAATATTGAACTTTAAGATAAATAAACTTAGGGGGCTGGAGCCATAAAAAGGGAGCCACAATTTGTTCTGCAAGAAAATTTCTTAAATTTAAATATTTTATCCTAAAGAATTTGTGCATTTATGTTCTACTTTATATCGAACACAATGAAAACGTTATCTTTAAAAAACGCTTATATATTTTTTTTTCTTTTATTGGCAGGCCTCGCAACTACTACTTCGGAAATAATTGGGGTCCAAGATGGAAGGCTAGATCGCGACCCTCTCAGATATACCAGTCCTACACAGGGATTCTTATGTGCGAACTCAACACGTTGCGTGTTGCATAGAGAGAGACATTCAATAAGAATCGCAGTCTGTCGAACGAAGATAGGCGTTCTCGATATAATATGCTGTATTGGAAGATCAGAATCCAACTGCTGGTTTTAACGTTAATTGTTAAGAACTGTCAGTGTCAGTTGTTAAATATTGTTACTCTAACATAAAATAGAATGTGTTTACATTTGTTAGTTTTTAGTAAATAGTTCAAAAAAAAACCTGTGTTTTAATTGTCTAAAATTATTTTTTGAAGCTCGCGAACATTACCAACCTCGGATTCATCTCATTTGGTAGTAAACTATTCTCTCGCTTTAACAAATGTTATATTCGTCACTCTTATAACAATATACTATTTTAATTTAGAAGTGGAATTTCTATACTTTAAACTCCGGTACTAAAAGTACATCTATATACATATAACACATTGCGTTTACTGTTTTTCTTTTTCTAAGACGTCCAACTTCAATGTACTGGAAATATCAAATAGACACGCAACCAATTTAATCCCATTTTTAAGAACAATAAGTGTTCAAGGACTCCAATTGAGTCTCCCCAACTTCTTATCAGAATCTTTATGGTGTCGTTTATATAAATTTTATTGGCGAATGGAAAAAAGAGTAACGACAGTTATATTTACAAAGAAAGTTAGACGTTCTCTGTAATATATAATTGTCTTTTTTTATATCCAGATTATAACAAAAATAAACAATTTCTTATATCATAATTCCTTGTTTTCTTAATATATTTAAGTCCTGTTTTCGACCTCTCAAACATAATACTAACAAACACTGAGAAAATCCAAGAACCTATTTTTTTACACCTATATCAGTCCCCTGAACGGATATAATGTCATATTTAATGCCCTCCTAAAAGAAAAACTGAAACTGAGTTTATAGGACCAGAACTATTCTTAGGAATTGCAAAGAACACTGCCAAAAAACATCTCAAAATGGACGAACTGAAAATATACCCCAGGGCTAACTCATTTAAAGGCGTTTATAACCAACACTTCCATAAATGCCTCTGATCAGATCCAGGAATGAAGTAGGAAAGATAGAGTCAGTCCTGAGTCTAGTCGAAGGTATTACAGAAATCAGAGGAATCCTATTCTTGGATGTCGCTAAGGCATTCGATAGAGTATGTCATGATGTACTGATATAGAAGATAATTGCACATCAGGAATGACAGGACTGTTCAGATCGTGTCTCGGCGGAAGTCAATTTTAAATCAAGATGGGACAAAAAGAATTAAAATTAAAATTACTTAGTAAAAATATTTTTTCTAATTTTACGATATTCAACGAATTCACTGGTGTGTAGTGGTGTGTGGAGTTTACTTACTAATCTCTCAATGTAGCCGGTCTGGGGTCAATTGTACCAACTCGGTCTCGGAGTTTAGGAACTGAAAACTCGGATCCTGCAGGACACTGAAAATTATTGGAATACTCCAAGCTGGATACTAAGTTAGGTACTGGATCTGGATACTAGAGCCAATGCTGAAGGTACTGCTAGAGATACTACTAAAGATTCCTACTGAAGATACTGAAGATACTGAAGATACTGAAGATACTGAAGATACTGAAGATACTGAAGATACTGAAGATACTGAAGATACTGAAGATACTGAAGATACTGAAGATACTGAAGATACTGAAGATACTGAAGATACTGAAGATACTGAAGATACTGAAGATACTGAAGATACTGAAGATACTGAAGATACTGAAGATACTGAAGATACTGAAGATACTGAAGATACTGAAGATACTGAAGATACTGAAGATACTGAAGATACTGAAGATACTGAAGATACTGAAGATACTGAAGATACTGAAGATACTGAAGATACTGAAGATACTGAAGATACTGAAGATACTGAAGATACTGAAGATACTGAAGATACTGAAGATACTGAAGATACTGAAGATACTGAAGATACTGAAGATACTGAAGATACTGAAGATACTGAAGATACTGAAGATACTGAAGATACTGAAGATACTGAAGATACTGAAGATACTGAAGATACTGAAGATACTGAAGATACTGAAGATACTGAAGATACTGAAGATACTGAAGATACTGAAGATACTGAAGATACTGAAGATACTGAAGATACTGAAGATACTGAAGATACTGAAGATACTGAAGATACTGAAGATACTGAAGATACTGAAGATACTGAAGATACTGAAGATACTGAAGATACTGAAGATACTGAAGATACTGAAGATACTGAAGATACTGAAGATACTGAAGATACTGAAGATACTGAAGATACTGAAGATACTGAAGATACTGAAGATACTGAAGATACTGAAGATACTGAAGATACTGAAGATACTGAAGATACTGAAGATACTGAAGATACTGAAGATACTGAAGATACTGAAGATACTGAAGATACTGAAGATACTGAAGATACTGAAGATACTGAAGATACTGAAGATACTGAAGATACTGAAGATACTGAAGATACTGAAGATACTGAAGATACTGAAGATACTGAAGATACTGAAGATACTGAAGATACTGAAGATACTGAAGATACTGAAGATACTGAAGATACTGAAGATACTGAAGATACTGAAGATACTGAAGATACTGAAGATACTGAAGATACTGAAGATACTGAAGATACTGAAGATACTAAAGATACTAAAGATACTAAAGATACTGAAGATACTGAAGATACTGAAGATACTGAAGATACTGAAGATACTGAAGATACTGAAGATACTGAAGATACTGAAGATACTGAAGATACTGAAGATACTGAAGATACTGAAGATACTGAAGATACTGAAGATACTGAAGATACTGAAGATACTGAAGATACTGAAGATACTGAAGATACTGAAGATACTGAAGATACTGAAGATACTGAAGATACTGAAGATACTGAAGATACTGAAGATACTGAAGATACTGAAGATACTGAAGATACTGAAGATACTGAAGATACTGAAGATACTGAAGATACTGAAGATACTGAAGATACTGAAGATACTGAAGATACTGAAGATACTGAAGATACTGAAGATACTGAAGATACTGAAGATACTGAAGATACTGAAGATACTGAAGATACTGAAGATACTGAAGATACTGAAGATACTGAAGATACTGAAGATACTGAAGATACTGAAGATACTGAAGATACTGAAGATACTGAAGATACTGAAGATACTGAAGATACTGAAGATACTGAAGATACTGAAGATACTGAAGATACTGAAGATACTGAAGATACTGAAGATACTGAAGATACTGAAGATACTGAAGATACTGAAGATACTGAAGATACTGAAGATACTAAAGATACTAAAGATACTGAAGATACTGAAGATACTGAAGATACTGAAGATACTGAAGATACTGAAGATACTGAAGATACTGAAGATACTGAAGATACTGAATATACTGAAGATACTGAAGATACTGAAGATACTGAAGATACTGAAGATACTGAAGATACTGAAGATACTGAAGATACTGAAGATACTGAAGATACTGAAGATACTGAAGATACTGAAGATACTGAAGATACTGAAGATACTGAAGATACTGAAGATACTGAAGATACTGAAGGTACTAGAGAAACTACTAAAAATAATAAAGTTACTTCTGAGTCACAAAAGTCTTCGCAACAGAAGGGCATATAAATAAAGTTAAAAGAAACCTAACAGCACATCTTAGTCGGCATTAAATACTTGAACAACCCACACAACTACAGATATCCCAACAAAGATATCCCACACGAAAACGCGCCGTGCTAGGGCATGCGCAAGATTTTAGGACTTACTTGATCAACTCATTAATTTTACATAAAAAATTATACAGTCTATAAATAAACAGATCAACAGACAGCAACAAAATCAAGAAAAACTTAGAACGAAGGCTAAGTATTATCTACTTTAATTATTTTCACCTCGTCCAATTAAGTGTAGATTGTCCTTACCCTCAAATTAAATACTTTTTTTCAAAAGATTTTTTATCTGAGCTTGTCTCATTCTACCTACACATACGTTCATTTATAATACCTAAAATTAATGAGCCAATAATAAATACACAAGATAAAAGCAACGTGATCACACATCATATGTATATTCTTATTTACCTACACGAATAGTCAATAAATATATTCGTAAACAAGTCTCAAACACTCTTTGTCACTTGTCCGAAACACTACCCGTTAAATTTTTGTTTTCTCACAGCATCTTTTATAAAAAATATACAAGTGAGTCAGAGTCATACTTCTACAATAATAGCGGAAGTAAAAAACAATCAATAAAATAATTAGTGAAAGAAAGGATGATATTATGGATTTTGGCCAAAATTTAATTTGATCAATACAGTTTAATTAACTATCAGAAATATGTACTTATATCTAGTACGTGAATTTACCATCACCTACTTAAGAAATCCAATAAAAAAAAGGTGACACGATGCAACACAATGTCATTTGCTTTTAATTTCTCTGTTGCTTTTAACAGTAGCTTTTTGTCAGTAATTAGCATTAGAAGTATTCATATCGTTACATTTATTATTGTGGGACTATTTTATAATTATTTCAATAAACATATTTTAAAAAAATCATTTATTTGTTCTACTTGACATTTTTTGTGTAATATATAGTGAGAGAGAGAGAGAGAATATATGTTTATTGTCCCAGTTAAAATACATATTGACAAACACAATATTGTACAAATTACAAATAAATAAATAGTCATAGGTACAAACACAATATTGTACAAATAGTATACAAATTACAAATAAATAAATAGTCATTAAAATATAAACAAACATTATTATAAATTAACATTAATACATACATCTAAAATAAAACACATACCACAATGTCTCGTCATTATAAAATTCTATAATATTATAATAAGGCCTAGTGGGACGGTGGTGTAGCGGTCTATCGCGCTTATATTCATTTATAGGCAAGTTTATGAGTCTGAGACTGCTGGGTTTCGAATCCCAGACCAGACTATGTGGATTTTTAATTAAATTGCATGGTTCGGTTTAGGATTTGATGTGTGGCGTATTAATAGAAATTCAATTTCTGTTGATATGACATGCAGATTAAAAAAATTCGCCATACATTACCGTCTCGATGATGGTGGGTGAGGTTTTCCGGGTTTTCCTTACCTGTAAGTCAAATGGCACCATCAATCATCTTTAAGTCGCCCCGGAGCGCCACGGCAAATAATAATAATAATAGCCGTCCCTTTCCCCGCACAAGCTCAGCTTTTGGGGTCAAAATTCACTCGTAAGGGGGTGAATTAGGGAGAGTATTATTATTATTATTATTATTATTATAGTTAACAGAAATCTCTTGAGCACCTTTCTAAAACAATTCTGTGACTCAACATCTGTCAACGTATGTGATAGCCTATTGTACATTTTAATACCATTGTATATAAAAGAGTCTCTTATTAGTTCAGTTTTGGGAATAGGCAACTTCAAGTTACCCGTTTGGCGAGTTACACGGGATGTATTCGATTTATATTTCGACTTGTTCTTATGGATCATGCAACAAGTTTCTAAGATAAATAAAGATGTTAATGTTAATATTTCTTGTTTTAAGAACAGCGGTCTGCATGAAACTAATCTGTGTGCTCCACATAAGAACCTTAAAGCCTTGGTTTCTTTGAACACTTCGTCGCGGTGAGCGGACAGTCCGTTGACCGCTGAGGACAGCAATTTTCGCCCGAGGTGGTTTGTTAAAAAATATAGAAAATGATACTTTCTATATGTCTGTACGTGCTGTTTATGTATTATGAATGTAAACGAAAGGTACTAAAATGGATGCAAATAAATTGTTTGCGTTGTTATTATTGTTGGAAGAGGAAGAACAAGAGGAACTGGTAATTGCAACCGTCAAAGTTTCCAATAAGCCAGTGGATGATTATTTTTGTGTCACGATCACTGTCGCGATACAGAAGGTGCCTTTAATATCATTGTGCAGCGGAGGCTTCTTGGAAATGAAACCAAGTATTTTAGACTTTCTACAGATTTTTTTGAATTCGTGTTGAGTTTTATAAAGGACATAATTTCCAAGAAACCTAAAAATAAAGTCATGATGTCATCTGTATGTGTGAATTTGTCACTCATTGTTTTAAAATTAATAACAATAGTCTCCGCACACGCCGACGATTCCGCTGATATTAAACTCAAGAGATATCAACCGACTCTTCGCGACAAATCAGCGGCATGACGCCGTCCTGCTCAGCTAAGCGGATTCAAGAAAACCATTCCCATTTAAATACTCTGGTTGGATAAAATCTTCAAAACGCGACGGTTGACGGACTGTCCGCTCACCGCGACGAAGTGTTCAAAGAAACCAAGGCTTAAAATACAATAGTGACTGACAAATCAGAATATTAGATTTTCATTTGCTACGTTTAAAGCGGAACTTCTGAATCTTGTTGCACAGTCAGTAAAAGAAATCTGTTTCGTCTGTAATTTCTCAATTACTTTTTTTTAGAAATAAACCATCAAAAATTTACATAGTTGATCTTCTAGCCAAACAATACGGACATAAAGTATTACGCTTCCCTCCTTATCATTGTATATTCTCAAATTGGACTTATTTGGGGCATTTCAAAGCAATATTACAATAGACATATTGGTAGAGATGATAAAAAAAAAAGAAGATTGTATAAATATGTGGTCAGAAGCACTTCGGACAATAACACCACAATTTTGGAAAAAAAATATCAGCCATACAGAAAAAGACATCTCAAAATGGTACGAAAGAGAGAGAATAATTGACAGAATATAAATTGCTCCAATTATTAGTACACCAAACAGCGATGATAGTTATTTCAGTAGCGATGATCTGAATAACAATCTCAACAGACGTCGAGAGAGACAATGGGTCCTATGATTGAACGTTTACGTTATCCGTAACGTACATGTTAGGCCGAGTTTTAACAGTAATGAGGCAAGTTTGTATGATGTAAAGTCTTTCATAACACATTACTGTTATTTTCCGCCTGTTATGTTCTAATTTAACAGGTTTCCATCATACGAACTTGCCTCGTTACTTTTAAAATTCGGCCTAACATGTACGTTACGGATAACATAAACGTTCAATCATAGGACCCATGGGTCCTATGATTGAACGTTTACGTTATCCGTAACGTACATGTTAGGCCGAGTTTTAACAGTAACAAGGCAAGTTCGTACGATGGAAAACTTTTTCCAACACATTACTGTTATTTTCCGCCTGTTATGTTCTAATTTAACAGGTTTGCATCATACGAACTTGCCTCGTTACTTTTAAAATTCGGTCTAACATGTACATTACGGGTAACGTAAACGTTCAATCATAGCACCCATTGTTACAATTCTGGTGATGATTTGGAGTTATTGAGTGAAATACACACTAATAATATAATCAATTGCAGTACTGTAATAATAATGGTATTCTCTAGTTTACCTTTTAATATTTCGTTTAATATTTACTTTGTTATTTGTAGAGGAATTTTATATATCTAACAAACTGTAAAATAAAAGTATTTATGTTTTCATTTTTTGATACCCAAATATTGTTCAGGTAGTTATAATAACTGCAACATTATAATAATGCTTCTACATGCTGCATTAACATAATCCCATAAAGCAAATTTTGATATTATTTTTTAAAAACCTTAGTCAACTGATGTTCTTAACAGATTCATGCTTATACATAGAACATACTACTGACTGATATTTCTTATTAGGCATTCCAAACTGAATGGCTACCAGTGGGTTTTGACCACGTTTTGACGGGTTATGATATAGCAAAATTATGGCAACCCTGTAGGCCTGGTGATTTGACAAGGTCAATGAAATAGATAGTTACATAGATTGATCATCCATATTTTTCAAAATAAACATAAGCTTATACCTTGAAGTAAAAATGTAAGCAATTATTTTTTTTTAATGTCTAAAGGCTAAAAATTAGTTTTAAAACACATTTTTTTCTAAACCGATTCAAATTAATAAATATTTGCCAGGCAATATGGCCGCTCGTAAACGACCAGCTTTGAGCAATCTATATAACTATATACGTATCACTGACCCTGTTAATGACAACATGAAAACAGGGTTGCCATATCTAAACTGTCAGTACCCACTGGTAGAGACGACACTAAAAATCGCGGAAACCTCGGAAGCGCTCGGCACTTTCCGGAGACGGTCGGTAATAGTTTGGCGGAAATTTTGAATATTTGATTTTTACAGGTTTCGCGTCAAAAGAGAACTTAACCTCAAATTTTAATGATCTGAAAAGTTTGGTTATATTAGGGCTGATTCCACTGTTGTGTTAAACGAAGGCTAAAATGACATTGTTAATGAAAAAATGTTATTTTAAATTTCGTTTAACACAACGGTGGAATCGGTCCTTACAGATTTGCAATACGTGGAAACAATTTCTCGATTTTTTAGTGATTTTTCGATACTTTTCATAAGTGAAAAATGTTATCAACTGTGCACTATATGCACTGAGAAGTACATACAATTTATTTATAAACTGGTTCAATGTTGGTTACAAATTACAACTATTTTTGTAATTAATAGTAGTTGGGTTAGAAAATATATGATTTGAAATCTGTTATCAAATTATATTTCATTAAAATAAAAAACATACTGTATTTAAAGTTCTTTATTTAAACTTTCTAATAAATCCGCAGTTTCGATAACAACACATAAGAAGAAACTGCAAGAAACTTATGGGTCAAAATTACTTTTTTCCACAACAAAAAAACAATACAATAATTATCAGTCTACCTACATCCCTACACCATACCATCTACAGCGTGTTCTACTTTCAATGTAATGAAGGGTTTTTTTTAGAAAGTTCATCAAAAATAAGATACACTATACATACATATAGGCATATATATTTCATTTAGGTAAACCTAGAAATAAAAGATAAATACATCTAATTGAAACCTAAACCATACCATAATACATATTTACAATAAGTTTTTTATATAGTACCAAAGAACACCCTGTCTCCATTTCCACCATAAAAAAAAATCATCAAAAACCTTCACCATTACAATTTCTTTTTCTTTGATGGAAAAAATTCTTGCTTTTCCACTTTCCTTTTATGTATCGCTGATTTATTTACTTGCTCCATTACTAAACTATATTTGCCCATACACCTTATAAAAAGTACCAACATATAATTTTTAGCTACATACATGGAAAAATGGTTCAATTACTTATTATACACCTCGTCATTTAGAGATCTTAAAAAATTTGACAAAGTTTCAATTTCTGCCTCCCTCTTTGCTTCTCTATCTATGGTAGTTGAACATTGATTTTCAGATTTCTTCTCTCTAATAAAGGTCTCAATTTCTTCATTATGTCCCCCTTTAATGTCTGGTTGCTTTTCTTCAGAAAGTAGTTTGGCAACATCACCTAAAACAGATTCACTTCCCTTCCTTTGTTCATAAGAACATACCAAATGTATATGTTTACACATGTTAGTTTTTATAGCATATTCTATACAGTCACATCTACAGCGATGAACACAGATCTTACATATTCTACAATAAGAAGTTCTGCATTCTGTCTGACATAATTCATTACAAAATATTTTGTAAAAATTGTCACCTGTAGAAGACCTTACCTGAAATTCGCCAAATCCTACCTCTTTTACTTCGACATTGTTTGTTTTCATTGTTTCTGCAAGTTTATGTGCTTTAATCACGAGTCTATCCTGGTAAATATTTGAATGTGGTCTTTCCATCTATTTAAAAAAATATATATGCAATGAAATATATTAAAATGAAGTGGAAATATTGATTAAAATAAGCAAACCTTTCGAATCCTTTGCCACATTTTTCCATCGACCAAATTTTCAATTTCTTCCAAAAGCCTGTCAACAGTTACATTTGTTTTTCGCTTCAGCTGATTTGTCTTAAGTAAATTGTTTAAACTTTCCAGCGCCATATTCGTATTTATACCTGCATTTATTCTATAACAATGTGCCCACATATGTATCCTTTCTTCAGTTTGGTAATAATACCTAAAATACATTTTTAGTCTTATAGGTAAATGGTTAGAAACAAACATTTTTCTTCTTCAAAATAATAATAAAAAAATAAACATACTTGGTGAGATAATTCAAAAACACATATTCTTTAGCATGTAGCAATTTCTCAAAGTACTTTTCAGTCAATTCCGCAAACTTTTTTACCTTGGTTTCATTCAGTATTTTCTTTAGATCTGCCTTCATTTCTCTTTGAATTTCTTTATTCCTTATCTAAAAAAAATATAAATCAAGTTATATTACACATATATTACACTTAAATGAGAAAAAATGCACTTTTTAACTAAACATTTTCTTACTTTAGATCTGCCTTGAATAACCCAATTTTTTATAATATGCCAGCTACACAAAAGTCTTCTTGGTGTGGTTCCCATTACTTTTACCCATGCATTCCAGTATTTTGGATCGTCATCTGTCATAAAATATTCGGGCTGCATCACAACCCTAATTTTGTTTTGTAGTGCCTGCAAAAAAACTTCTTGAACTACCTGATCTAACCTATTACTTAAAAAAAAGGCCACTGGAAAGCCCATATTCCTGTCATCTTTTACAAGCATGATAGTTAAATCCATTCCCTTCTGATTAGTGCAGTGTGTTCCATCCATACATATTATTCTATAGAAATCCTTTAATTTGCATTCCATGTTGTCGTTCATAAAGCCTAGACAAAAATCTTCTACATGCAATACTGGATGACTTTCACCTATAAGTTAAGGAATTTATAGTTTTTTTATTATTATTAAGTAGTATATGTAATTATTTATTTGTAATATGTAGAACTTACCTTGCTGCTTAAAAAAGAAACAAGAGTTTTTTCCATTTGCATTCCATTCTTTCACTTTTAAAGCTACAGCCAGAGTACTGTTTTGATGTTTCTTTTTCATCACATTGTGCTTTTTCATTAAATATGACACATCTTTCCTATCCAACATATGTATTCTTTCCAATTTTTCTGCTGTTACTTTTCTGGCATCGGAGATAATTCTGTCTACAGTTACACCACTACATAATTTCTTTAAAATTTCACTTTTATCAAGTTTTGATAAATGCTGACTTCTAATCTCTTCTGCATGGCCCACATGTGATTTCCAAAACTTTACAGCAATTTCTCCTACAATATATGAACATTGATGTTTATTATGTTATTTTGCCAATAGTTCATATAAATATAATACACATAATTTTATAAATAAAATAATATACCTGTTTGCCAGATTTTTATATTTATACGAGATGGGCACACTCCATACATTTTTATGGAGCCCCCAGCTTTAACCATTCGCTTAGAGCATTTGCTTTCAAATCCTAAGGATAAAAAGAAACGTGAAATAAATATTATCAGAGTGCATTCTACAATTTACCTAATGAGTTACTACGGTTGCAAGTATATGATTTTTCCACATAATTATTATATTTTTTATTCCTGGCCACTACATAAGTCATCTCAATTTTCTGCTCTTCAAACCACTGATCAAAGGTTTTTTGACTAGCAAAAGTATATGATTCTATTTTCAATTGTATATTATGGGTTACCTCCAAATGTGCTTCTAGTTTATTATAAGATGCACAAACTAACTCATTTGCAGAACACAATGGGCAAATAATATGCGATTTTTTAGCATTGAAAACTTCTTGTTGGTTGTGAATATTTTTTATATGTCTATTCTTTGACGAAACAGAGGAAAACTCTAAATTGCACAACGGACACATTTTGTTATCAACAACTTTAGTTTCCATACTTAATATTTTTTCGCAAAATAAATCAAAAATCGTCACAAAAGCGGAACTTCAAAAATAGCTGCTTTCACAGCGATCAAAGACAAAAGTCTGGTAAAAAGCGCAATAAAAAGGCGGCAAACGGCAGCATTCTAGGGTTAGTTATTGATTTTTTTCTTTTTCCCTCTAGTCAAATTCAAATTCGCTTCTCCCGCGCTACTGCTATTTACCGATCAACTTCGCAAGTTCCGAGCGCTTCCGAGGTTTCCGCGGTTTTTAGTGTCGTCTCACTGGTAGCCATTTGGACAGGTCGTTGGAATGCCTAATTGGCTAACATCACAACGATTTACAGCTGCTTTTCTGTAGCTACAATTGTCGGAACTTTCAAAGATTCCCCAATTGTTTTCAAAATTTGGCAACGGTGTGGAGCTGTGACGATCTAAAATTTATTACGTCATTGATGACGTGCATTGGTGTTTATATTGCATGAAGCATATTAGCATCTATAAAATAATTTTCTACGAGAAAGTATCGCGTTCACTTCGGTTAGCTCCGCGGCGAAACTCAAATCCTGTGTATGAATTGGGAGAACTGGCAAAAGCTTTTTCACCTTCCTGCTCTACCTGCAGTGTTGTTCCTGGTTGTGCAATGCGCTAGTTCAGTGATGATGTAATTATGGTTCCACTGACAATTAAAGTGACAGTAGAAACTTTAAATGCGTTTTGTTCGTTTTGTTTACCTAAATTATATTGTTTCTTCACTTTTATAAATATACTCCTAAAGTAAGTAGATAACATGCATCAAATATTCAATCGTTTAGTTACCAATTACATACCTTTAAACTATTTTTTATGACCTGTAAACAATATTTAGAAATAAACTAAAAACAGTAAAAACGTATACGTCAAATTTATTGATGTTTATGTTAAAAGTTTGGTTAGAATTAAATGTCAGTGGAACCAAAATGACATCACACTGAACTAGCGCAATAGACTGCACGCTCTATTTCACTCACACCCGTTGCTGCATATGCTGCTCTCACTCATAACTATTGTACACATTTAATACGTCTGGCAGGACGATATAACCCTCGAAATTGTCTGGCTATTAAGGAAACACTGAACTAGCGCATTGTATAAAAAGTTGTACAATCTGTTATGCGGTTGTACTGTTGTACGCACTTTTGCTAAATATTTATGTAAAATCAGGTATATAAAAGGATTTCTTCGCTCAAAAAGTCTACGATTCGTTAAATAGCATGCAATAAAATTAATAATAAAAAAAAGTTAAAATTTGACGCCATTCGCGACTAATCAGTACACCGTTTTACATCGAAAATATATTTTAAATTGAAAAAAAAATAATTTTAAGCATCGGAAAGTAGTAGGCCATAGTCTGTAAATAAAAAAGAAGAAGACTTAGTGGTTGTACAATCGAACGTAAAAGTGTACAATTTTGACACTGAAAGTTGTACAATTCAAAAATCCATAGGAAACAACACTGTCTACCTGTACTTACAGTCGACCCACGGTAATCCGACATGGCGGTATCAGATTATCTAATTTGTCGGACTATAGAGTGCTGCCACCGACGCTTTGTAGCCTGGAACTTTTTAAAACGGAGTATATACCTTGTGATGAAAATAATGGGATATAATCTATACTGTGCCATATAGGCAACTTCGTGAATTGAACAACACAATAGATAACACGACATGTTTTTTAAACAATTTTTAAAAACTTTTTACCGACAAATATTCCCAAAATATCAGATTTTTTAATAGAGATACGTTTATAAACCGTGGCTTTTCCATATTAGGTCACCTTCCAATACGATAGTTCGGTGTGATGTCATTTTGGTTACACTGACATTTAATTCTAACCAAACTTTTAACAAAAACCTCAATAAATTTGACATATAGGTTTTTACTAAATATTTCTAAATATTTTTTACCGGTCACAAAAAATAGTTTAAAGGTATGTAATTGGTAACTAAACGATTGTATATTTGATTCATGTTATCTAATTTAAGAATATATTTATAAAAGTGAAAAACCGATATAATTTAGGTAAATAAAACGAACAAAACACACTCAAAAAATCTACTGTCACTGTAATTGTCAGTAGAACCAGAATTACATCATGACTGAACTAGCGTATTCTCAGTTCAAAAATGCACGTATTTTTAAGCAACTACCTACAACAATTAATGTCAATTTTTACAAAAGCGTACTTTTTATTATACAATATTATTTCAATAAGGAAAATGATTTGCATTTCTTCGAAAAAAAATATGAAATATTTTTCGAGAATAAACTTATTTTGTTCGGATTGTTTAGAACGCCTTTGCATATTGTTCCTTTGATTTCTTCTATAATAACTTCGACATGTTGTTTTTCCTTTTCTAATATAACCGTAGGAGTACACATTTCATAGCTTTCACTATTAGAATTCTCAAAATTCATTTTTATTTAAACAAAATTATTACAAAAGAGAAAACGTTCGACATTCGACATTTGCGTCAAATGCATAGCATATCATAGCACTTATTACACTAGTGAAATAAGGAATATATGTTTTAATTAAAATTCCAACATTTGTACTTTTATGTATTAATAAATAGTTGTGGAAAAACATAATTTCTACGATTACAAGAATAAGAACACCTACATATTTAATGGTGTGGGTAGTCATACCTCTCACTGAGTGCAATAGTGGCACATCTCGAAAAATTAGACAATTTTAGTTAATTGTACTATAACAGCCACAATTTTTTGTTTTAACAACCAGCAACAGAGGCACATATTTATCTCAATCTGATACCGCTAGATAAAGATAATTTCATAATTGAATTTCGCGCATTTGTCAAGGTAGGTGCAATATTATAATTTAAGTGAAACAATAATGGCGCATTTGAAGTAGTGCCACTATTGTACGTTAAAATTTTATTATGAAGTCGAATATTACTGGATCAATATAAAATGTGCCAGTATAGCATAATTAGTTATTTGTATTTTTGAAATATGTCCATATTGCGTCATTCATTTTAGTTACATGTAATTTATATTTAATATGCAGAGTTGCGTGAAAGTCCGGAATAAAATTATTATCATCTGTTCAACCAGTACCTTAAAAAAAAAACGCTGAAATTACTTTTTTGCAGTTTGTACTATTTTTATCTCTGAGAAAGGTGGAAGTTTTGCAGTGAATACTACAAAGCTAAAAGGTTAGTAAATTCATAATATCTAGTAGGGCAAACTTAAACATACAGATTGGATTCTCATACTGATCTGCCTTTCATTTTGAATAAGCGATTAAATTATTTTCAGGTTCAGCTGAGAAGACAAATATAGCCAAATCAAGAATATAAACTAAACTACTATCAATCCAGGCATGGTTGAAAAGGGCAAAGTATAGAAGAGACGGGATGAATTTAACAAAAAAGTTTTAATAATTTTATTATTCATAGGTTATTTGCTTTTTTTTTAAAATTGTTCATTATTTTCACAAAGTTTCTTAAACATCCTGTTTTCCCTATTTGAGCTTTTGAAAATGTCCATGGAATGTTCATAAATGGACGTTCTTAATACATCCTGATTATTAACAATGGACGTTCCAAAGACGTCCATAAGACGTCCACGTCCGTTAAATAGACTTGAAAGATGTCCTGAATGTCCAAGCAGTACGTTTTTAGAAAGTCCATAAGACGTATTTGTGCTATCTGGGAAATGGGGTAATATATTTTTAAAATTTCAATTACCGTTTAAATATTAAGGGATATAGGTTTGAATATTGGATGTTTAACTAAAATATTCAGATTAATCTGCATTTTGTTTAAATATCAATATCAATTATCTTTAATAATTACTACTTTTCAAAGGCAAATAAGCGTGTGCCAAAGTAAATTTGTCAAATTATGACAAATTACGTAGAAGGTCAAATTTTTAGTTAGATTCGAATGTGTAAAACCCCATTTTGTATATTGATCGTAGAAAAATACATTTTTATTACAACTAGCGACACTTCAAAACAAACTGAAGAAATTTATATTTTGGAGTACACGCCTTCGTAAGAGCCAACCTGACACCCACAAAACTGCGAATACTTCTAAAAGCGTTGTTTGTTTTTTTCGATTTTTATGAGAATTAACGTAGTAATGCAGAAGTAATAATTGTTTTCGTGAGATTTTTGTAAACCATCAAAACGAATTTGTTTTCTATTTTATTTAACCGAATTTTGGAAAAAGTTTTCTCAGCCAAACTGTATAGAACCTATAAAATGTTTCCCGACTTTTTATTTTAAGTAAAATATAAATAAGGTTTCGCACGTTTAAATCTTTCTAAGGCGCTGCCACCGACTAATTTTTCTTTTGGACCAATTTTAGTTACATCTGGACAGCTGTCCGCGTGGAACGAGACTTAGAAAGGTCCAATTTGCTCTTAATACTCCATAAAAGTGTGACGTAACTGTGGTTCCACTGACAGTTAATTCTAAACATATTTGCAGGTCTAAAAAATAGTTTAAAGGTATATAAATGATTATATACTTGATGCATTTTATCTACATACTCTAGGAATATATTTGTAAAAGCTCAAAAACAATATAATTTAGGTAAAAAAAATGAACAGAACGCAGTTAAAAAAATATGTCACTGTAATTGTAGTGGAACCAAAATTGTGTCGTTAATACTTTAGCATATTGTAATGTGAGCCAATCTGGTCATGTTCTGATCTTTAGGGTCCTGTTCTTAAAACCAGGAATATTTGATAGTGCAATTAAACCGGCTGGCGTCTTTTAGGGTGGCTATGACCAAGAAGAAAGAGAAATCCAAAGTCAAGAATTTATGGGTGAATATGGAGATACCATAAAGGCAAAATATGGTGTTAAAACAGAGCAAAAAGAAGATCTGTTCTGGCTCCCAAAGGAGTACAAGCTGGTCCATAGCACTTCCGCCACCATCAACGATGCACGAGGACTGGCATCTGTTTTCCGAAAGAAGTGTGGTCACTTGCAACAAATTTCAAGATCAGTTACCGGCTCCTGGAAAAGCCTTGAAACTTTAGGATGGGGATCACTTAACCTTTTCTATCTGGTAACAAAGAACACCTTCTGCGCTCGATCCACTTATTGTGAAGTACGAGAAGCATTGCTTAATTTGAGGAAGCAGGTACTGGAGTCCAATGTACAAAAACTAGCCATGCCAAAGGTTCAGTACAACCAGCTAGATTGGAGGAAACATGGTGGAAATAATCTTCCAAGATAGCGTAGTCCAAATATTGGTCTGCAGCTATTATCTGTGTCCAGGTTGAAGCGAAGACCGTCCCTTGTTACTTCCACGCAATTGGAAATTGTAAAAGAGGATCCAGTTACAGTTACAACCATATTGTTTTTTAATTTCGTAAAAATTCTGAGAGGATTATCTCTTAAGGAGGGGGTAATGTAATGTGAGCCATTGTCGACCAATCTCGTCATGATCCGATCATTTGGCTCCCTCTGTCTTGTGTGGGCCTTTTTACGAACCCACTTGTCCTTAAAACCAAGAATATTTGATTAAGAAGATAAACCCTTTACCCAACTATAGGGACAGATAGTCGATATTAATCATTTATTCATGAATGTGCTAGAAACCTAGCTTTTATAGAATTAAATTCGAGCCATTGTCGACCAATCTCATCATGATCCGATCATTTGGCTCTCTCTGTCTTGTGTGGGCCTTTTTACGACCCCACTTGTCCTTAAAACCAGGAATATTTGATTAAGGAGATAAACTCCTTTACCCAACTATAGGGACAGATAGTCGGTATTAATCATTCATTCGGGAATGTGCTAGAACCTAGCCTTTATAGAATTAAATTCGAGAAATTGACGGAGACACCTGTCTAATAAATGGCGAGAACGAGAATAATTTAGCGCATACACCAATTTATATATAAACAGGCTGTGTTGCACAGAAAGTCGGTCAGTTGAAGTCGAATCATAGCTGTGAGAACATCGATAAAGTAAATGTAATATAAATTAGTATAAGTAAATTGTTAAATAAATTGTATGTGTTAAATAAATTAATAGTATAAATTAATTATTAATACACTGTTTTTAAATTAAACATTCGCTAGAATATTGATCGGTTTGGCACTCAGGGCTAGGCTTACCTGATGTAATATGTGAAATATGTTAATAGTATATTACACACCGAGGTGGGAAAAGTTTCATTCCTGTCGTGAGATTAGTAGTTAGATCACCGAGACGCGAAGCGTCGAGGTTAGCTATGATCTCGAGACAGGAATGAAACTTCCTACCGAGGTTTGTATACTATTTTATTTACAACCATCATATTTCGATCAAAGTTAGTAAATCTCTGTTTCGTTCTGAACATACCTAAAATATTACATTTAATGACAAATTACCAAGCGCGCGGTTTTCTCAGAATAATCAAGTAAATATATTGTTACTGTGATTACGGGGTAAACAACTGTCACCAATATAAATAAATGTCAGATAAAGCCGGATATTAATTTCGCGAATAATAAATATCAATAAGTAGTTTGTTGTATTTTAGTTCATTGTTGTTTTTTATTGTTCGCCATTAAATAGGTATTATAAAATTTGTCAAAAAATGTGTTATTTTTTTAAATGTAAAAAATATTCATCTAGAATAGATGAAATGAGGGCGGGAAGTGAGGGTGGGAAGTGAGGGCGGGAAGTAGAGGTGTGTAATGTGACACTTCCCAACCTTCAATGACGTTAGTAATGACAACATTACATATATGGTTGTAAATAAATGTATTTTCAACATTTATGAAGCCATGGAATTAATAATTACCAAAATATTGCATTAAATATTGTTTTAAAACATTTTTCATAATTGTGTATGTTTAATTTTTATTTTTAGATTTGGTATTCAAAAATAAATTATAGTAGTTAATATACAGTACTTATTTTTTCGTATAACGCATACGACTAGTATATTTATGAGTTAATAAAATTGCAACAGCGCAACAGCCAGTCGTCGACTACAATTAAAAGACAGTGACAGTGACAAAACCAGAAAGTATAGCGTAGTTGTCACATGTTAGCTGTGAAAGCATGGCTATGTCTAATACAAAATAATAAGCACTGTATTTATAAGCCCGTCTAAATATTTAGTTGTTAGGGCTCGTTATGAATATTTTCTCGTGATAGCTTAATCCGAAATAGAATTTGTTTAAACGGCTTGATAATAAAGCTAATGTAAATACTTCGAAACCAGTCATAATAAATAAGTAAACGTATAAATACCTTATAAAACAAAAAACAAAACAGATCATATCAACTCTCTGTTAACCTAATTATAAAAAGTCATCCACAAAAAAATTTCTAAAGGAGGCCATAAACGACAAAGACAGATATACTAGTCATGTCCTTGATAACTACGCTCGACTCTGAATTAAATCTAAACTGACACTTAAAAATAAGAAGAATTGAATGATCCGACAAACATAAATTTTACCAAGGCCTACCTTACAAACATGTTGTATGGATCACTGCCTATTATTGATAGCTAAATACATTTAACTCTTGTTCACAATTAATTTTTTTTTTTTTTCAAAAATACTGCAATTTTGGTAATCTATGCGGAAATTTGTAAAATGATCGTCTATATTTCTGTCAGAACCTAAACTTGTCGAATATATTATTCACATCAGCACTAATTTAGTTACGCATAAAAGTTTTGGGTAGAAACCGCGAAACAATTTTAAACATTTCTGTAATGATGTTTTAAAATTCATCAGATGATGTGACTAACTTTTATTGGGGTTGGTTTACGTTCCTAGAAAGGTAACTCTCTACTTAATTAGATTCGACCATTTCGACAACAAGTAACAAATTTGCGAAAGGTACGAGGATTGTTCAATAGAAACACTGACTACATAGCTACCACGTTAGTGGCAGTGGGCGTCAATCAAAAATATTTCCTGTTAGGTTAGAAAACGATTTTTCATTTAAAATAACACAAGACGTCAATTTATATTTCTATCTCTTAATGTCAACAAATACGTAACACAATGAGTTTGATAAAAAGTATGTTCGAATTAGCAAGGTTGCAAATTGGCGCCACCTCATCGACAGTAATTTTTTAAATCTTAACATAAGTTTCCTGAAATACCTAATTAGGGTAAAAATAAAAAAGTATATTTTGCCTTTTAGCTTTTAAATACTATAAAAAATGGTGGAAAGTCCATAGCTTTTAAATATTTTTTAAATATTATGCATTAAAAGTAAAACAAACTATAGACTTTCCAGCATTTTTTACCGTACTCTAAACACATTTTTAAAAACATTTTCTGAGAATATTATCGTTCAGAGCTGTATTTTTTTGTGATAAAAAAGTAGCCGTCACTTGCCAAGTGACAACGTGTTGAACTTGGACTAAAGAGTTATTGCTCTCGGCCCCAGTATATAGGCGTTTTCTATTCATTGATGCCATCTAACAATCATCAAAACTGTTCTTTTCTCCATCAAAAATTTTTAGATGAGTCATACATCAAATTCTTAAATTCAACCTAATTCTCAGATGGTTGTAACCAAATCCATCGACTCGATTATGTTGATGCACCGATGGATCACGTGACATAACCTTAAATTATTAATTATTATTAAACAGATAAGGAAATGGGAAAAATTCGCTCAAAATTCTTAATAATATAAATAAAGAAACTCACTGGGTTTTATTAAACCAACCTCTAAGTTGGTTAACTTTTAAAATAAGATTGTAAGCGTTAGATAAACAGCAAGCAAATGAAGGCAAGTACATATTTTTTTATTATTGTATTGTCCATTCTTGTTTTTAGTTTTCATGATTATCAAAAAGTGTTTGAAATGTTTTTTTTGTTTCATTAAATAAAGACAGTTTGACAATTAAGATTACACAATCGCAAATGTCAGTCGTTCTTAAATAATTTTCATGAAATTAAAATCAGGATTGCAGTAGTCGGCCATTTATTGGTCACGTGATCCATCATCAGTACGTAATTTTTTTGAATATTAGAAAACGCCCTATGTATCAATCAGTACTGGCCACAAATCATGTGGTACTGGCACTCTGAGGCGGCACGTTTGATCTTTAAAAGTAGTAATATTAGTTGACACTTGACTTAATTACTTTGAAGAAGAAAATCGATTAGATATCAGGGCAGTCTTCGCAAATGTAAAAAGGACAGAACCATTTCAAATTATTTTTATTTATATTATATTATTTATAATTAACATAATAGTTGATATAAATCCTTTAAAAATAATATATTTTGATTTAATTGTTGAATTTATACATGAGCAATTTTCCTTGTAGCGTTGTTTACATTTTTCAGAGAAATATTGTATTCTGCTTATAGCTGATAAATCGTGTACATGTAAATGGGTTGAATGTAGACAATTTTAATGTGTTTGCTACTACTGCTGGCTAGGACATCAACAAAAAAAACAAGGAGCACAAAACACTAGATCAGTTTCTATCACTTATACGAGTACACTTATAATTTACAACCATTCAAGTAACTAGCATGTTTGAAATACTTCACGAAAACCTATTAAACATAAATCAGTCAAATACAATGTATTTTCTTTTTATAACACATCTTTTAAGCTTGATTACTTCTAATACTCTTTTTATTTCAATGTCCTCAAATAAAACGAGCAATAATACGTAACAATAATAATAATAATAATAATAATAATAATACTCTCCCTAATTCACCCCCCTTACGAGTGAATTTCAACCCCTGAAGTCGACTGAACGACTTGTGTAGGGGAAGGGACGGCTATTATTATTATTATTTGCCGTGGCGCTCCGGGGCGACTTAAGGATGATTGATGGTGCCATTTGACTTACAGGTGAGGAAAACCCGGAAAACCTCACCCACCATCATCGACAATAAGGATAAAACACACACTGAAGTGTATTTGGGGTATTTTTGATCTAAGTCCACTATCAAAATAACAAATTTTCCGTTTTTAAGCTGTATTACAAAAACTACTTCGATAAAATGAAAACAAAAGTTTGTATTTGTGTACGAAATTGGGATGCCTGCGCATTGTAGCGAGTTTTTAACCGGATTTATGACAAGTGAATTTATGAGTCTCAAAAATCCCCTACGAATTATTAAGATTATCCCCGAACCCTAAAGGTGAAAGCAAATACTTGGATATTTGAACCCAAACGTCTTTGTTCTGTACACAAATGTCCTTACCGCTAGACCACCAGGTCGACATTTACTGTCGAGATTCCTAGAGAGCAATTTAATGTATTAATTTGGGCCAAACGTCCTTTCCAACTCGTTCTCAAATCTTCAAATACCTCTAAACAGCATCGGTATATAGTGCTAATTAATTTGTATTGGGCATAGCCGTGTTATCACAGTGAACATGTGGCAACTACGATATTACCGCTATCGCTATGCACTCTGGTTTTGTCACCAACATTCGGTTCGGTTAATATCCCACCACCATATCTTCTTATTCTAGTCGATGACTGGCTGTTGGCATGTTGTCATTGTATTAGCTTATCTATATACTATTTGTATGCCTAACACGAAAAAAAAAGTACTGTACGTATATGAGAAATGCACCATTCATTTAATTTTCCATTATGCTACTGAAAATTTTACAATAATTTACAACACAACTCGGGTGGCTCAGTGTATTGTTTTTAACTATTTGAAAAAAGTGTATCTTTTCGTGCATTTATTACAAAATATCGTATTAAAGCTCATATTATCCGCAGCTTACGCTAGTATTGCTTTTGCTGTACCATGAATTATAATTTAAAATGTCTGTTGACTCCATATCTTAGCCTCTTAGGATTACAATAGAAAAATTAAATTTACAGTGGCGGATTGGTAATTAGAAGCATAGTCAATGTGCAGAGTTTAAACTTAGGAGATAATGTCATTTCTGGAATATGTGCAAAAAATTGACTTGATGGCGCCGCAACTTCAAAGATTTCTAGCTCCATTATGAAGCATTTTCGGATTAACGTAATTTAGATTAAATCGGCATAAAGTCAAATCTAATATCTGGGGTTTCCATTTGGCAGACGAAGGTCACTATACAGGGTTCTTCCTAAGTTGATACTTTGTATAAAAGTCATTGAAATAAACTACTTTTTTAACTTTAAAAAAAAATTAGAAACTTACGTTAATGTATTACAAGATATATTCAGTATGGTCCTGCCTAACTTAAATGTGTTCAAAGTTGTTCATTCACCTCAACATAAACGCACTTCAACACAAACGCGCTTTAACACAAACACACTTCATATTTTCTCGTATCGGCCTTCCGACATGCCCTCCACGATTTTACGCAAATCACTCGTATTCCTAGCCTTTAGTTAAATTATTGAAAGTTCTGGGACTATGATAGGGTCGTAAGATAAAGCGTTCACTGTACAACACCAATGCAGCACTTTGAAGCATGTCAAGTCGCCATAAATAAACAATGTATCCACAAGTTATTGTTATATAAACAAGCTAATAAAATTACACATGATTAAATTACAATAACCGATGAAGCGTGATTTTTAACATAAGAAAAATCTAAAAAAAGGTAAAACAGATAAAGACTCATTTTACTTAATTTTTGATTCACAAGTCCAAGCCCGTTTTAAGATTTTTTAAGTTCTGTTTTTTTATTTTTGAGTGTTTTGAAAAAAGTTATTTAAAAAAGATGTTTATTTTAACGACTTCTATATACAGTTAAAAAAAGTGTTGACTTAAGATTTACCCTGTAGTTAGGCTCAGAAAACTAGAGTCGACTACAGTTATTTTCGCATTCCACTTTTTTTTGTATCAACTTTGTCAACATAAATTAGCAAATTAATTATCAAATAAAATTAATAAATTAAAGTCACTTTAGTAAAGATACTAAATTAATTCTTAAGCTGATTTTCTAATTTAAATTGATGTTATCAGCTATACTCACTAAATCTGTTTTACTTCCTCTTTTGCGACGTCGGAAATTGAGAAATAAAATTTGAAATTTTGTCTGTTTATTCGTAAAGCGATCAACAAAATTTTGGAAAGACACACAAAAGCACTTTTCATAAAACATTTAGTGATCTTATTTGTTTTAAACTTTCTTAAATACAATAATAGTTAAATATTGAATATTAACTAAATTAGATACTGATTAAAATTAATATTCACCAACTGGTGACCTAATGAATTTTTCGTAACCAGTTTCATAATTTTCAACTTTATGCAACTGGTTGAGTAAAGTAGATCGTTTTGACACTTGCTGCGATTACAAAAGATGTCGATTTTATGTCAAAATTAGAAAAATGACCTTTCGTTTTGTTTTTTGTATTCGAATTTATTTATTACATACTATTGTATCAAATGCTCGTATTAAATAACAATAATTGTCATTTAAATAAGTAGTCTCCTCTCATTCTTACAAAAATTAACTAAATTTTTATTCTCTATTAATAAAATAATTATTTGTCTATATAGGCCTTAAATTTTTAACTCTACTTTCATTTATTTATTACAAAACACTTTCTCTCTGCTTGGAAAGTTGTTTATCACTAATACTAATAACTAACTTAGTTTACGTTTGCAACTAATTTCTTGTTTTTCATTGCGGGTTAGCAAATCTATTTTATGCTGCTGTGTTTGTGCTTCAACCTTAACATATTCTGAAATGTGATTCGCGAATTGTATATTTGAACTGGATGCACTATTATTTAATGAAATTGCTACAGAATTTACAATTAGAGCCTTTTACGTTTTGAAACACACCCTAAATAAAAGACTCTGACAAAAAAATATTTACAGAGATAGCAATTAAAGTAATAAGAAAGCAAAAACAATATAGAAATAGAAAACTATTGTCGAAGAACCTGAATCTATTTATATTGGCCACGTAACTCCAACTACAGGGATGGAAAAGTTAATTGGAAAAGCAATATTGGAATTTTTTGCTAAAAAGAATTGGCTGTGGGTTGCGATGGTACTGTTGTTAACACCGGTAATAAAAATGGTGTTATTAGGTATATTGAGACAAAAATAAAACGTTTTTTACAATGGTATATTTGCCAACTACACGCTAACGAATTGCCATTAAGACATTTATTCCAACATTTAGATGGCAGCACTGTAGGAACTAGTCAATATTCTGGTGAAATCAAGGTCTTTAGAAAAATGCTAACATCTTAAAATTGTAAATTTTACCCCAATAAAATGTGAGTTGCCAAATATAACTGTAATGTCTAGATATTTAAGTTCTGATCAATCATATTTATATGACATTTGCAATGCAATATCAAGCAGCAATTTCTCATCAAATTTAGCACACCGTAATCCTGGGAAATTAACGCAATCTAGATGGCTCACAATGGCAAATCGTAGTCTTCGGCCCAATGCTGGAACGGGAAAGCCAACATCAAGCCTTACGGATGTGACCGAATTCATAATTAAAGTGTATGTCCCAATATGGTTTAATATTAAACTAAATGTCAGTTCCACTTGTGGTAGTTTTCATGTATTTAAAACGATTGAGCTGTCACTGTATTTAAGAGATGATTTAGAAAGAATTGTGGATACTGTAATCCAAAGAAACGCGTATTTTATACACCCCAAAAACATTCTATTTTTTATGCTAACAGATACTTGTGAATGGGTTCGGGAACTATCTCTACGAAGGATCTTAAAAGCTAGAAAAACCAGTGGAGAAACGGTTGAAATAAGACACTTAGTGATACCAAAACTTAATTTCAGTGTTACAGACTACTTTGAGTTAATTTACTGGAATGAGTGCGATGTGATACAGCCTCCTGTTTTAAGGGATTTTACTGATGATAATCTAAGGGTCCAGAATCAAGAGACGACTTTATTCGCTCCAGAATAAATCAAAAGAAATTATAGCAACTTTTGAAAGTAAACGACAGTTCAAAATTCAGAAAATGTTTTTTTTTATAAAAATACTATTTGGGCCCTTTACCTTTATGATTCTAATATCAAATTCAGATACGAGTTCAAGTCTCGAATTCATTAAAACTTGTGCAAAAATCATCGTTACATCACCATCCTGTATGTTATCTTCTTTTAACTAAAACAATTATTTTCACTTATCGCCATTCAGGTAAAATATTTATTTAAATGTTTTAAATAATATATTTAACGTTTAAAAACCACAGCAATATCAGATCTATAAAAAAATATCTACGGTTTCGCAGTAGTCTAGCATGGCCATCTAGTGACAATAGTACCCGTGCCACATTGCTTAAAAGAATGTCCATGAGAAATACTTTGTAATTTAACAACTCTAATATTTAAGGCACTAAAGCTTAACCGAAAATTCTGAAAATCAATAAGGTTCTCGTTTGGAATAATTTATCAAATAAAATTGAAATAGCAAGTTTATTGGAACTTTTGTTCTAGAATTATTGTGTCGGCCCACATACATGAATAAATACATACCTCCATGCATACGGACGCACAGACGACTAGACGATATTTTTGCGGATTTGGATTTATAGTGGTCGGGAAATTGGACAAAATTGTTAAAAAGTGGCGTAAGAAAATGTTGTCGTTAGCACGAATGCAGCCCTGAAACCCCATAGATAGACTGGCTCTAGTAACTATTGGTTTCTCCAAATTATACTGAAGCATTGAGTAAATTTTCTTACACAAACTATATATTTTTTTAGGTTAAGATGAAAGTTGTTAGTTTCAGACACGTTATGAACAATATAAGAGAAACATGGACATCACACATAGTTAAATTGGTGTCGGAATTTTAGCCAGTACTTTGTCTTCCAAAATGAACGATTAACCTTTTAATAACAAGAATCTCGCAAGTCACACTGAAAATTGCCACAAGAAGAGTAAAGTTTGTAGACTCGACTATTACGCCGCAATTTGATGTGAAAAACATGGCGGCGTTAAGTTTACCGACTGCGTAATCGTCAACATCTCTCCCCAGCTAACTTGAAGTTCTTAAATTGGATGATATTAATTTAATATAATATGATTAAAGCCTTTATTAGACTCAGATATTTCTAAAGATCGAAGAATATTAAAATATTATCTTGAGGTTATTGAATGAACTTACTAGAAATTTTAAATTGTAATACATACCAAAGTTTCTTCATTATACGAGTATCTTTTAGGAAAACATGCGTGGGTATAAGCAGTCAAATGTAATTTAGTTAATCTTTTAAATACCCATACCATTTCACTGAGTGTTACACAGTGGGATACAATTATTTTGACATTATTTCGGATTTTGTTGGCAACTAAAATTACCACACATGACTTTCCTATCTAGTTATTACAGGCTTTTTCCGGTTATTTTGTACAACCTATTGCAGCACCTCTATAAATGTTTAGATGATAAACTAAATATACAGGGTGTTTCCGAACTTGGCGTCCAAATTTGTAGGGGTGGTAGTTCGCATAATTTGAGACCGATTCGCAGATTTTATTTTTCCAAAATATTTAAAATAAAAATAATTAAAAATTAATTGAAAATTTTAAACAGGTACGGTCCTGCACAGCGATGGGTTCGTCTCGACTCGCATGCGCTACGGTCGAGTTCTCCGTAAGTTTGCTTAGAATCGACAAAATTGCAAATCGCATCTGTTTTTGAGTTGTAAATCCCGATGAGTAACCGACCAGGCGACTATTGCGCTACACGCTCAGCGTAGGACCTGTTCTTTGATTTTTTTTTATAATGGCTCTATTTTATTTAGAGAGAGAGAGATATGCTTTATTGTCGTAAAAAAATTTACAAAAATTTTATAGACAAAGCGTGTAACTTAAATACTAAACATATTATAAAAATAACTAAACAGCAGAAAAAACAAACAGAAACAAACAGACAAAATAGGAATAACAATTGCAATGGATATGCAATATCCGTCATTATAATTATTCTAATTTAATTTTTAAATTTAAATTTAAACTTTAATATTTAATTATTTAATTAATGCCATTGTATGTGGAACTCAAATGTCTAAGGTACGTTATAAAATTCTGCTACTGTGTAATATCGTTGTATGATGATTATATAGTAGGATAATGCAATGTAAAAAGTTATTGGATGCTGTCGCGCGCGACATCTATTAGAAATTTGACAAACTTGTAAATTTTTACCACTGTACGCTTGCGCCCCCTGGATCTTCTTTAAAAATGAACGTTTTTAAATGTATTATTTAGCTAAAATGGAAAAATTTAAATGTCCATAAGCAATTTATGTATTCATTTATAAATTGTATTTGAATAAGACCGGTTATTTAAATATTTGTTAAACTGTCTATTTATAATAGCTTTTCTTAAATAATATTAAAGGTAAGCTTTTTATTAAGTACATTATTAGTTTTAATAATTAGCTTGAGGTTATGTTTGTTATTTTAATTAATATTTTACACTATTATTTTCAGACTTTTGGTGTAATGTGACATCAAAACAAGTATTAAAATGAAATGAACAATAACTATGTAGAAAAATAGTCTTAAACTATGGAGCAAGTAAAATATTTTAAAATACATTTTGATTTTATTTTAATCGCCAAACGGTACTTTAAAATATGCATCGTATTTCGTATTAATAGAAGAAATTTTGGCTAATATGAAGGAAGAGTCGTATATAGTTGAGGTAAAGTAAATATTTTATAATTTTGGTATTTTAAAGTAAAAATATTGCTTATTTTAGACTACACTAAATAAAGCTGGATACATTACCTGTGCATCTTATACTTGTCCTAGATAAATCAAATGCCATCATATCAATAGACTTCCTTACATTTAATAATGCTCATAGGTAGTTTTTTTTTTACTAAAGGCCGATTCTCACGATCCGCTCACAATCAAGGATGTAAAGTAGTATTAATGTATTACACTCAAATGCATATGGCACTCATTTTAATATTTTTTTAATCAGTTTTATGAAAAGCATTGACACACATTTAGCTGCAATTGCAAGATATGTTTGGATGATGAAGAGCAATAACGCAATTTTAAGAAAACGAAAAACCGAAGGAGAATTTTTCACTCTATATAAAGGCATTGTTGACAACGAAACAAATTTTGTAAAATATTTTCACGATCAGCAGATTTGATAAAGCAGAATAACTACATTTCGATAGACAATTTTACCAAGAGAGAATAAGTCCACTGGAATTAGACAAAAAATTATGCCTTTAGTGGAGCGTGACCTGTACTACAATGAGAATCGACCTTAAAAATAAAAAAAAAAACTGATTTTTCATTAATTTTTCTACCAGGTAGTTGATGACTTGTTATATTACATTGTTATATATAATATTTTTGTATGTATGATTTAAAATTTAGTTCTTGCTGCTAGCTTTAAGAATTGTTAAAAATAAAAAAATATTTGTACTTTTCTTAAAAAATGTTGAAAATGAATAATCGAAAATATAAATAAATGGGCATTACAAACCATAATGCTCTAGGGCATAATGAGTATTTTTATGGTACACGTTTACAGGAATTTATCTAGCTGTGAAGGTGGAATGTGTAATAGTAAAATACAAGAGACCATACTTATAGAAAAATCCCTATCTGTTGCCTTAACAAGATATAATAAACAAATAGAAAATAAATAACTTTACATTTCAGGTACCTACTACCCAGATGGTATAAAATTATTCATTTAATGGGGAAAGAAGCATGAAAAATATGGCCTCGAATTTTTGAAAAATCAATTTACTTTACCAAAATTGTTAAAACAAATGTATATTATAAAGATTTAATAAATAAAATATTAAAATGTTTATTGAATTGTTACCAAATAGGTCTTCTATCAAGGTTCTTCAGTCCTATGATTTATTTGTACAATACTGAATGTATAAAATATTGTAAATAAATTTAAAAAATTATTTTTAACTAAAGCAACATACTTAACAATATTTAAGAAATCTAATAAAATTTCTATTAGGATGTCACCTTTTGTGGGATAAAGAAAAAGTAGGTAAGTAGAAGTTAATTTTATTTATAAATAAATAGCAAACTTACAAATTTAATTAGTACTTTTAAAAAAACATAACACAACTGATAAAAAATAAAAAATATGATGTGTCGAACACATGACTTTTCTGTCTAGTTATTACAGACTTTTTTTTGGTTATTTTGTACAACCTATTTATTGTATCATCCCTGTAAATGTTTAGAGGAAGAACTAAATATATACATTTTTCACAAACATCTTACTTGGAAACATTTTTTATATATATTCATTGCCAGCGAAAATAATGAAAACTTAAAATTTTACACTTTTCCATTACGGTCCCTTTTAGAGGAATCGTGTATGGAACAAAATTATAGAGATTGATTCGAATTTTGCACTTTTTGCCGAATTTCTTGAATATGGATAATTTTAAGATAATTATGTGTGTGACAAAAATTATAGAGAATAATATTAAAAGCAACTTTTATTTGAAGAAATTTCTTCTCCAAGCGTAAATAACAGTCATATTCTCTAAAGTAGACCTACTATCAAGTACCCACCCAGATTTTTCAACTATGCCCAAAATTTAATCAGGTTACCGCAGGGTGGATTAAAGCTTAAATTTAAAGTCTGATGTTTTTATCTTTATCCGTTCTTGAGTTATCTTCGTAATTTGTACTTTTGTCAAACTTCTCGAATATAGACCATTTTAGGAAAATTATGTATAGGACAAAAATTATAGAGAATAAATAACATCGCAAGCAACTTTTAGTTGAAGAATTTTCTTCTTTAAACGTAAATAATGGATGTATTCTATAAAGTAGTAAAACAAAAATTTAAAAACTTACTTATGTTGCAGAATTGTAAGTTTGACATTTTTCGTGCCTGCTCTAGTTTTAAATGACGAAGAGATTGTTTTGCAAAATTTATGCAATAATGTTCTTAATATTAAATTTAACACATAATCTCGATGGCTAACACATTGCATCATAAAATCGTTCCATTCAGGAAGTTTTTCCTTAATTTCATCTTTTATTGTGTTAGTGAACAGAAGGAGAAGCTTCTTATTTGAAAAAGAATTAAAAATTATTCTGCTAAATACATCTAAACAAATTTTAGTAAAAAATTTCATTGTAGATGAAGCTGTAAATAAAGAATTTGGTTTTTCTAAATCATAATTTTTATAAAAAATTAATAAATTTTCATTTTCATCAATATTTCCAGCTCCCTGTAAGGAGTCCACACAAACACCACATTTGAATTTCCTTAAACACTTTTGTACTAAGTATCCAGCAAAATATGAAACCGAACAATCTTCTAAACTGAATACTACACTTTCTGATGAAGGACAAACCGGAGTTTGTGTATTTATAATTGAAGATGTTGATGGTTGCACTGATTCAATCACATCTTCTTCTTCTTCAATATTACATTTTAATAAAAATACATTGGAGTCCTCAGAATACAAAATGTTCTCATCACTATCTTGGTTTGTACCAGAGTTCGCAGTTTTTGCAGGTCGCAGCAAATTTGAAACCATATTAATTTTGAAGGCAGCTCGAAATGATTTGACTGTTGGATTCCTGTTATATCCTCCCTTCTGTCTGTAAATGGAAAACTGATTCTCTAATGGGTCTTGTTGGAGACGTCCAGTAAACAAAAAAGGTTTGCCTTTAGTTTTTTGTTCACAATAAAAACTTTTTATTGCTTTGATGGTTAATAAAAATCCATCAAAACTTGGAGGTTTATAAGGGGCCTTTTTACCTTTACTATCGATTTTGTGTAAATCCTTTAGTAAACTGCTACCTGCATTAATGGCTTCCATAACTTGAGGATTTTTATCACACAAGACACGGTTATAGGGATTGGTAGATTTATAATTTGTACTATTCAAGGCATCAAATAGATTGTTCATCGTATGTACAAAGAAAGCTGTATTTTCTCCTGTGGGAGAAATTAATTCGCCTGTTCTTAATGCTACTTTAATGGCAGAAGCAACACTGTGACTCAATAACTGAGTAGCAAGGCGTACATTCATTTTTTCAAAGGCATTTGGATTAAGATGCTTGTCGGTTAATTTTAATAAGCACCTACCTGTGGTACTTTTACAGTCAATTTCATAAGTCTTTCTGACATCTGAAAAATTAATAAATTTACCTTGGTACAGAAACGAACTATGTAAAAAGTTATTTCTAATACATTTAATCAAATGGGGAACGTCATACATTGCATAATATTTTTGCACACCATGGTAAAAATATGGCTTTTCATTTGTAACATTTAAAGCTACAAATAATTGTTGATTTATTCTAGATAAATCACATACAATTCCAATGGGAAGAAATGTAATAGCTTTAAGTTTTTCTAAACATTCTATCAAAATATTTTTTAATTCACTGCAAGATACTCCATTTTCGGAAATAAAATATGAAATAGGAATTTTCCATGCTGAATAAATGCCTCTGATCATAAACACAAGTGCCTGTCCACCTGTAGCTGCCTTTCTTCCTAAATGACCCAAATCAACAACACCTTCAATCAAGTCGAGTTTTTCATTATAAGTAAAATTTCTTTTTATACTCATTTCATCAAATAATATGATACAGTTTCGTTCAGAGACTGTCATTGTGTCTGACTTTAGGGATAAATTTATAAAAATTTTCTTATTAAAACCAGGGGCACAAATAAAGTTTCCTAACCATTTTTTAATTGCAGACACAGATGGCAAAATGACTCCCTTTCTTCTTAAAAAACTGTAACAAGTCGGACTTTTATAATAAATTGCTAACGCAGTTTTTTTTTCTTCAGGAGTCCAAGGAGATTTCTGTTTATGCAATTGCATTTTTAATAGGCACTTCGAAAATATATTCGACATTGATTTTTTGAATTTAATTTCTGCAGAAAGCTGTACTTTCTTCATCTTCTTCTTTGTCATTGTCAATTGAGTCTGTAAATTATTTATTTTCTTGTTTGCTTTTTGTAATTTAAGTTTTAATTTTAAATTTTCTTCTTTTAAGGAAATATGTTTCCGAGATGTGGTTGGCAGGTTCTGTATCTCCTTTAACCATTCGTCACTGCTTCCACTTTCGGATTCTTTTGATGCGAAGAGTCTTTTTCTTAAACTAGGAGGGTAAGATTTTATAGATACTCCCAATTCAAAATTTTCACCATTCTCTGAGCTGCTGGGACTGGACTTGTACTGTTTTGGAACAGCACTTTTGGGCAAATTCCTTGTTGAAACTTCTTCCTTTGTGAAGTGACTACTACAAAGAAATTTAGTTTTGAGAGACCTAGGGCTTAAATCTCCCAATTGACCGTTTCCTAAAATTAAATAATAATGTTAGTTTTCCTATGTATCCTACCTTGTGGTATTTTTACCTGAATGTAGTATCCACTTTTTACACCTCTCTGTGTCGGAAACAGGAAAATGGAAATTCCTTATTGTAGGATCAGTTCGTTTAGATGAACCACAGCCATAAAATTCGCATTTGTTGCCGGACATCTAAAATTATATAAAATGTTAATTCAGAATAAATTCATATTTATATTTACAGGGTCATTCACTATATTTTGGACACCCCTTGTATTCTTTATTATGACGAATGTATAAAACTGTTTTAAATTAGAGTTGTACTATTTTTAAATTGTTTTATGATAAGCACACCACATTTACATACACATGAGTGTGCTCAATAAAAGATGTTTACTTTTCGTTATCATATTTTTAAAATGGTCTTTTGTTTCTGGGGGCTAACTCTGTGTCATGTGAAAAATGACTATAGCATAGGTGCTACCTGAATCACATTACGTGTGTCTTTTTTTCCATTTTTTTGTTGGAATCGCTGTTTCACTGATGCGACTGAACGTCATGTGTTGGATTCAATTTATTTATGGTTGATCATCGAAATAAATAACAGCTGACATTTTGAATTAAAATTTATGTTTATAATTTTATTTGAATGTACCTATATAGCTTAATTTGAAAGTATGTATTTTTAAAAGCCCATGCATTTTTTCAGTTTTTTCCACAATAGAACAATTAAATAATTAAGTCCCTAATTATGCTTAATTCCCGCAATCGGAAAAACCATATTTTTTTCTTCTTCTGCTGTGAATTCAATATTTTATTTTTATTTTAATACAAATACAAATGTTGCAAAACTATACACTCTGGATTTCAAAATACTAATTTTCTTAAATGACTGATTGCGAAGTATTAATTAACAATTTAAAAATATATACAGGCAAACGATGATAATAATAAAAAAAGTAGAGAATTGTGCACCTAAGTGATTGAACACTCATGTTGTGCATCTCCATAAATTTATAAAACACATTTAATATTTAGTAAATAATCTTTTTTTACATGAAGGAGCACTATACATTTTTTTTTATTCTAATATTTTAACAAAATCAATGTTTAAGCTAAAAAACGTTAAATTTTAGTGATAGGCTTAATCTCTCTTGGTAACAGATTGCATGCTTTGGGCAAAATATGCACAAAGAATCTACGACAAATATTTTTATTGTACCTTTGGGATGGTTTGGGATACATTGAAACTGATGGATTGGTGTTGCATCGATTGCAGCCACATTGAATAAAAACACAGCGGTGTGAGTTCATCATTGATAGATTAATGAAAAAAAAGACTAGTATATACCATACCAATCCCAATGTTACTTCAACAGTTAGATAAAAAGATACATGTATTGTTTCAACATTTCATGCTAAAGCGAGCGATTCCAAAAGACCCTTTTTGACATGTGGTATTAGAGAGAGAAGAAAATCGCTTTGTATTTGAGTCGTGGGAAAGAGATAAGTGCCTTCAAATCCCTTAATATTTTAGCTGCCATTGAAGTTTACATATATGAAATTTTATATTATGTTAGAAGCAATTTTTCCACTTTCACTTTAAAAAATGTAGGTAATTTATACCATACTCTATATAAAAATTCACTAGAGTCTAATAAACATAATAATGCTCTATATCAGAAAGTCTACATTGGTGCAATTTTCACGATATCTAAATCTTAGGCGACACTGACATAGATTACCAAAAATGCATCATAGTAATCTACATGTTTCTTTCCACATGACACAGAGGTAGGCTACTGATTTCAAATATAGGAATTAAATGGATTAGTATTAGGACTGAAATCCTTATTTATATCAGTCTTAAGTAAGGTGACCAATCGCCTCGCTCCTTTTGTAGGATCTGTCATTCCTCGAAAAAAATATCCTTCTGCCTGTACTCATTTTCAATATTTTAAAACTAATCTGTTAATATCTGTATGACGTCGATATTTCTTGCTACTAAATTTCCAATTATTGTTAAAAAATTATAGGATGTGACAATTTAAAAAACTTATAATGGGCTATATATTAAAGTTTTTATTGAACAACTAAAAGTACCTATGGACACTTTTTTTTTGAATTTGGTGTCATCGGCGTTGACTACTAAGGCCATTAGCCTCATGTTCTGTGTAGGCTTTGTTACCGTTTCCCAGCGCCACTTTAGGAACAGCACTGTTAATTAGAACCCAACAGTGAATGGTCGAGTGGGGAATCCTACCTATGCATTGGGATTAATATTTAATTCCTAGGGACACATCATTGAAAATAAAGTTTTATTGACCTTTAGAGTTTTTTAACATTGTATCAAAAGTAGGGGTTTATTTAAACTGGTTAGTTGGGATAGGTGGGGCCTAGGAGGTTGATAGGGGTGAGTTATGTTTTATTATTTTAGTTCCCTCCTTCCTATCATAGAAAAGGTTTTAAGAATTTTTTAATATCATATTTCGTTTGTGAGATATAGTCCTCCACTGTAAGTTTTTAAATTGTCCCACTGTATATTGAAAATAATAATTCAATGGAATAATACTCATTTAAATAATTAAAAGGGATGTACCTAAGCATAATTAGTGTATTTTTGTGTGAATTAATAAAATATTTCATTTAGTTATACGTTGTATTTTTCAGTGTAAAAAAATTGGGACCTTATCATAAAACTAATCTGTAACCCCTTTAATATTGGAATAATCATTTAATTTTCTCCAATCACCAGACTGAAAAAATCAACTGTTCTCCAATTTCATTTTAAATTATACTAGTTAGGTACTGTTCAATAAATTATTTAACTAATTTAAAACATGCTAGGGTTTGTATGCTTACCTTTTATGTCCTTGAATAGAAAATAGAAGACTTAAATATAAAAAAATAACACAATGTTCAAGTGTTTATACAAGCACACACAAAACAAAAAAAATATAAAAAAGTGTCTAAATAATGTCACAAAATAAAACGAATATTAAAACAACCAAAAAACATATAACAAGACACACGATCAAAAATCAGAAGCTCAAAGTGGCTAAAAATCTGCACCAGAAAAAAAGTATTAAACACAAATTTTTATACGCACTAAACGATAAAAGGTTGCATTTACGGAATTTACGCATTTGGCAAAACTGGTTTATTTTATTATACCTATTGATTATTTTGGCATTTTATGTGACCTTCAAATACCCTTTTGTAATAATTTGCAATAGTAAATTGTAACTATAAAAATACTTTACCGAAGACAACTAAAAATGAAAAAGAAGATTTTAAATTATAATTCATACTCAAGCACAGACATGACCTAAAGACCTGACTTGGATATAAGTACAGTGTCGCCATCTACATTCTATATCCATCGTCCTCCAATGATAAGTCCATAAGGTTACCCTACTATATAATCATCATACAACGGTAATATGGTCTTTCTAGAAGAAAAGCTTTAGCCAGTCTTCGGAACTTATCGTATGTATTTATAGATTTTAATTGCATCGGAAGGTTATTATACAATTTTTTGGCATTGTAGGTAATGGAATGTTTTAATAGGTCAGAAGTGGGCATTATTAAATAAACATCAGTCTCTAAAGTTCTTGTAGGATATCTACGAGTCGGTCTTTCGGATAAATTTTGAATGTGCTTGCGAACTAAGCAGACGGATTCGAAAATAAATAGAGCAGGAAGGGTTAGAATTTTGAAATTTTTGAAGTAATTTTCGCAATGTGTCCTACTACTTAAACCAAATACATAGCGTATTGCTCTTTTTTGCAGTTTATTATAATTTTTTTAGAAAAATGAAATTGCCAATCGCTCTCAAATTATGCGAACTACCACCCCTACAAATTTGGACGCCAAGTTCGGAAACACCCTGTATACATTTTCCACATACATCTAACTCGTAAAATTTTTCTATATATATTCATTGAAAACGAAAATGCTGAAAAATTTAAATTTAGCACTTTTCCTCCTATTTTTCCATTACGGTCCATTTTAGAAAAATCATGTAAAAACAAAAATTATAGAAATCGATCTCGCAAACAACTTTTAGTTTAACAATTTTCTTAAAAATCAGAATTTTGCACATTTTGTCAAATTTCTCGAATAGGAAAATTTTACATAAAAGAAAAATTATAGATAATAATATTAAAAGTAACTTTTATTTGAACAATTTTCTTCTCCAAACGTAAATAACATATATTCCATAAAATAAAAAAATGACCACTCCCCCCAGATGTTCCGACTCTGCCCAAAATCTAATCAGTTTACCGCAGGCCGGAATTAAGCTGACGTTTAAAATTTGGTGTTTTTCTTTGTATCGGTTCATTAGTTATGGTGAATACAGATACACACACACACACAGACACACACACAGACACACACACAGACACAGACTCACACACACAGACACACACACAGACACACACACAGACACACACACACACACACACACACACACACACACACACACACACACACACAAACACAAACACAAACACAAACACAAACACACAAACCCAAACACACAAACCCAAACACACAAACCCAAACACACAAACACACATACAAACACAACACACGCACAACACACACAACACACACATACACAACACAAACAGACATCAACCCGAAAATAGTCAAAACGGATTTAGGGGACCCCAAACCGTAAAAATCCGTCGAAAACTTGAGGTCGAAAACAATCATGATTCCTATACTTTCCTTATATCTGTAAAATGAACGTGAGCGTGAGCGGATCGTGAGCGTAGTGTGACCTGAGCGCCTAGTGAGAATTGGTCTCAAAGGATATCCACAATAGATCTGAAAAGGTCGATGTGGAGGAGGCCACTTGGACCACAGACCTAACTAAATCTAATATCATACCTTCTTTTTAATAGCATCATGAGTATTTTCTACGGTCCACTCAATAATAGTGGATAATAGGCAATATCAGTCAACCGAACAGATTATGGGGTCTATTCTGTAAAAATTCCTTTATATTTAACGGCCTTTAAAAATATTTTCTTCTTTAATTCGGTCACTATTTAAACGGATCTTTAAAATACATTAGAGGACTATCTTAAAGAAATCTGTTTAAATAATGATAGAAGTAAATTAACGAATACGAACATATTTTTATAGGCCGCCAATATTTTTAAAGGCCGTTAAATATAAAGGAATTGTTACAGAATAGACCCCATAATATTCTATACATATATATTATATTACGAAATCCATCAATCACAGTTCACAGTACCTAGCTAAATTCTTTTTTGCAAAAAAAAAAACTATTAAAAACCGCAATACAAATGTTCCATCTCTATTATTTTTAAATTCTTGATTACGAGATGTATTTTTGTAACATAAATCATTTAAGATTAACCCTGCCTTTCTATTGTTCCGTTTCTAATGGTCTAATTTACGCAGTTGAGAAGATTTATAAGTTTAATTACAACTTTGTAAGTTTTCTTATTATTTAAAATTATAATTAACCATTGATCTGTCAAAAAAATATAAATTAGTAATTAAAACATTGATTGACTTTTTTAAATTTAATTCTACCGTTAAAAATTTGAAATAAGAATTTAACATTTGTATAAAAATTCAGATAATCTAGCTAAAGTTACTAAAATCTACTAAATGCAGTTGTTCATATTTATATAAAATCGTATTCACAGATTATCAAGATTTCCTGTGAGATTGAGAATATAAGTTCCCACGAGAGATTAAAGAACATTGTGGTAGTTATGCTTTAAATTATTAAATTTCTATTAGACAGACTCATTCAAAGTTAAATATAGATAAATGCAAATATATGGTACCCTAGAGGCTCTATAAATTAATCATTATTCATCTCTTCAATTTTCTTGGCTGCAATTATACAGGGCGTAATAATGTTAAATTACATAAAAATATTAGGACAAACGAAATTGTCATTCTAAATAATTGAATCGCTGGTTGCAGAAAGGATATAAATGTCACTGAACTTAACTTCTGAGATAAATGCAAATAACTGTTTTTCGAACTGGAGCATTATTTATAAAAAAACTGAATATGCATGTAAAAACTATATCAAAACACTATCCCTTTTAGGGGTAATTGAAAATATTTGCTTTAAGCAGTAAAAAGTTATAGACCTTTTAAGTTGACTAACATATGCCCTTTCTGTTGTCAATTGGAAGAATCAAAAAGAAAGAGGGAGTAATTGACGAAAAACACTTAAGACAGATTGTAAGAAAAAACTGGATTAACAAAACACAGATTTTTAATTTATAATAGGCCAATTAAAAATATCCCAAAATTCTTGTTCCTTCAACGTCGTTCACATATTTAGCCGATTTCTTTATGTGGTCCATTTTATCTAATTTTATGGGAAGTTTTCCTGTTAGGTAACAAAATACTTTAGGTTCAGCTACAATATTGGAAAGTCCTAGACAAAATGTATGTTTCTCGAATCCATTAATGTAGTCTTTGACAAGTACTACACCTTTCCCATCATTCTTGCAGAAGGAAAACTGATGAAAATTGCTGATTTAAACGCAACTTTTCTATCTCTTGGCGTACCTCTTTGAGAAGTTTCAGTAGAAATAGCTGTTTTTTTTATAAAGTCCAGGCCACCAGTCTTTAAAATTCACTATATCCTTTCCATCCACAAGATAGATTAGAAATTTATGTTTGTTGCTGGAAGATGCTATAATTTCTATATACTGACGTATGCCTCTAGCTGCTGCTCATTAATAATCTTTTCCAAGCATTTGAACCTGCAGTTACATGGGTCTCCAACAGATTTAGCAGGAACAACATTACCTTTATAATTTACGTATTCTAGGCCTTTAACACTAAAAAAAAATTCAAAAGATTATGTTTTATTATAACGACTAAAACTTACCGGTATTTTTTAATAATATTCCTTTTATATCCATCGCAGTTAACTACCCCTTTTTTACGTTTTAAATTATTTACGTACTCCATGGCTGGACAAGATAATCTAACTGACAGAAAATTAAAATAACAACTACCGATATTTTACTAGCAGCGCCACCTTGCGATCCGATTGATTGCACAAAGGGTACAAGTCAATTGACTTAGACCTTTTCTGCACTCAGCGTTATTGAAATGAATTATTATTTTACATGGTGTTTATCAGAATATGAATCCTTTATGCGCACAACGATGAGGTTTGGGTTGAACTGTCGATTCGCGTAAAGATCTCAAAATATGCGAAAACATGACATGACCCTTTCTGCAATCAGCGATTCAATTAGTCCTACTAACTTTGAAATATAGTCTCTATTTTATAAGCTTACTTGGATAATATTGTATTACACAAGAGCATTGCATCGTTTTATGGATGCATTAAATATGATTGTATCCTGCGATGAAGTATATATTTTATACTACTGTCTTAGTTTTGTTGCAGAAGTTAATTTAATTAGCACAATACGATATTTATGTGAAAAAGCAGTCCTCTTAATTGTTAGTACAGATAGAAAATTGGTTTAATTAGAGAAAATTTAAAAACAAACCACCTAATTTATACTTTAATAGCTATTTATGTAGCCAGTTAAGAAATGCCTTAATTTTTCAACGAGTAAATTGGAGAGATATTTCCTAAAATGGACGAGTTACACAAAACAGATTTTCGCAACGTGTTACAGTATTTTTCTAATTTTGACTAGATTATTTATTCAATAATAATTATTGTATTTGGTAAATGGCTCAAAATCATCAAGGTGACGAATTCCAAGTGTGATTTTAAAGAATTTTTTTTTAGAAATTATGATTATAAAACAGCTTAAATCATCACAAAACTTGTGTTTAAAATATATATAAAGGGGCATTTTTTTATAATTGGCTAGACTGAAACAGAAGTAATCCAAATAGCATATTTTAAGTTTTGAGATAATGAAGAAAAAGGTTTTTTTAAATTAAATTTTTACCTACAAAAATGTTCAAGCTAGTCGTATTAAGCGTGATTGGTAATCATAAGTTTAATCTCTTAATAAATACTTGATATAAATATGTTGTTTAACAAAAAAAAATTAAAAAATGAAATTGGATCACTTGGCGATCAAGAAGTACCAACTTTATTATTTTAGTAGAAAATTAAGACAAAAACTTAAAAATTGTCGAACAAAATAAACTAAATAAATATTTTTTTTGAATGAATTATTAAACAAACATTTTTCTTAATTTTCATCTTCTTGATTTTCATCACCCAGTAGATTTTACAGAATGTTAATGTCCTCTTCTTGCATGACATGAACACTTAGGTTAATATGGTACAAATTTAGATAAAATTGGTGATAAATGGGTGGCACATACTTTAGCATTTTCTTAATATCCTGCATTTTAGCATGAGTTATGGGTTTAGCGTTATCTTCTACTTCTGTTGGTTTAAACGAATGTAATGTTTCAAAAAATGTTTTGGTATTGCCTGATTTGTTTGACTCCAAACTATCGTAAACATCAGAGAAGTCGCTATTAAAGTAAAGTTTACTATCACCTTTCACAAATTTGTTTTTCCGAATCTTTGAGATTAGCACACGGTTACCATTAGTACTTTGGCCACCTTTACCCATAATTTTTAAGAGATCTTTAAAGTCAATAAATTTTCCCACCATATTATTAACAATGAATGGATTTGTTTCCTGCAATTTTCCATTAGTGATATCCATTCCTCTGGACTATAAACAAATTCCTTTCTCTTCTGGGCCTTTGTAATATCTGAGAAGTCGGAGTCATTTGGTAGAAATGAGTCTCCACTTACAAGGTAACAAACGATTATTTCCGTTATAGCTGGATTAGAACAATTCACTACATACATCATAAAAGACCAATTTCAATTTTACCCAGAGCATGAATCACTAATAGTATAAAGAGTGTTTGTGTTTGCGGGTATAATATTTTTCATGTTATAATAGAGGCAGGATATTACTTCTTGCAATCCTCTACCTCCAGTTGTTTCATACCACATATTCATTACTATTCTTTCGCCAATTGGTAAATAAAGATGTGTCCAGAAATTAAAAGTTTGAAGTTGTGTTAGATAGTAAACTTCTCCAGTTTGTACCAGTGGGGTTGGAAGGGTACGTTGTAGGTCAAAAGCCATTAAACATAATGTACTGCCATCACTCAGAGAAATTTGTTTGTAGCTATTTAACAAATCTCTAGCTTTAGAAGCAAGAAGATGATAATTGCCTTGCTCTTGTTTAATCTGCATAGTCTTTACGGCATTCGTTTCGTTTTGAATTTGAACACGAAAAATATCACATACCTTACATTTATATTTTTAGGAATGTAAAAATGTAATTGATATGTGCGAAATATGAACTCATAGTAACTTTTTTTGACCGCTTGTTTATCCATTTCTAGCAAAGCCATAATGTCTTTGATTTTTTTACTTTGAAAAACTTTAAAAAAATATTCATCCATTAGTTCCTTAATTGCAAAGAGTAATTTCAAAGAAAGTTATCCTTTAGAGAAAAATTAATAAAATAAAGTTTTTGATTAAGACTTCGTGACGGTATATATTTTTTAATATACCTATATAGTAATATTAAAAAAAAAATTAATAAAAGTTAACAAAGTAAAACTTTGGAGAAATGTTATGTATAATATTAATGAATTACGAGAGTTCTCCATATACGAGTACCTATCCATAAGCTTGTAGATTTTATATATAAATTTTACCAGCAACTTTCTGTCTATGTTAGGCCTGCACAAATTTGGCTTTAAAGGGAGTTGTATTTTTTTAATCTTTAATGTCTTCTGGTATGATATTGTAAAATTTGGGTGCAAAATATGAATAATGACCTCTGTCATTAACTATTTTCAGTATAGAAGCTTTCCTCAGCCGAGGCTGTAGCCGAGGATGTGCAAACTGGGATAATAATACAATATATTATGATATAAAGTGTATTATTTTACTTACAAGTTTATTAAAGAAATGTCCAAAAGAAAAATGCGAAACTCCATAGGAAATAGAACATAATTTAAAAAATTATTGCAGTCAAAAGACTGACACAAGCTCTCCCAAAATTCGTTTACGAAACCAAGTTCATTGTGTTATACAACGTGTTTATAAATATATACATACATCATTATTATGTGCTTTATTAACTCTGAGTTTTTATAAAAAAAATAATGTGAAAATGATGTAATTTATGGTGAATGAGATAAAACTACAAACATTTTGAGAACAGTTATATCTCTTTTCTACTTTTGGTTCCGACTTTACACCTATTTCAACAAACAGGCCACTTTTACCCAGGTTACAAAATCCTTTTTTTAACATCGACTTTTGCGGACAAAAATTTCAGCAATATCGTCAAGTTCAGCAAAACTCTGTTTAAATTATATTCCGAATTCGGTTATTGAAAAGTAAATATCAGGTCACGTGACCGAGATCACTACACCTCGACCCTCCGAGCAATTACTACTAGAGGGAGTCTTCCCCCCTTCCCCGCGCTAAATTTTGTTAGCAACATCTACTCCCCCGAGGGGGAAAATACCTCTTCTGTAATTGGCTTATTTAATCAGCGTTGCCAAGTTTGACAGCGCGTGGACAGCGCCAGTTCTGACACTTTCTGACACATGCCAATTTCGGTATTGTATTTTACGGAAAATATTATTATTTATAACGTTGTAAGGGTTGTAAATATATATTTAAGATTTATTATCTCTAATAATATGGTGAAACATGCTTTATGTGTAAAAGGCCTGTTGAAAATGCTTCTTCAAGATAATATCATAAGTAAGTACAGACACAACCTAATTATCAGAGGCGGTGCATTAGGCAATCACCTTTAATTTGCAATTAAACTTTCTTATTTTCTTATCGAAAAATTAAAATTAAGAGCAAGTAAACTCCAGCTAAGTTCGTCTTCATCCGTCTCATAATGATTATAGTAAAGGGTTAATTACCTATTATTATTTTAATATCACATCTTTGTAAAGTTTATTGTTATTTTTTTAGGTTTCCTTTTCTTGATATGAGAAAGAAATACATGGTTCCAAAATATAAGAATTCAACAAGTGACCACCTGAATAACGTTTTATGCTAATGAACATTTTTATTAAAGACCTCAGGGGAGGAAAATATTAAAACAACCTTCAATTTCGACGAAAGAAGTATAATAATCAATCCTGTCACTACTTCTACACTATATTCATCTGCTACTAAAATACTAAAACAGCAAGTAAGTAGAGAAACTTAAGTTTAAGGAAAAAGGCATAGCCATTTTTTTGTTGACACTTTTTTTTAACTAATTTTAACTAATTTTGTGTATTGTTTAAATTTTCATTTTTTGTACTTAATTTGTTTTAGGTTTAAACAAAATGAACTTCTAAGATATGCATGGAATATTCCAAAAGAGCTAAGGAATGTTTTAAAATTCTTATGAAAACTATTCAGAGCCAAAAACATAAAATAGTCTTCCTGTCCAAAATATAAATAGGTATAAATATTTAGATATTATGAGTGATTTTTTATTCTATAAATAGAACATAATTTGCTTCTAAATCACTACCTAATGAACTATATTATATAGTACAAAACTAAACAAGAATATCACATTATTTATGTTTTTTTTTAATTTCCTTAAAAAACGTCCCAAAAAAATGTGAATATTTATTATTGGAGTTTACATCGTTATGCTAAAACAATACTAGAACAACTTAAATAATGTGGATTTTGACTATTTTGAGTTATGCAGATCATTATGATCTAAAAAAATGTTTGTCTGGTGCTATAGTCAGGTATAAAAACATTTGTTTATTTAAACACAGTTGCAATATACATTTTATTTGGTTTTTAAGTTAAAACCTATTAAGACATCCTAAAATGACTTTTTTCGTTTGATGTGAGATTAATTATTCTATATTTTTGTTGGTGAAATAGGATATATTAAGATGTCTTACTGTTTTCTCTGATTATCTAAAAAGTTAGAACAATATACAGACTGTTATAACAAAAAAGAGATATACCTTTACTTAAACACACAATTAGTCAGTTCAATTGTACGATAATTTAAAGCAGAAATCCAGAAAACTTTAAAAATGTGTTTAAATGTGTTTTTACTATAACAAGGACATAATTATTAAAAAAACTTGGCCCATTAACATTGACGATAGGTTTTTATAATATATATTATACGAATCACAACGAACTACACAAAATGACATTATTAATAATTTAGCAATAAAAAAGTTAAGTACAATGATGACATTAAAAGTTGAGTTTCTCGAAATACTTTTTTTAAATTGTCTCAGTACCTACCTAGTATTTTTCTAGCACAATGATATTATATGAATATGCATTGTGTGATATCTTATATTTTGGGAATAAAATGATATATTTTTTGCAGGTTTCTGTTAACAACGATTCCAAGAACTTTTAAAAATATTATTAAAACGGCCTTTGCAAATATAATTCTCAATTAAGAGCTTTTGATCTAACATTAAATTTTTATTCTCCATATGGTTACAGCTTCCTAAGAAAAAAGTTTAACAAGACTTACCAGACCCAAAATATCAAAATTGTACCAACCAATTGATGGTTCTACTGGTTTCCATAGGAAAATTCTCCTCGAAACTACTAAAAGAAAAGTGGCAGAGGCAACCGAAGAAGGCAAAAAAGTCTTTTGCAAAACAAAAACTAGAAATTTGTTTAAGAATCTAATTATTGTTTGAAGTTTTACCATTAATAATTTTTGATAACGATTTAAGATTATGAAGTTCTATTATGTATTTAACTCTTTGATAACCTATGTTTAAATTTTTATTAGGACCAAAATAAATTATAATTTTCATTTCAACTACAAAAACCCTCATAATATTAAAAAGGGGAAAAACTTAGATTAGATTAAACATTTATCTACTTAAAATGTGTTACTTTTAGAAGGTATGTTATTAACGTTCTATTTGTACTTGTATTAATTTATTTCATTTTATTATCTGTTGTATTTTCAAATTGATTTTGATATTAAAGCATATTATTTATTTTTTTTCATTGAAACAAACGTTTATTAGCTTATTAAATATAATGAATTCATGTTGTTTTATTATATGCTTGTATGAATGATTACTTTGATTTTCTTTTAAAAATGAATTTCGAAGATAAAGCCGAAACGGTGAGTGAGAATAAAAAATTAGACGAAAGTGACAATAATTACTGGAGCTTTCATCTACACGCTCCTTTTTCTAGCCATCTACACCTGGGCCAGCAAGATTCGTCTTCCCTCCATCCTTACATTCTCCAGGTTTACAGAGAAAACGCCGTCCTCTTTAACATATCCAGACCTTCTTTGACGGGGACTATACCACTACATTATCAGCTTTATTTGTTATCTCGAGCAATTTAAATGCATTCGTAATTGCTCATTCTCACCTCTTCTCTTGTAGATTCCGTACTCTGCTTTCTTATTTTTAGTTACGTTTGCACTGCTCTTTTATTTTCACAGCTTTAATTCTATAATGCTGTAACGCTACAATATGGATCCATTTTTGTGGTTTATACTATTTAATGTTATTCGTAAGTGACCAACCTATTATTATAATTAAATATTATTGTATTACAGGCCTGAAGATATTCCTGTAAGGCCGAAACTAGTCGCTCCTGTATTTATTTATATTAAAATTGATTTTAAGGTTTTATTCTTCAATTGAAAAAATTAGACCTTTACAGTGATTTTGTTTCATTTCCTGCATTAGACACATATAAGACGGTATTCATTTTAAAAATAGTAAAATTAGCAAATTTTTTAGTTTTTTTTTTTAAATTAAAACGTTTGGACAATGTGTGTTTTTATAGGTAAATGATACGCCACTGAACAAGAAGGATGTTTACCTTCCCCCTTGTGCCCGCTTCCTCACTTCTTCTACAGATGTTGCACAATCGCCTACAAACTCGTTTTCACGCTCCCTCTATTAGTAATTGCTCGGAGCCTCGACCCGTGTTCTGTAACTGTGGGCGTAGACGTCTGAGTACTCTCACAATTAGGCTTTACTGCGCATGTCACTTGCCTAAAATTATAAGGCATCCTGTGAACGGTAAGCAGTGTTGCCAGACGTACGATAATTATTGTATTTGTACAATAATTACGATTCATAATGGATAAATGCACGATAATTTCTGAATGTTGATAAATTCACTCATCTCAGCGTATAGAGGATCCCGCTCTTTCGTTATTTAAAGTGGCGACGACGGTCAGATTTTCTGAAACTTTGGTATGTTGTTGTTTTTAACCTAGTAACCATAATGTTAATGAACCCAACTGAATCCTATAACTATACTTGGACAAAATATTGAAGAAGGTGATTCCTCCCTGTTCACGTACAACAATAATACTATACCAGAGCATAATGAATGGAATCACGCGCTTAAAACTGCAGAAGATGTCGGTATCACGTGCCAACTAGTCACAAATGCATGTTTATTGCCAAAATGAATTACGCCAGTGGCGTATAAAAACTATTGGCAAATTAAATGCGGTAATAGTAAATAATATTATATGAAAGTAGGTTGGTTATCTATTTTTGTAGTAATAATCATTTATGTTTATAATTTTGTTTTGTTTATTGTTAAAATATGTAAATATTATGCCAGTGGCGTAAAAACACTATTGGAAAATTAAATGGGGTAATATACTAGAACAAAATATTGAAGAAGGTGCGCCTTAAAACTGCAAAAGGTATCGTTATCATTTCAAAATGCACTCTTCCAGTGTCGAAAAAATACTATATTGGCAAATTAAAGGGGTATTTGTGAATATTACTAGATGAAAGTAGGTTGGTTATCTATTTTTGTTATATTAATTCATCTATGTTTATAATTGTATTTTGTTTATTATAAAAATATGTAAATTAAGCTTGGTATCACTTACTTGAATTCTAAATCTATGAAGTTTCGTAATCCATTGATTCTGCAGAACTATCACTGGAATCGTCTTTATCGTCGGAACTTAAAGTTATGAGTAAAGGTTCAACTACCGTTTCAATAATACCGTCCAAGCGCCACATATTATTTTCTTCCTTAATCACATGGGAAATAGCATTCTGCCAATCTTCAGGTTTTATACGTTCTATACCGGTTTTTAATAAACTTTGAACGTCGGCTATTTTAAAAGTTTTATTTTCTCAAGCTACAAACCCTTTCACTTGCGCCCAAATTAGTTCAATAGGATTGAATTCGCAGTGATAAGGGGGGAAGTCTTAGTACCGTAATACCACGATCACGAGCCATTGTAAAACATATTGAATATATTTATGGCGGTGTTCCTTTATTAGGTCCATTAATTCCACTTTAAGCATCTCGTCAGTAAATGTTATTGCTTTATCCCGCAGCCAGGTTTGTATATCCGTTTTCCTACTGGACATTATCGGAATGCGTTCAACTCGTCGACTGTGATAAGAAGCGTTATCTAGTACAATAACTGAATTTCGTTCTACACGCTGTAATACTTCAGTAAACCGTTTTTCAAAGCATTCCGCATTCATGTCCTCGTGGTAGGCTTCTGTTTTTTTTAATATAAACATAAGAGCACTATTTTCCAAAAATCCACTGTCACTTCTGATATGGATAACAATTAGGCGCTGTCCTTTAGCTGATGGTGCTTTCAAACCTGTAGATAATCCCTCTATAAAAGCTTGGCGATGACTAGTTACAGAAGTATCTTGCCATATCTTGTGTCCAGCATTCACCCACGTTTCATCGAGATAGTATATCTTTTTTTAGCGGCTTTAAACTCTTTATTATTTCGTAAATAACGCCGTCGCCAGGACACTATATCTGACCTCTCAATTAAAATTGATTTCCTACACCATTTGACAGAACGAAATATTAGGCCATATAAAATTTTTCGTAAAGTTTCACGGCTCATTAATGGAATTTCTTCGTTTTCTTTAATTTGGAAAGAACAACTTTAAGTGTTGGGGCTTTTTTCGAAAAAAAAAATGTACAGTTCTTCGAATGATTTGTTTTTGGTTATCGTCCAATTTCAACAATTTTCGACCACGGGTATGCGTTTTAGGGGCTTCTAAGGAGCTTTTTTTTGTCTTTTCGCGTACAATACGTTCAATTGTTGAAACAGATACTCCAGTTAAAAAAGAACTGCGGTTTACAGCTTCATTTGAAGGAAGTGTCTGTTTCAGCCCATCATACATGTTCACATAATGTTCTTTTCGTCCTTTAATAAGGGCTTTCGCCGACGTAATTGGGTTTCACTTGGACCCACCTCTGAATCCATTAATATTGTAACAATATAATTCTACGATTAAATTGTTTTTATTAGATATATAAAGACACTAATATTTTACTATTTAATAAACTTTTAAAGTACCTAGATACCTAATATACTACACAATAAATATAATTCCTCAAATATGCACTACCACTACTAAATTGTAAGGCACAAACATGAACACCTACTCGTATATCAAAAAAGAACATTTATACAAAAAATCGTTTATAAAATAATTATCGTAAATAGTTAAAGCGATACAAATCTAACTTTGTCGAAAGTTACTTTTCAACTGTCTTTGTGCCTGTGCTGACAATATTCAATCTGTAACCCGTCTGTCGTTTATTTACTTGAAACACATTTTAAAACCATTAAACACAGATAACGAAGTCATTAGGGATTAAATATATTCATTTCTTGAAAACTATCAAAAACGTATATTTAACGCATCATCTTTGTTTAAATAAAGATGTTGACAGACAAATTTAATAAAGTTTACTAATAAATAATTATTTGGTATTTGATACGCCGCCTATGCTAACTCTGTCGGAAATTTTCATTCATAGACAACAGTGTTGACCATGCATATGACTCACTTCTCCAATATTTTGTCCGGGTATAGTTTTGGATATAATGTTGAAATTTACCCATTTTCGGAATTTTTATTTTTCAACATATGTTGCATACACACGTTTATTAAATGTTTTAGTAATATATTATTACATACATATAATTAATAATATTTTTAATTACAGGGTGATTCACAAATGTGTGACGGTAGTTTTTTTGCAACGTCAGGGAAGCATATTTTCAAAAAAATACAACTCTATAATATTTTGGGGACAAAATATTATTCAGTACACATTTAATATTCAGAGTGTTTTATAGTGAAAACCACAAAATAAAATTATTTATTTTAAGAATTAATTCAAAACCCTGTACTTATGAATTATACCCACTAAAATATGTGTACCTCTAATCTTCAAAATATACAAGGCAGCTTATTTGTTGGAAAAAGTACAAAAACCACGGTCAAATGTAACCGTTTTCTCAGTATATAATAATTTTGACACCGTTTTATGGGAAATTAATTTTTAATCCGGTACTATGACTATTTTGTAAAATACAAGGCGTTAAAGTGAAGAATTACTAATTTTAGTTATTTTTTCTTCCAATTGAAGAGTTAGATTATTTTTATGTAGAATATATAAGTTGTATCCTCCAATAACGTCACACTAGTAAGGTCAGTTTTGTAGGAAAAAATCTTAAAAAAACGATAATTTCTATAGAATTATAAAACAATTTTATTTGTATTTATTACCAGTTACTCATCTTCCGAAAGTCGCAAGTCAAATTGCTTTATATCACATTTTGCGCGAAAAAAAAAAACAGTCTGTCACGGCTTTGACACCCCAGGGCTGTATTTACTGCAATGTGTATTTAGTGTTTGTACTGGGAAATAGGATGATGAAAGGTATGATTAAAAATACACAGAAAGATCATGATCCATTTTTCCATATTATTAATTTCCTGTTTTTCGGGTCCTTTATAGTTTCTATTTGCGTATTTTAATATATTATAAATTGAATCGTATATTGTTGAAAGGAGTCCAGCGCCATTATCTATTATTTCAAGATTTTCATATCCGTATCGTTTGGTGCTAAAAGGATGCGGACTCCGATGCATTATATGGGCATAAACCGAGGGCATAAACACTACGCGCGCGACTGCGATTAATGTAGAAAGGAGGTAAAGCGGCGTCGCTTAACCCTTTTCAACAACTTAAATAGAAACAAGGTACTTCTCAGTTTGAGTAATATTTCAAAAAGAAAATAGAATGGATTAAAAATTTGTTATCACAGAAGGAAACGCCACGTAACAATAGGGGCTCGTGCAATTTCGGAAGAAAACAATATTTTAATAGGGCAACATGCTGAATCATTTTCTCTTAAACAAACAAATTCAAGACTGTATCAGCTTTTTAAGAAACGCCCAGCATCAATAATTAAATATTATTATTATACCTGAAATATTTTGAAGAACACTACCATTTTGGCGGACCTCGGGTAAATACATGTTGTAAATGTGAGGAACTTGGAGTAAAAGATAAAAGAATACTTCGCTTGGTGATGTAGTTAAAAGGGACTGCTGCTGAGCTTCTCGTACAAAAACATAGATTAAAAAATGTACACGTATCTTAAAAAGCTGAAACTTTGTAACAATCAACTAGTCTAAAGGACCACCGCTTTTCACCAAATGTAACAACCAACTAGTCTAAAGACCACTTGTAACTACTGGTAGGTCTTTAGATACTGTTTTTAATATATACTATTAAGTGATTAAGGCAGCACTGTCACCAGCCAAAGGGTCCTGGAGTCCAGAAGGAACATCCATTCATCAGTGGCAAATAAAATAATAAAAAAAATAAATTGAAAAACAAAAATTATCCCTTAATAGCGTAGTCGAGCGGTTCTTGGCAACTTGTTTTAGACTCTTCCAGTCCTAAGGGAATAGAAACGCCGAGGCTTCTCAAATGCTCGGAATATTTTTATGGTTTTGAAAAGGGGAGATAATAAGTATTAAAACAGTAAAAAAATGTATATTTACAATAAGTAAAAAATAACTAATATTTTCAAGACAAGACAAGATTCAAAAAAGTTGAACCACTCGTTTTTGCCATGCAATAGCGATTTTGGCACTGTGAAAAAACTTCAGAGGTGTTACGTCAGAATGTTTTCTGTTCCTGGGTTTACCAACCTGATAATCACATAATGTGCAAGAATTAGAAAATTCACCGTAATGGAAGTTGAGAAGAATGATATATTAGATTTATAAAAAGAATAAAGTGTGTCACGTCTTCTTGCTTCACTTGCGTGGAAGTAGAAGTCGTGGGTGGCGCAGGCTGTTACCTAGAACAAGGGTGTTCTGCGTCGAGTACACCCAGAGTGCACTCAAGGCAGCCCCAGTGAAGTAAGTAATTCCAGGCGTTCACTTACATATGGGGTATACCTAAAAAAAGCATATTTACCTTACTCAACCTAAACTGTTCAATTACCTTGTACCTGGACGAGCTAGATAAAAATAGTTAAAAGAAACACAGGAAATTTATAAAAATAATATGTTTCAAACGGCAACCACACTGGAGCAATACGACACCCATATAATATTGGTCTTTATTTACAATAAATTGCCCACAAAAATAATAAAAATAAGAAAATAAATATAAAGCAGTAAGACGGATGCTCTTAGTGAATATATGGAGAATAGCTCTCAGTTAATTAGCAAAAGAATTAATCTAATTAAAATATGTAAATAAAAATAAGAAATTAAATATAATTATATTATAAAAATATATATTTACACAAATAAAATAGAAATACAAAAATTAAATCTGCAATTTAAAATAATTTTTGGAATGCACTGTAAGGATATTCCTTGCCCATAAATAAAATAAAAAATATGAGAAACATTATACTTATTGTAACGGGAAGTAATTTAAAAAAAAAACAGGTTGAATTCGACTAGTGTCATTCTAACATACTCGATATTTTCAGTATGTAAAAACAATGTTTATTTCCACCGTGATAAATTAAAAATTTAAAAACTAGGAGCTAAGGAACTCGATGTTAGCCCGGTAAATGTAGTCGATTTTACGAAAAAATTGTTCCTGACAAAAAGTCACTTATTAGGGAATAACGTTACCTCGTGATTGACAGTAATACCGAAGTAAAGGGTCAGACAGCCAAGCAGCACTTAAGGCCATATCGAGTCAGAAAGTTACGTCGAAGCTGGTATGGGAATGCATCGAAGAACTAAGAACACTGGCAGACCGAAATAGAGTAAAACTATTTTGGGTGCCAGGTCACCAAGGGATCGAAGGCAAAGAAAAGACTGACGAACTTGCAAAAAGAGGGTCAGAAGAAACACCGGAACCAGACACAAACCCAGGAGTACCAAAAAGTTCAGTCCGGGGTTTCATAAACGACTGGATTCGGGAACAACATATCAACTATTGGGGAAACACCCCAAAACAGGCACATGGAAAAGCCTTCATAGGCAGACCATGTCCCAAAAGAACTGGAGAACTACTCTCAATGAATAGGAACCAGTTGAAAGTGATAACAGGATTCATGACTGGGCACGCCCCAGTAAAGGGACACTTGAACAAAATTGGCATGTACAATGGGGAACTCATGTGCCGACTATGTCACAAGAAACCAGAAACGGCCAAACACATACTGTGCGAATGCGAAGCTCTAGATCGCAAAAGACAGGCTCTTTATTGGACAACCCCAGGTTGATCCAACAACGTATAGAACCCGCTCACCCAAGGATCTGTACAAACTTGTACAAGGTACAAAGGTGACAGAGTGGGTGCTATGAACTAACATTGGGTAAAACACAATAAGCCAATAGGCTTCAGTGTTATTCAGAGACACATAGTCAGACGAGCCCAAAAGAAGAAAAAAGTCTATTGACTCTGGAAACCTAGGATGTTAAGAAATTGAGTCGGCGAAATAAGACTACAATAATGCTGGACTTGCTTCGCTTACGTAACTTAAGAACTCACAAAACGGTATTCGTTACAAAGTTGGTAATTCAATTATTATTTCGACTTTAAAAAGTTCTGTCGTTGAAATCAGCCTGTGAACGGGCTTCTCTTACGGAAGTTCAGAAATCCTTCGGTCTAGTATAGACTAATTTTCTCGGACTATCACTAATACTTTATTTTGTTAATTTCTAACAAGCGACGTCAGGCGATCGATGCCGAAATTAAAAATGACGATACTGGCGGTAAATGGTTTAACACTGAAAAATAAACAGCGGAAGAAACAGCGGCAAAAGAGAAATTATTATTATTATTATATTTTACGCTAGAAATAGTTTGGTTTCGAGTGGTTTGAAGTGGGAGTAGCCAATATTTACAAATCAGAAAATTTAAAAAAAATCCTTTATTTCCATTTAACATTTACCTGAATTTGAACGTTTCAAGTTGTATTCGAATTTCAGTAAATAATTATACAGTATGGTTCAAATGAAAGGAATAAATTCATTATAATGGAAGTAGCTGGTTTTTCGAAAAAATGCTCGGACAGGTCAATTTTGTTTACTTAAAGCGCAATTTTTTAAATAAAATTCAATTTTCCCCCACTTCCCATTTTTGGGCAGTGACGTCATTGACAATTTTTTTAAATAGCAACCCCAATTTTTTTTTTCTTGATTTTGATAGATCTTGCAATTTCCTACTCGGAAACATAATATTTGAAATATCTGACATAACAACTTTTTTTGAAAAAAAGTCATTTCAAGATCAGATACATAAATTTTATGTTATTTTGAAACACAATAAATTAATAACAGATAATTATTTGTAATTAAATGCTTAATCTAACAAAATAATAATAAAAAAAATAATAATAAAAAGAATTTGTGAAATTGTCATTAAATTCGTTTTATTATTATTATTATTATTATTATTATTATTATTATTATTATTATTATTATTATTATTATTATTATTATTATTATTATTATTTTAAATTAAGCACTTAATTACAAATAATTCTCTTTTATTAATTTATTGTGTTTCAAAATAACATAAAATTTATGTATCTGATCTTGAAATGACTTTTTTTCAAAAAAAATTGTTATGTCAGATATTTCAAATATTACGTTTCCAAGTAGGAAATTGCAAGATCTATCAAAATCAAGAAAAAAAAATTGGGGTTGCTATTTAAAAAAATTGTCAATGACGTCACTGCCCAAAAATGGGAAGTGGGGGAAAATTGAATTTTATTTAAAAAATTGCGCTTTAAGTAAACAAAATTGACCTGTTCGAGCATTTTTTCGAAAAACCAACTACTTCCATTATAATGAATTCATTCCTTTCATTTGAACCATACTGTATATTTTGAACTACGGAAGCTCTCGTAAATGTTCAAAAACGGGAATGTTTAAGAAATAAAATATGGGATTTCTTAAGAACGGTAAAAGGCGGAAATTAACTTGAACTTAACATTTTTATATTCAAAGTAAAATTTATTGACTTCGTCGCAAGAGACAAACAAAAGAAATAAGCCACGACATGAATAACAGATTTATTCAGTATCACAGTTTCATCACTTCAAACATGATCCTTCTAAACCCGTATTTAAAAATGCCTAATGGTGGGCCGTAAGATTATTATTAAATAAGGCATATCAAAGCAAGATACCGATTAAAGAAACCAAAATAAACCATATCAGAGTCACGACCAAATATAATAACTGTATTCTTTTCATTTGTTTTGAAATGATTTCTTTAATAAACACTTTAAAAAAATGTTTCATTTCTTAAGTTGTTGAAAGGGACTGAATGACATTTGAAAAAACAATAATTTATTAAAAAAATATATTTATACTTTCGACTTTGCTTTGCATTGATGTACCTATTTATAAATACGATACTCGTTTAAGATTAAACAAGAGAACCAATTAAAAATACCTGTCTGATTCAGAATAGGTTTCTGCGTTTTTCTCAGATCTTACAAAATGTTGCTTGTCTTCTTTCAACAATATATACTTCAATTATTATTATTATTGCGGACAAATTCAATAAATAAAAAAAAAATATTGAGAATAAGGGCCCAATAAATTATTGTTTAGAAACAATTTTTTTGCATAATTCGTTTTGTATGCAGAGTCCAAAATTTTTTTAGAACAGAATTTTCAGAGCTGTGATGAAAGAAACGAAATTTGTATGGGGTGAGTGAAAGCAGCCAAATCATTATAAATTTGTATGCATAAAACCCAAAATAAGCAAAATATTGTCATTAATTTTCTTACTATTTGCATTTGCGTGGTTTATAAAATAATCGCACGTATTATGTTCCCAAAATTTCAGTAGTATATTCTACAGTTTTCTATACCTGAAGCATTAAATCCACACAAATAAGTTTTTTAAATGCTTGTATGTACAGTCGTTGAATTGACATTATTTTCCAATTGCTGCCGAAACCCACCAAAAAAAAACAATTCAATACATTCTTGATGTGATCATAAATTTTCTTGTATTATGACACAGATTATTAAATAAAAATATATGTACCTATACCTATTCCCATCACTCAGAAATATAAAAAAAGGTTTTTAAGTAAACGAGGGAACGCATTATATTTTATTTTATAACGTGTGCATCTCCACTTGATGTTCTTAAGCTGTGCGCGCTCGCATTGCCTTCTCCTCCTATATTTTCCAAAGAATTTCTGAAGACCGCAATGCGATCGAGACTAGCACAGCGATGGGACTGGACCGCGATTGTCTAATGTATTCCCTCTTTAAATTTTCGAATTGTTTGTAACTTTTTGTCGCACCACGACTGAACTCACACATTGTTTTGACATTCAGTGCTGGGTACCAGACCAGCTAATATTGTTTCACAAGCAAATTGTATTTGATTTAGTTTTAAAAATAATTTTATTCAATTATATTTTTTAATACAGATTCAATTCAAATAAAGATACATGGTCTGTCCGTCTGGGTCTGGTAATATCTATTTGTGTATTAAGAGCGAAAAGTGCTACTTTGCCGCTTGAGACAAAAAGTTGCCGCGTGACACGTGGCGGAGCGCGACAATTTGTCGAAAGCGGCAACGAACTTTTCGCTCAAAATGCACACAAGCTTTTTTCTACAATCACATTATTTTAAGAAATAGATATAAAAACTGCCAATTTATCATAAGTTGTGTATAATGTTTTGCCTATATCTACGTTATTCATGAAAAAATCAGTTGATATTCAAAGTCAATGTTAACTTGGATAATAAAAGAAAAAACATCAAACTAGGTATAAATAATTTCAAAATAATTTATTAAAAAGAAATATTATTATATTATATCTAATTTAAATTAGGCAAGCGACGAAGCTGCCAAGTTATCTGCTCGGCGATCGACAACGCTGTCACTTAATGTCAGTTCGCGGAAAACGTCAACTTTGCGGTTAAAGGACCCCGCAATAATCTTATGGAAATTGGATTTCTGTCAAATTGTCTGAATTTTTGATATGTTGTAGATTTTGTCATCCTGAACAAAAGTCTCCATGGGCACAAAGTACTAAAATGAATATTTTGGCAGCTACGAAGCTGCCAAAGCTCCCCTGACCCCCTGACCCCTGGGTTTTTGAGGTCGTTGACAGTTGACAGCTGTTAACTGTCAATTTGTCCAATCTGACATGAGAATTGAATTCAGTGACCTCAAAAACTCTCAATGTGAAAAGAGGATATTTACTTTTATATGCTTTGACAGTCAATTAACAGCTGTCAACTGTCAATTTGTCCAATCTGACATGAGAATTGAATTCAGCGACCTCAAAAACCCAAACTCTCAATGTGAAAAGAGGATATTTACTGTTATATTCCTCGTTGATAGTGAATTGACAGCTGTCAACGGTCAATTTGTCCAATCTGAAATGCTTTTGACAGCTGTAAATAGTATTGAAAATGAATAGTTTTGCAACGGGTCAGGGGATCTTTGGCAGCTCCGTAGCTGCCAAAATATTCATTTTGGCACTTTGTGCCCATGAAAACTTTTGTTCAGGATGACTAAAATCTACAACATATCAAAAATTCAGACAATTTGACAAAAACCCAATTTCCATAAGATTATTGCGGGGTCCTTTCGAAGCGCAAAAGCCTACTTTGGATAGCGATCGTAGAAAAAAGGAATGTATTTATCCGATCGGTACATATAATTAAAATTCTTCAAAATTGTCTCCTTGGACGTCGATATTCCGCGCCCTGGAAATCAGCTACCGTAACCTCTTTTCGAGACTCTGTGCCTACCAGCCTGTTGGATAGCAGAAACATCTTTGAAAGAGCGACCTTTCAATATTCTCTTGATCTTTGAGCTGGCTTATATCGGGGCCCTACTGTGGCTGCAGCAAGGTTGCAATCCCTATCAAAACCAGGCGGGCGGTCACAACGAAGGTGGTATGGCATCAATTTCGCACAAACCCAGCATGCTCAAATTTTCAAAAATAATTTTGTGGACCGTTGTTTTGCACATGTTAAGGACTTCGATGGTCGGAGTCCAGAAGATTTCTAACTTTGGCCATATTTTCGTCCAAAGCACTCGTTGAAAGTCGTCCCGTTCTTGAACTTATTGAACCACTGGAAAACCTGAGCCCTCGTCATTATGAACCTACTTAACAGAGGCAAGCGTCTTAGAAACAGGTTTGCCCAGGTAAAAGCAACATTTGATCGCATAACGTTCCATTTTGGACGCTTTCTGACGTGAAAAAAACATGCGTAATCCGCACTTCATCAAGGTAGCTATGCTTGGGGGAACAGAAAACCGGTTTTTCCTCTTTATATGCAACGCACGAAATTTTTATTTTTGTCTCGTTCTTCCCTCAAAATTTCTATTCCCTGACATTCAAGAATAAATTTTACCCAGGGCTCGGACTCACATATCCGTAGAACGGTAACTCCCATGCAGTGGCGGCTTTTACATAAATACAGTAGAGATGCAAGTCTGCCAAAAAAAAATGCAAGTATTTTATCTACATTTCACAGAAAATATTTAATACATTTTAAAATATACGTAAAATAGATTTTATGGATAATCTTATAATTTTAATTTAATTTTAAACATGAAATAGTAAATGATGTTGGTGCGCTGCACTGCTTGGGCCCGCGCTCTTCGTCTCCTTTAGTTGTTCTAGCATTTTTGATAGGCATATGCTTGTCAAAAACGATTAACTAACAAGTTTACGAACAGATAAACTTTCTTGGCAACAGTATTTTGATCAAAAATTAAAAAAGGTATATTGAATAATTCTACTTTAAAATTTATAAAACACATTTTTTTAATTATTGATCAAAATACTGTTGCCAAGAAAGTTTCTCTGTTCGTAAACTTGTTAATTAATCGTTTTTGACAAGCATATGCCTATCAAGATTAAAATTATAAAATTATTCATAAAATCAATTATACGTATATTTTAGAATGACTTAAATATTTTCTGTGAAATGTAGATGAAATACTTGCATTTGTTTGGCAGTTTTGCATCTCTACTGCACTTATGCAAAAGCCGCCATTGCTCCCATATTAGGAAATAGTAATAGAATTACAGCGCAACTTGACGGTCATGGTTGATTTTGCAAGTAAGTCCTCAACGGGTAAGAGGCAATGTGAAAGTAGAAAAAGAATAAGAAAAAGAAAAAAAAGGCAGGACCATTGAAAATTTACAGTAGAAATTATTCGCACTAAAAATTGTTAGTCAAATTAAGATTTGTTTACACAAACTCAATTTTTGCATTATTATAGCGATATTCGCTATAATGAAGCAAAAATTGATTTATTTGCATAAACCAATCTTAATTTGGCTAACAGTTTTTAGTGCGAATTTTGTCTTCGCGTTTGGTTGAAGACATAAGGGGTAACTAATTACTTTAATCAACATATTAAAAGGCACTTCCTTTTTCTGAATATTTTCTATCCACACTTTTGGCTTATTTGAAGATATAGAAGGTGTACCAAATTACTATTCGATTTCTAAAGTCATTTGAAGGCAGTCCATCAGGGACACTTCCAGGGAAATAACACAAAGTTAAAATAACCAAATCAATTAAATAAATTGAAATTACAAATCAAAGAACCAAGTTAACGTTATCAATAAATTCACAATGTTATTAGGCTTCCGCCCATAACGCAATTCAATCAATATTCACCTGACATTACAATCCCACCCACCTTCCACCTTCGACCTAACCACACACACAGCGCCGCCTGTGGAATTGGTTGATTACAAACGCTACCCCAGTCTGCCCCATAGGAGTTCCCCTTGGAAGCGTCTACCGCCAGGGGACCTATTTTCAAACCGTGTGAGTACTCATTTCTCTCAAGATTTCAGGAGAAATGTCATATGTCAACGTGGAAACTGTATTTTGAAAACCAGTGACTACCTCATGACTACTCACTGACCTTTTCTCTCGGTTTATTTCGAGAGAATTCATATTATCAGGAGAATTTGACCACGTGATTAGGGGCGTGTGTACCCTTCCTCCATGTGTGTACCCATAACCGATGTGTGTACAAGGCCAAGTCACATACTACCTTTCTCTCGATAGAGCACTCCTTTCTCTCAATAGAGCACTCCTTTCTCTCAATAGAGCACTCCTTTCTCTCGAGTTTGAAAATAACCCCCCTGGTGCGTTGCTTAGCTTAGACCCTAACCACAAATCCATCCACCGGGGATCGGGCTGTATTTATATTTCAACAATGTTTAAATCTAACGTATAAATTTATTGAATACGTTCCCATAACTAGTTCTCTTGAAGTCACGGCCTCGACCATAGATAAAATAATAACAAATAGTATTGACATTTCTGCCTGCTCCGTCAAATGCGCTGCAAGTGATGCGCTATTTTTACAATTTATGCCTTGATAAGTAGCCGGAATTAAATTAGATGTACTTGAAGTAGCAAAACCGGGCGAAAGAAAATGCCTATAAAGCATTTTCCATTCTTCTCAACGTTTCAAAGCAAAAAAAAACGCAACGCAAAAAGTTTGGGTCTAATTGAAAGTGTTATAATTTTTTCTTTTTAAACTTATTTCGATACATTTTTCAGCACACTGTATATAATTTTATCAATTTTAATTTGAATATTCAGTATTTTCATAAAAATTAATATAAAAAATACAAGTATGGTGTTGATCTCAATAAACAATTTATTAAACAATATTAACAATAAAAAACTAAGGATATTAAAAAGAAAGTGGGAAAATTAAAACCTAATACTTTGTATTTCCCGCTCCGGCTGCTATACTAACTGCCTGTAGCATTTGGTTCATACTATCAAGCTTATGAGACATTTTGACATTCTTCTTCCAGAGCAAATCAAAGTTCATTTATAGCTGGCGCCACTTTGCGACGTCTAATCTACCTACCAAGCATATCCCAAACGTGTTCTACTCGGTTAAGGTCTGCCAACATGTCAGCCAGTTCAATTTGTTAATACCAGCTCTTGTGGTCGTGCATTATCCTGCATTAGTACAAAATTATCACCCATATGATGAGAAAAAGGTACAACGTGATTCACTAATATCTCTTCAATAAATCGGTGCGCAGTCAGTGAACCATCTACAAAAACTAATTCAGTGCGGGCATCTCGAAATATTCCTATCCAAACCATCACCGAACCTCCTCCATAGCTAAGGCGGGGGCTGAAAGCGCACTCCGCTAACCTCATTGCAGTTGGTCGCCATACTCGTTCTCTCCCATCTGGTGAGTTTAAACAGTATCTCGACTCATTTATAAAAAGAACATTGCTCCATTGCCTCAAATTCCAATGTAAATGGTCCCAGGCAAAATGCAGTCTAGCCACTCGGTGAAATAATTTGGAAGCAGTTTCTGGTCTGCAACTTTTTAAATCAACCTCCTGTAATCTTAGACGAATACACTCTTATCTCGAACATCTTGAAGCCGATTTCTTGTTTGCAACGCTGTTAAATCCCTTAAAGCATTAAACCTGATATATCGTTCGTCAACAGAGGTAGTTTTGCGCTTTCTACCACTACCTGCTTTATACTTATTTATACTAGTTTATCTGAAACGTTCGACTACCATTTTTACGGTAGAGCTATGAGTATGCAGTACTCTAGCCACATATTCAAAATTTCGCCCATCTTCAACGAGAGCAACGGTTTTTGCACAATATTCAGTACTGAGAACCATGGTCAACCGTAGGTATACAAAATTTGACTGTTAATGACATTAGTACGACAATTACTAAAGCCACCTCATTAAATTAGAAAATTACCATTAAAACCCAAACCCAACGAAAAAATCTGATGTGTCCAACACATGACTTTCCTATCTAGTTATTATAGGCTTTTTCCAGTTATTTTGTACAACCTATTGCAGCACCTCTATAAATTTTTACAGGATTAACTAAATATATACATTTTTCATATACATCTAACTGGAAACATTTTTCCATAGATATTTATTGAAAACGAAAGTACTGAAAAATTTAAATTTAGCACTTTTCCTCCAATTTTTACATTACAGTCCATTTTAGAAAAATCATGTAAAAAACAAAAATTATAGAGATCGATATCGTAAACAACTTTTGCACATTTTGTCAAATTTCTCGAATACGGACCATTTCAGGAAATTATAGATAATAATATTAGAAGTAACTTTTATTTGAACAATTTTCTTCTCCAACACAAATAACAGATATAGGGGTCTATTCTGTAATAATTCCTTTATATTTAACGGCCTTTAAAAATATTGGCGGCCTTTAAAATATTTTCGTATTCCATAATTTACTTCTGTCATTACTTAAACAGATTTCTTTAAGATAGTTCTTTAATGTATTTTAAAGATCCGTTTAAATAATGACAGAAGTAAAGAAGAAAATATTTTTAAAGGCCGTTAAATATAAAGTAATTGTTACAGAATAGACCCCATATTCCATAAAATATAAAAACGACCTTCTATAAAGTACCCACCAGATGTTTCCCAGAGGGTGTTTCAAAATTAGTGTAAAAAACAGCCCTTCGATTAACTGTATAATAGGTCAAATATAAATTTTTATGAAAATACTGAATGCACAAATTAAAATTGATAAGAGTATATACAGTTTACTAAAAAATTTATCGAAATAAGATTAAAAAGAAAAAAATTGAAACACTTTCAATTAGACCCTAATATTTTGCGTTTCCTTTTTTTGCACATATGCGTGTAGTTTAATGCTGGCAAAAAAGCAAAAATCCATCTAGGTGCAACTTTACTTTTAATTTCACAAGTCACATAAGCGCTCCCACATTCTGGGCATAGTACAGCTTGTTCGCCCCCTCCTCTGCTCCCAATTACAAAGAGCGAGCAAAAAACAATGTGCCACTTTTTACAGTCGGCTGCCTGACTATAAGTTTCTACTTAACTGAGAGATTATAGTAATAAACTCATGCAATTTATAGTTCCATATCTCTTTAGTTTTTTTAATCACTTTTTCAAACAAAACTCGATATCAATACTACAAATTAAAACATAAATCACCAGTAATAAATATCAGATGATTTATATTGCAATTTTGAGAATTTCTACAATTTATATCCTACTTAGCTCTTGGGGTGGTTGAGCACCGTCGGATACTTCTATAGCGTGTATTTCAGCGTAAAAACAAAAACAAAATATTCATCGTCTTTTGCATTTCACTTTCTACCACAAAATTTATTACAGAATGGACCACCTGTGGATTTAATCTTGTTTTTAAGGTGAAATATATGGTAAGTGTGCGAAAAAACTCTTCTATTTTCGGTTTTTATTCGTGTTGATGTATTTATTGCAAAAAAATAGCTCAAAAATACCTAAACATGCAAAGGTATGTTTTAATACATCATATTTAAAAAAAAATTAAAAAATGTATTTAAAAGAATTCGTACAAAGTGTTTCAAAAATGTCCACCAATGTATCCCTTTTAATTAGTCCTTTCTCTATTGATATGACCGGTTATTTAAGTATTTCTGTATAATGAATCATTTACGCATATTTTGCTAAAATGGCTTTTCTTATCAACGTCCAGCATCTCCGTAGCTTAGCAATTTCTCTTTCTGAACTCTGAAGGGGATGCGAACAAGAATATGATACTGCCGAGCCCGACGCTGTTATTGTATTGTAAAATTTGTATTGGTTAACACCGACCGATTAAAGAGAGGCACATCTCAGTGATAATGTCAACTACATTAAATCTGTAGGCTGGATGACGAGCTAAGAGGTGCCTATCAAGTTAAGGCTGTTATCGCGATTCACTAGTTTAGCATTATCCATGTATCTTAGTTATTTATTATCAGGATAATTTCATTTTTAGCTGAAGTATTTAAAAGAAACACCATAATAATATCTAGTCTTTTAATTTTTTTGTTACACCTTAGTTTTTTAAATAAAACTGAATATTAAATTTTATCAATTTGCAGATATCAATTTTTGAAAAACTGGAGTTTTTAGCTGATTTTTTTTTCTATTTATTTTTCCATTTACAAGTTTTTGTTAAAATCAAAAACTAATTGAGTTTTGTAGTAAACCGTTTTTCAATAATATTTTTATTTCGAACTTGTGAAAATATTTCCCTCTTTATCATATACCTGTAACCAACTTTAGTCCGGATTAGCAAATATAAAGTGATTCGGCCAGGGTCTCGCTCTTTTGATTGTAAAAATTTAGTATAAAATATTTTTTACGTGTTGTGTAACTAAGTATGAATGAAAAGTCGTACAGTTCCTAGCAAAAGGTTAGACTATTTTTATTATACATTTTACTAAAGAAAAAATAATTTGATTGATATGCGAATATGATTTTTATTGATTAATTTCCAAATTATATCGGAATTCATGAATATTTTGAGAAATATAACGAGTCGAAAACAATGATCAATTTTCAAAATATTCCTAAGAACAGATTATATTAATTTTTAATTTATTGGAAATATTATAAAAGTAACCTTTATTATTTTGCTAATTTCAAATCCTAATGTACTAACACCCCAGTCTTTTCGACAATACTCAGCTCATAATGAGTTGGTAAATAAAAACATTTTTGAAGCAGCTTAAAAGGCCATGGAACAAGCAGGACTGGAAGAATTGCAATATAAAAGATGGTCTAAGCGCTCATATAAAGTTAATTATAACGCTTTATCTGGAGTTGTAAGTTTATATTTTAACATTATAATGTGTGATCCAAAAACAATGTTTCTAAAGTAAGCCCTAATCGACAGAATTGTGAAGAATCCGTCATGCGTGATTTTTCCATGGTCTATTGGTCTAACATATAAAGCGTTTATTTTTAAATGCACTTATTTTTTACTGGCTTGCATTATTGTGGCGAATAATGGAAAAGTTTTGTATGTTTCTTTTAAAAGTAAGTATTGTCCTATCTGTGCTCGACCTTTATAAAGCTAAATACCACATTTTGGTGCATTATATTCAAATAATAGAAAAAATTGGCCCTCCTATTTTTATCAGTTCTTTCAAAGGCGAAGCAAAGCATAGAGATTTAAAAATTGTTGCACAAGCAATTAGAAGCAGAAAAAATTTACCCTACTCAATTTTAGCTAGGTGTCAACTGAAAAGTTGTTATCGGTATCTTTCAAAAAAAGGATAATATTTCGTATAGTGATCAAATCAGCTTAGATGAAATTGATAAAAACACAAATTTAGAACCAGGGGATTTTTTTTCTGTCAGTTGGTATGAAATAAATGGTGTTAAGTACGAACATGAGATGGTATTAGTTCTTGAATACAAAAATGATATACCACTTTTTTGTAAAATTGAGAAAATATTTATGAACCAATATGATGCAAAATTGTTGTATATTGAATGTTCAGCTTTAAGCATTATTGGGTACAGCGAACATTTCAAGGCCTTTAAAATTACCTCCGGTGAATCCCGGACAAAGTTCACAGTAAAATTAGATGACTTTTTTTCTGTAACGCCTACTATAATCCATAAAGTTGGCAATAGTGAATATGTAGCCCTTCAGGAATAAAGTAGTTAGTTTATACTTGAATTGTGATTGTTTTCTGTCTTGTTTTTTGTTTCGTTGTTAAATTATATTTTTTAGTTATGTTGCATGAAAAAAAATGTATTTATCCAAATGCAGATTTTTTTTGATTTGCACGTATGTTTTGGCTATAAATTTAAAGTTTTTCCGAAATTCCTGTTTATAGGTTGGTAAATACACAATATGTGCAGAACATGAAAAAAACTGCTTAAGTACTCTTAGACCATTAGGTAAAAGAGGTATCTATGTTTTGTGTGTTAATTTTTTAATAAAATTTTTTAATAAAATTTTTTATTAACTTCTTGTTTACCTAACATTGTCACATTTGTCAAACCTCATTTGGATCCACAAAAAGAGACAACTGTTTCAACGTCATAAATAATAAAATAATTTTCATTTGAAGAGCGTTTCCTAGCCTCGTTATCATCAGGAATTGATCAAATTAATTACAGTTAAGTGCTCTATATAGTGGTCCCTAAGTATACGTTCACGTATTATTTGAAAGTATTATTCCGGCGAGTAAAAGTTCAAATCAACTTTTGTCCAAATAGGCCTATTTTCGTAAAAGGTGTAGAAATTTTATATAAATTACATTAGAAATATTCTGTTCTAGGTAATTAAAAGACAATAAGTTAACCTAAACTTTTGTCTTGAAATCTACCAAGGAATGATACCTTCAAATATTTAAACATACCTTCATAGGGACCACCCTGTAATTCCACTAAAATCTTAATTTAAGACATCGGATGGTCTACAATGAAGAAAACTGCAAATTATTTAAAGTCTTAATAGAAGACAAGTAATATTTAAATTCAAGTAAAAATTTGACTTGGATAGAAAATCCAATATTAAATAAATTCTTGAAGGAAGAATCGAGTTTACAAAACTCTTCATATAAGAATCATAATTCCTACAATGAAGCAATCATATTTTTGCTATTAGTAATTCAGTTCTGGATGAAGAGAATATTATCTTGAAATAAACAATTAAAATTCTTCATTGAACTTATTCCAATAAAAAATTTTCTTCGCAGAAGACTTTTGTACCTAAGAAGTTTGTTTTTAATCGAATGGATATTCTTTAATAAAGCCAGTTGCAACCTTGTTCCAAAAAAATATATACAAGCATATCATTTTTTTTTTTTTTGAGAAGAAAATATTTGCTTCGTTATATACAAATCACAACGGGTCTTAAGTTAAATCAAATTGATTTAAGTGAAGCTATTTTTTTTTTGTGTGTAACTAAAAACATAAAAGCTACAACTCATAAATGTTCAAAAAATTGGGATGGTTCGTCGACTTCTATGGAATCAGAAGTAATTTTAGAAGGATTTCGTAATAGTATAAAAATGTGCAAATTAAAATATGTAAAAATTATTGGTGATGGAGACAACAATGTTTACTAAAAAAATTGCTTAGAGAGACGCTACGGAAGAACAATGGTCCGCAAAGTAATGCATAAACCATCTTCTCAGGAAATTTGCGTGATCTTGTGAAAAAAAAAATACAGTTCAAAAAACAAAATAGTAAGTCCAGGACTAAAAAAAATTTTGAGTGATAGGATTTTGTTGACAATGTGGGGCAATTAACTGCAGATATTAAAAAGTCTCCTTACCACACATTTGAAAATCATTCAAACTGTGCACAATATTTTTGTAAAAGAGAACAAAACGACAGAGATTATGTGACAGAAATGGAAGAATGCGGATTAATGGATGACATTATATCTGCTGGTAATAGGCTAGTACAGAACAGCCACAGTTTATTATTAAACATGACTAATAATGCTGCAGAGACATATAATTCAATCGTAGCCAAATTTGTTGAAGAAAGGAGCATTAATTTTGCAGTAAAAGGAGGATATAATGTTTGGTGTACAGCTGCAGCCATTTATTTTAATAAAAAGAGTACTATATCCCCACTCTTTATAAAAAGCTGTCAAAAAGTGTTCCTGGGATTCACACATAAACATTGGTTACTCAAATGAGCAAACGTAGATGTAGGCTCAATTAAAAAAAGTGGCGCACCTAAAGAATGCGATGATGGTGATGACGATGTTTTGGAACAAAAAAAACTGCAATTTTTGGATAGTTTGCCAAAATCAACACATGATATTTGTAAAATTTAAGTATCTACTAGAGGTCAGGCCTGTAATGATCTGTGGAAAGAACATCGTAGTAATATGCTCACGGCTTCAAATTTTGGAACCGTTTGCAAATCACGCAAAAAAGACTATTAATAACATATTATTTTCATCTTTTTATGGATCAGTCGCTACAAAATGGGGACACGATCATGAATCTATTGCGATAGAAGAATTTAAAAATAAATATGAAAAAACGGTACAAGAATGTGAATTATTTATTTATGAAAAACATCCATACTTGGGAGCAAGTCCAGACAGCATTATTAATAATAATAAAATAATTGTAATTAAATGTCCATATTCTTGTTCCTAATTGACACCAGAAATGGGAATTCAAGAAAAAAAGAATTAAATATCTAGCCAATACAGATGACCAAATTAAATTAAAAAAATAATATAATTATTATTATTATTATTATTATTAACAGATACAAGGACAACTGGCTATAACGAAAGCCAAATATTGTTATTTTATAGTTTGGACCCCACTAGAGGAATTTTCGTTGAGAAAATTGAGAGAGATGACAATTTTTGGTTATGTGCTGAACCAAAGTTAGTTGATTTTTATTTAAAATATTTAATAAAAGAAATTGTAAGAAGAAATTGATGTAATTTATTTTTTTTTGTGATTGTATTTTGTTATGTGAAATAAAATGTTTCATTAAGTATTTAATTTATTTTGACCTAGTTTTACTTTCAGTGAACGAAGAAAAGATAAAACCAATACATTATATTTTTTTATGAAATTAAAACAAAGCATATATATTATGTACAATAAAATATATTTTTCGTCTACACTACAAATTAATTGTGAGATTGACGCGATTATTTAAAAAAAAACAAATATTTTATATTATGTACCACTGTATATTAAAGCACTTTCCAAAAAACAGTTTCTTACTTTAAATACACTATAAATAAAGCCATCCAAAGATTTCGCGCGGATACCAAGTGTATATTATCGAATATTAGTAATAATAACAACAATAATGTTTATTTACCAAAAATATGATCAATAATTATATGTATAAAAATCCTTTACTATTTCACCTTAGAATATAAATAAAATCAATTTAAATGTAGTTAATCATTTATTTAAAAAATAATTCGACTAGATGAAGAAAGAAAACTTTTGAATCCGTCGTCAAAGTAATAAATAAAAATATTCTCGTTTCAGGTGGAGAAGATTACCGAGAAAGGTAGGCGTCTCATTAGACTGAACGGAGAAAGATAGAATTATTACACGTACAATTGTCTTTACATAAACAAAGATAGGGTTGCGTACAGAGTTATTCTATGAAATGGATGAGGCACCTCTCAACTTCGACCGAACGGAAAGCGGTAGAACAGCCTTAAGAGGAAACACAATGGACCTAGTAAAGCCTAAGTGCCGTGGGACATTCCACCCTCCACACCTTATAGATACAGGTACCTAACTTGAAATGCTGTCGTATACCATTTTCATATCAATTAACATATCCCGTCTGACAGAAATAGTAGTTAACTGATTTGTTTTGTATTCGCTGTTTCTGTATTTCTGTTTGTTTACTTTGTCATACTAAAATGTGGTTTTATAATATTTTTAATTAATTATAATAATTATTTACGGTTGGCGATAAAAGTTTGCATGGACCACGTCAGCAAAATGTCTTTATCGAACTCGTCTGTTACTCGCGTCGCTCGCTTCTCTTGCTCGACTTAAAATCTCAGACTAGTTCGATAAAGAATCACTTTGCTGACTTGGTACATAAAAAACTATTATCAATTTGACTGGTATATTTAAAATGTGTCTGCTGCAAAAACAGATCCAATTATTTTTCCGAAAGGCAGGTTTATGGAATAAAATTTCCCATTATATTACATAATAAATTTAAAAATTTGGTGGAGGACCTTACTAGTTATACAGGGTAGGCACCGGTAACGCCTCGGTCTATAGGGTCAAAACTATTTGATTTTTTAAAATCTGTTTTTATAGCGAGTTGCTTATCCAAAAAGGCACCAATTTAAAAATAATTTCAATTATACAGGGTTCTTCTAGAATGTGATACATATCAAAGTTAGTATTTTAAATGGCACACCCTAAAATTTATTTTATATTTGAATTACCCTTACTTTTCCATTATAACAACACAAAATAGTATGAGATTATACAGAGTATTGTCCAAGCTATAACTTTAAATGAAAATCGTATTGATTTCAATGGCCTGTTAACTGCAAAAGAAACTATTGAAAACCATTTTTTTTTTTGTTTAAAAGGTATTGGATATTAGTCAAAACTTTATGACAATGCACTACTTTTTCAATTCAAAACAAATCTGTATAGTGTAGGCCAAAACTCAAATACACCATTTTCTTTTTTTTTTAATTGACCGCTTTGTATTTTATATCGCCATTTAAAAGTACCATAAATAAAGTTTCATTTGAGCATTCCCTATACCTACGTAAAGTTAATAATTTTGGGAAATTATTAATTTAAATGAGAAAAAAGATAATTCACAAAATACTTTAATACTTTTAACTGGTTACTGGTTAATAGGAAATAGACTGTTTGTTAATTGGTAATTGGAAAGAAAAAGTTTTTGATAATACCTAATAATGCGACTTATAGATTCAGTAGAAAAATAAATAAAAATAGCAACCGAAAACTTCACATAATGCCTACTTTATTCTACGTTTATTCAGTGTTATTTTAACAGATTTTATTTAATTAGAAAAGTTTCTCCAAGGCCTCCAAAAATTATTATGGAGATCTAAAGGTGGTTTTCAAAGGTCGAACTTCTAAGCATTTCTTAAGTAACACGCACTCGAATTACTTCTCTTATTCACGACTGAAGGTCATATTAAAAAACTGGCTAGACTTTTTAAAAACAAATGACATTAAAAATAATACTGACAGTTTATTATTGGAGTTTGAAAGTTAACTTACAAATATAATAAACTTACATGGCTTTTTAAAATTCACTAAATTAGGTAGGCTTTGAAAAAACAAACTTGGCTTATATTGACTTGTCTGAAACTGTCAGAGTAATTTTAATTATTTCTATTAAAATACTTAGTATCAAAGCCTACCTGATTTAGTGAAATTTAAAAAAACCATCCTTTCTTCGTATGACAATCGACAAATTTAAAACATAAAAAGTAGTCTGTAATTGTTGAATGGTTTTAGATAAAAAAGTGGTATTTAAAAAAGTGTTTGTATTGAATATATCTTTCAATTTCTGAAATAAAAATGGTATGCTTCTAATAAAAAAATGTGTGAAGCGTCGCGACGCCCAGCGTCGCTTAATTATAACTTCCATATCCATCCCAGTTTCAAGCATCAATCGGCGTAAATAAAATACTTTTTACAGAACTCAATTTGCTCCAGCCGTTTACTAGAAAAACTCATTGCCCATGATAAAAGAATCACCCTGTACAGTTGTTTTGCAGAAAGGTTGGTATTTTATTTGGGTAATCATAAATTTCTTAGGGAGTCAAGAGACGTAACTGTTTATATTTATGAATTTCACCAAAATTACAAAGTTATCGTCCTAAAATATTTTTAAAAATTATGATAATTCAACACCCTGCATCTCAAAAACTAGTCATGGGAGAACTTTGTTTCCAAGGACACTTTTAATTACGAGGTCAAAAACTGAAACATGCGCCAAGACCAAGACTCTTGCGCAAGATTCTTGCGGTATTGCGTTCTTTAATTATTGTCTGAAAATAAAAGGTAAGTATATAAACATTCGTCTCAAAAAACTTTGTTTTTGATATATAGGGTGACTTTAGAAATGTGTAAATTAAAAAATATTTATTTAAAGCCGTTTGTTTGTTCAATGCGAGATATTCACCAGCCGTGGATTGCAAAAAGCTGGTTGCGAAATGTTATAATTTAAACGTCATTTAAAAGTTCATTTATATATACTTTCTTACTGCGTTTAACTAGAGTTAACACGGGACGATAGATAGGACCTTATATCGTTTTGTCTCGAAATTACGAGATACATTTTTTTAGAAACAAGAGAAAAGCCTTGTCTCGTCTCGGTTCGTTTTATGTTTTATCTCGTCTCAATTTTATTATTATAAAAAATAAAATACAAGAAAATTTTAATAATATTCTTTAAAATTATTAGGAATTATTTCGAATTTAAATAGAATAATAATATTTGAATTATTCTAATGAATTAATATTATTACTGAAAATAAATGTTAACATTATTAAAGAATAAAGTAGAAATTAAGAAATTATTCAGAACCAACTAAAAATTCCAAATAAACGTTACTTACCTAGCAGCAAATACCCTTATTCTTATTTATTCACTTACGCAAATGGACAATAGGGATTTTAGTTTCCGAAACAATTTTAAGGATATTTAAAACCATAATTTGGAATTTGCAAGATAATAAATAATTTAAGAACAGATGTTGTATTCCACCAACAAAAAGCTTTTTACATGCTGTACATTAAGTTTATACTTAAAAACAAAAAAATAATATTTTTGGAAACGTTTAATAAAAAAGGTTTGAATAAAAAATATATGTGGTTTATTTACAATTACAAACCACAAGCTTTAGAAGATACCTATATTTACTGTTTGCGTAGTAGTTCCTGATTTTATAATGTGCATTAAGCCTCTAATGGCAATAATTTATACAGGGTGTTTCATTATTAACTACAAATAGAGAACACTTAGGTGATATCATAAAAACTCTTTTCAGTGCTGGAAAATGTTGTAAAATACTATAATTCACAGAACAACAACACGTTTTTTGTTTACAAAGTAGCAGTATTTAAGATTTACCAAAAAATGCAAGATTAGCAAGACTCTTGCAGCAAGACTAAGACCAAGACCTAGCTGTGCAAGACCAAGACCAAGACCAGCTGAAGGCTTGCAAGACCAAAACCGAGTGTGCAAGACCAAGATCAAGATCAACCCGGTCTTGGTCTTCGTCTTGCTTTGCTCATCACTAGTAGCAAGATGAAAAGAAAAACTTATATCAGATTTAAATTTAAATGTGTTATAATAGTGAGTGGTTAATGGACAGGCATTTCTAGGGGTAAAAACCGATGAAAAATATTTGTTTCTCTCAGTAGGATTTTTTAAAGACTCAAAAATTTCAATTATAGCTTTATTTTTAACATTTGAAGAAGTTATTGTTCTCCAAAATTGTTTAAAACTACCAGATTTAAAATGGTGAGCGAGATACGCAGATTTTTCTTTTCTAATAGCCGACCGAAGTAACAGTATTTCGAATATCTTTATAGTAAATGTATTCAGAGATGTTTTTATACTTTTTATATTTAGAAAGTACCCTATCTCTTATTTTCATCATGTCATGTATTGTAAGAGTAATGAAAACAATTTTCATCCAAACTTTTTTCATAAAAATTAAGATTAATAATTAAAAAACTATAAATTAGATTTTTCAATAAAAATAGAAAATCAATGTTTACCCAGAGGAATTTTTGTAGTCGCAGAGTTTTATAAATTGCTTGAAATGTTAACTAAAATTATTATACAGCATAACAGTTATAAAATATATAAGTACCTAATTTTATTTTCATTTTGAAATAAAAATCACTGTTATCAATATTTTTATGTCAACTCTGTAAAAAATACATATTTTACTTTAGGTACGGTAAAATTAATTAATAAAAAAAATTCCATTTAAATATTTACATTTTTAAATAATAAATCAGTTTTTTACAACCAAATTGTTTCAAAATAATTATATTATTACAGATCATAAATATGTTTAAACATATTTTTTTATTGCAGAATATAAGAATAGATTAAAATAGATATTTTTCAAAATGTATAGTAGATTATAATTAAGAAAAAATCCACGATTTGTAAATCATTTTATTAGTCCAAATGGTTATTCAGTATATACTTTCAAAACTCATTTTTAGTTTACCAAGAAATGATAATCTTAAAAATAGTTAACAAGAATAATTATTTTAACATAAATTTGCTTTTGAGTAAAATTAATTGCCTCCATTTGCACAAAAAAAATACATATTTAAGTTTAGGTGTATAATCTAAAAATAATATGATTAAAAAATGTGCTAATGAAGTATTTATAAAAACTAAATTAAATTATCATTTATTACCCAAAACATTGAACGTACCTATTGAGCAATATTTAATATATTTATTTTTACTTTAGAATATAACTATGAATTAATAAAAATAGATATTTTCTATAAATTGTTTTATATAAAAATGAAATTTCTCGAAATTGTTTTTTATAATAATCATAAATAAGAGTTTTCAATAAAAATTAAAAAAAAAACAATTTTAGACGCAGAAATATTTCATGTTCAACCTAATTATTATGTAGTAAATTTATTTGAATTTTTAGTTTTGTTAAGAAAATAAATGTTAAAAGCGGACCTAGAAAAAATTTAAATAGGATTTAATCAATGTCTTATAGATTTTAAAATGCCGTTCACATAAGAAATTATCAAATTAATTAAATATTCTTCATTTAATTTGCACGCAAAAAGCGTTACAAAGATTAATAATCAAATTAGAATAAAGGTACAATTTTTTGAATATTACTAATATAAATAAATAAAAAACAAATTAGGAGTTGTTTTAAAACAAATTCACTTTTAAATAAGAATTACCGTCGTTTTAATTAATATTGCGATAAAAAAATTAAATATACCTACGCATTTGAGGTTACTCTGTGACACATTGTGATACAAAATATACTAGGTTTTGCAAGTTTGTTAGCGCTTATAAACCAGATAAACTAACAACAGGTGTTTAGTTGAGATATTTTAATGAACGGTTCCAAATAGTTTTAAAAACTAAAACAAACAATATATAAAAACGTTCTTGAAAAAACTGAAACTTATTTACCCATAACATAGTAACAAAATACTTGTAGATATATATTTTTCGAAATTGGTAGGTATTTTCTAATAAAAAATAAATTTCTTAAATTTTAAAATATTTTTTACCGTGGTATTTTTATAAGATTTTAAAAACTACATTAACCCTAACAGTAATTTTATTTTCATATTTCCCAAACCAATTTTTAGTTTTGTTGGGAAAACACAAATTATTTAACGCAATATTTCCGATCCTAAAATTCCATTTACATAATGAATAATTAAATTTATCTTTTTTTTTAATATGTATCAATTATATGTGATGCTCAATTGCTTAAAAAAAATCGTAATATAAGGTACCTACCGGAAGAATTATGAGTTATAAATGTTAAATCAATTATTATAATCGTACACTGTTCAAAAAACGTTTCACTAAACCTAAACTAACTTGTGAACTAAATAAAATATTAGTTCAAAAAACTATTCAAATAAATTATTGAAAGTCAAAGTTTTCGCGCGACTTTCACAACTTCCAGCATGCATGCATGCACATCGAACTCACCTCTCTTGCCGTGTTGACAGTTCTGCAACTGTTGGAGACTGCAACAAACTTTTAGAATTGTTGGATGAAGAGGAGACTCCAGCTTCCAGAGTACATGCGCCCCAAAATCGTAGCAAATAATCAGGAGGAGTGACTATTACTTCCCACATTCCACATTCACAGGTTTAATATGATTTTCTTTTGCTTAAACTTTATTATACGCAACGTTTCGACGCGAAGGTCAAATTGGACATAAGTTGAGGAAGGTTTCTAGATTTAATAAGTATAAGTGGAAGTCTAGTTTATTGAAAAGTTTTAGATTGGAGTTGAGTAATTTATTACTGAATTTAAATACCCACAATTTCAAAATAGATTTAATTCCATTTGATATAACGTTAATTTAGAACGATATCTATTAAAACTAGTTTTAAATAAATTGGTGTTAATTTTTTTGGTTAGTAAAAATATACAGAGGGTTATTGTCGCTCACGTACTGGAAATATTTTGACGGTTTTTGAATATATATAATTACTTTTATAAATAATATACATAGGAACTTTAGGCTGTTATGTCTCATTAAGAATGGGACACAGAGCAACTGAAGATTTTCTGATTAAAAATAAGACGATTAAACGAATCATGCTTAGAAAAATATCACTGGTTTCCGAAATACAGGGTGTTAAAGTTGAAAATGAAAAAAAATTGTTAATTGTTAATGGCTATAATTTTTTTATTTCTCTTTATAATTTTACCAAATTTTACAGTTTTGGTATCATAAGATACACCTATCAGCAAAACAATCAGTTAAATAAACTTTGAGTGACGTATGACATGGATAAGTAACAAATTTTACTCCATTCTTCAAAAACCAATTTAGACTATTATTTCAAATTTTTTAATAATTTTTTTCTACGTTCATGCAAAAAACAAAACTTTATTGAACTACATTTAGTGAAAAAACTAGTTCTTTATTGCACTAGTGCAATAAAAATTTTATTGCACTCACCTGTCATTTTACTACAGCGTTTTATGATCATGACAAACATAAATATTCAAATCAACGCCAAATATTTAGTCCATTTTAATTTTCTATGTTACGTTTTAAAAACAATTGCATATTTTATATTATTTTCAATCATTTAATAAATAAATTAATAAAAAAATGTATTTTATTAAAAATGTCATTACAAATTATGAACACAAACGTAAATAAATGCTTCAAACATTCGACACGATCACGGCTACTATGATTTGGATAATACAACTGCAATTCTATAAAACATTTTTTGGTTTTTGCATGAACGTAGAAAAAATATTGTATGCAACTATTAAATACATCATGTACTCTTGTTGGGAACTCATAAAGTATATATATATGATATATATATTGAACATTGATTAATTTGACTTTGTTTAATAACAAACAATATGTTTGTTAGTTTTAGTACTAATTTTTAAAATTGTTAATCTTTGCACGATTGGGTAAATTAATTATAAAGGAACATAATTTGAGGTTTATATTTCTTTCGTAATTTACTGGGTTTGTGGGGAAATAAGAACTTAGTTTGGCCACTATATACTCAGTTGGCGCCCTTAATTTGTCTACTATTTCTGGAATTTTTATAGCTATCCACCCCCTAGCTACCGTCTGAGCGACGTCGAAGGCTCGAAGGTTGACACCGGAACAACCGAAACATTTGTAACCGTAGTAAATTTTATTGGTAAAGTTATTTGTTTTTGTTTTTAAAGTTTAATTTTAGGCAATTCCCCTGTGGAAGTTGCTTAGGATATTTGGTAGGTTACATATGTTCGATTATTACAGTTATTTTTCATACCACTAAATACTAAACCGAACGTCAGACCGCGGGACTGCGGGGGTGTAGTCTTGCGAGGCTGCGGAACTTGACAAGAAAAGTTTTCCGATAAGTTATTTTGTGCACACTGAAAATCGTTCTGGTCAATATTGACGCACTATATTGCATAAAGAAACTCGTCAGACCCTCGTTTGTGGATGAAATGTCCGTCAGTTGGGCTTTCACCGCTATTACTAATCGCCTCCAATCTTTCCTAATCCACTATCAGGATAAAACCGGCTTTAGATGGTTATCAAAATATTGACACAATCAAAATCAATTCCAGGTGGAAATACTCGTATAGCGGATCTCCTTCGGAGTTCCTGTTTTCCTTATCAATTAAATTAAACCTCAATTTCGGACGCCCTGACTATTCCATTTACATTCCGATTATTAAATGGAAAGACAACAATAATCCATTTGTAATAATAAATTAAAGTAGTTACGTAAAATGCAAATATTATTAGCCGTAAAGGGATGTTATCAATTATTACCATCGCATTAATGACCAAATTTAATCTCTTAGTGAAAATCTTCATTCCAAAAGTGCATTAAACAGCAAAAGTCTTTTTAAATATTAGAAGAAATCAAAGGCGAATAAGACAAAATTGGCTAATACCGCAACAGGCATTGTATTACATCACAAGGTGAATAGCAGAGATATAAATTAATTTTTAACGCTCTATTGTGTTTCCTAAGGAGAAACTCATTCTTGGACCGCTTTCGTCCTTATTAGGACTCTTCAGCGAGAAATAGACAGTCTCGGCTCCAGTCTCTAATGGAGTCTGATGACAAAACAATCTTTACTCGTAAATATTGACAGCGGTTGAGAAGTGGGTAGATATTCAACGAGAAAAAATGGTAACGCCATCTACACTTAGAAAGCAAAATCAAAGATCGCCAAGAGAGTAGTTGTTTTCAAGAGGAAATTGGTCTCTCGTTGTTTATGTGACACGGTCTTTGAGATTTTTTATTTTTCCTTTATGGTTCATTTTTAAATTAATCACATTTTTTTTAAATTAATCACATTTTTAGTCCAGCGGTGGGTAAAGGATAAGTGGGTCTATTCGCAAAAGGTCGGAAAAAAAGGAAATTTGGTGGGATGGTAGACATGAGTCCCCTGATACTACACCTAAGTTTGCGACCTCGGGGGGTTGCCGCTCGAGGGGTGGAAGGATGAAAACTCTGCGTCGCGACGTTTTTCGGAAAATAGCGCCGTTGTGGTAAGTGCTACCAAACAAAAGTTCAAATAAAATATGTACAGGACAAAATCGTACACAATTTTGACCTGTACCTTTTTTGTCTGCATCCAATAGTTTCCGCGCCAAAGTAAATATGGCAAAAAACGACCTGTGAGATAAGTATTTCGGAAACGAAAATGCTTTTCTAAAAAATATTTTATTTAAAATAACTACAACACTGCCCTACTTCGAAAGAAAGCCGCATGTCGAGATTTTAAGCAAATTGAATTAATGTTATAGTTGAATTCTATGCGGTCTTATTTTCTAGAAAAAATCAAAATTATCTTTATTTTTAAGTAAATAATATCAAAAAAAGTTATTTTAAAAATTATCTGATTGGTGTAGAACCGTTTTTTCTGCCTAATTTACTAGTAAAAAATGCCGCATGTATCAAAATAGAGCCGCATGTAGACTTTGTCGGTCAGTAATGCAAGTTATAAACGCCGTATGTAGACACATGCGGCTTTATTTACTAGTATATTTCAATTTCTGGTATACTCATATTGTACATCCGGCTTTCTTTTCTAGTAGTCTTGTGGATTTTTGTCAGTATATCAGTACTAAATGCCGTATGTTATTCTTTTTGAGTAATAATGATAGCAACATAACAAAATTAATGTTAATTCTAATGCATAGGTAGGATTCCCCACTCGACCATTCACTGTTGGGTTCTAATTAACAGTGCTGTTCCTAAAGTGGCGCTGGGAAACAGTAACAAAGCCTACACAGAACACGAGGCTAATGGCCGTGGTAGTCGACGCCGATGACACCAAATTAAAAAAAAAAGAGAAACAAAGGTGTTAGTGACATTGAATTTTGAATTTCCATTTTTTTGTTATAGATAAAATGAACCGAGGAAAAAAATTGCAATGTTAGCGACAAAATCAACATCGCCATTAATTTTCAATGAGAGAAATCAGCAACATGAAACTATTTTAAGAAAACGCCAGTCTCAAAAGCACCCTCCTGATGGAATTGAAAATTTAAGGCCAACTAAAGATTTAAAAGTTAGAAGAAGCGGCACGAGTATCTGCGTAGCTAAAGAAATATTAGAATTAATTATAGACAGTACTTTTAAAACAATTGAAAACCATGAAGCTATTTCTGTTGATTCATCTTTTGATATTGAGAATTTGATAATGACTGATGAAAATAATGTTCCTATTCTTACAAACAGTTTTATTGAAGAACATTTAATCAGTTTCACAAGTGAAGTTGCAGAAAATGTTACTTTAGAAATTATTGAGACAAATAACATCACTAACCCGATCGTTATGGAAGAAATTGAACCCTTGCATGTACAGAATTTGACACAAATACAGGAACTGAACAACCTCGATAACATTGGACATATCAATGAGGAATCTGAGAAACTAGAAACAAATAGGATAGACAGCAGAAGAAGAAACTAATCTGTCACCTACTAGAAAAGAAGTATTTGCTATAGATGAATTTGCTACTACAAAACGAGGAAAAGAAAGATCAAGAAAAAAATATAAGTTTTCTCCAACAGAACGAAAAAAATTTCTTCATAACAATAAATTAAAACTGCATCAAGTAAAACCTGCTTCCAAGTGCAGAGACAAATGTTTTATGAAATTTAGTCAGGAGAGAAGACTAATAATTAACGAAAAATATTGGCGAAAAAATTTTGAACAACAAAAACAATTTTTACTAGATTATTCAGAGACTCTATCAGTATTGAAAAGACGTGCAAATACGGTGGAAACGGATTTAAAAAAAATATTCACCGAAATTTTTATTTAAAAGACGATTTGGGTGAAAAACAAAAAGTCTGCAAGAATTTTTTTCTAGGCACTCTAGGATATGCGTGCAATAATGATAGAATTCTTAGAAATTTATCAAGCCCTCCAAAAGATAATCGAGGAACTTGGAAAAGAAAAAATCCAATTGATAAGAATATTATTGTGCAGCATATAAAGTCATTTTCTCCTAGTTTATCTCATTATCGAAGAGAACACGCACCTAATAAGTTATACCTACCCAGTGACATAACTATAACTAATATGTATAAAGACTTTTTAGAAAAAAATCCAGATTTACAAATTTCGTACGAATATTATAGATCTGTAGTAACTAACGATATGAAAATATCATTTACCAAATTAGGTCATGAGCAATGCGAAAAATGTGAGGCTTTTGATCTCCATGACAAGACCCATACCAAGGAAAGAGCATAATAAGTTTGTACGAGAATCTCGAGATGAGTACAAAAAAGATTGTACGAAGCAGCTAACTGAAGAAACTACAGTCTACTGCTCTGTTGATTTACAGAAAGTTATCATGCTGCCCCGGTTAGACATGTTATTTTTACTCCAAGACTCATTGTTTTTAATCAGTCCTTTGTACCACTTGAGAAGTTAACAAGCAAAAATAAACCACTTGCTGTACTTTGGCACGAAGCAACTTCTGGTAGAAAAAAGGAGGACATAGTACCTATGACACATTCCTTTAAAGCTCACGTGACTGCAAAAACGTTGTTCTCTGGGCTGACAATTGTTCCAGCCAAAATAAAAACTGGTGTCTATTAAGCTACTTAGTGTACGCAATCAATTCTGAAAAAATTGCAGCTGACACCATTACAATAAAATATTTTGAGCCTGGTCACTCGTTTATGTCAGCCGATTCTTTTCATCACCTCGTGGAGCTAGAAATGAAGAAAACCCCAAAAATATACGACTTCCAAGATTTTGTCGAAGTTGTAGGCAACTGTTCAAATAGTCACACCATTGTGAAAGAAATGAGTTTTAGAAACTTCAAAAAATGGCCTACCTTAACCTCTGATTACCAAATTAAAAAATTAAATCCAGTAAAACCTCTGCTCAAAAACATGGTAGAAATAACGGCGAAAAGGGGAGAGACACATTTATATTATAAGGAAAAATTTAATGGTGACTGCAAAATTCTTTTCTTTATACCAAAAACCAAATTATCCATGCTGGCTGAAGCTCAAGAAAACTCTGAAGATCGAGGTATTACCGATAAGAGAAAACAAACAATATTAACCAATCTTGGTGACATCATTCCTTTGCAAAAAAAAAAGTTTTGGAAGGACTTGGCAGTAAACAATAATTCGCGTAATCTCATAGAGCATATTGAGGATGAAGATTAAACATTTCAGTTTGAAATTTTTGGACATTTTTTTATTATTTAGTTTTATTTCTGTTTATGTATTGAAATATAAGAGAATTCTTATTTGTTTTAAAACTCTTTACAATATTTTTATGTGTTTACATTTATTATTTGAACTTCAATAAAACTTTTTTTGACTACTTTTAATAGTTATTATTTGTTTAACTAGGCAGATAAGTAACATATTTACTGCTGCGGCGAAGCCGAGGGTATGAAACTAGCCATGTCAGTAAATATGTTTCTCTGCTTTGTAAAACATACAATTTTTTCTCCGATTGTTTATACAGTCTGTTTAAAAAAAATGGATATAAAATGAAAACCTGTTTTAAGTAGGTATAAGGGTTATAACTCACACATTTTTAATATTTATTCTAATCGTATTTTATGATTTTTTATTAATATATTCTCCGATTGACATTAAAGTCTATTTCAGTAACATTTCTTGATCATAGAAGTAGCTCTTTTACTGCATAAGCAACAAAAATGATTTTAATGCTTGGGCAGTAAAAGTGTTACTTCGATGATTGAGAAATGTCACTAAAAGTGACATTTAATGACATTCCCAGAAAAAAATATTTCAATTGTCCTTATTTTTTTTTCTTTATAAGGTTTGAGGAGTGTTTTACGATCCCAATACAAACTCAGTCATTGAAATCTTCCTAATTTATTCCAAATCTCAAAATTCTACTGAATTTTTAAATTTTTTGAACTATGTTTGTTACTGTTAGTCTAAACTCTGCACTTTTCATGCCTATCAAATAGGTGAAATTTTCACATGCGACTTTTTTCGCTAGTATTGTTTAAATTACTTAAGGCAAATTGCCGTATGTGACTGACATGCGGCTTTTTTACTAGTGCTATTTAAATTCCATTAGACAAAATGCCGTATGTCACAGTTTTCTTACTTAAATAATTTAAAATCTATTATATTTTTATAATTTGTCAAAAACCTTTGTTATTAGACCAAAATATAAATTGCCCTTTAATTATTAGTTAAGGAATCATAAATATATCTCTACTTATCTAATAACTATAAGCAAAATAAAAACACTCGAAATGTGGGACAAATTTAAACGCTTTTTATTCAAAACAAGAACTTTTATACATGCGGCTTTTTTCTGAAGTAGGGCAGAACATATGTCTTTCTACTTGAGTGGTTAACCAGAATCTAAAGAAACTGAATACAATAAAACTAATCTAACATGCCTTCTAACAAGATAACGTAATTCTAGAAGATATAATTGTGCAACGGTAGGCAAAATGTGGCGTAACTTGTGAAAAGAAAACACAATAAAATCAATCCCTAGATGACTAACGCGTTGCTTAAATCTATTACCACTAAAAATAAAATGTTTAAAAATGCTAATAAAACTCCTAATAATTTACAACTTAAAACACAATAATAAACTTACCAAAATAAACATAGTTCTTCAATAACGACAACAAAATATAATTTTTATGCAAAATAAATAGAAAATAATATCAATAAAACATTCAGGGCAATTAATTAGAAACAAAAACAATGTAGCTAATAATTTTAATAAAGTAGGTATTTGCAAATATAGAGCAGACACTAGCAAACAATATAAAAAAAGATGGCAACTATTCAACAATTAGAACAACTACTTGCAACCAATTTTTTCTAGCACCGCTAGGAATTATGTAGTATAATAAATTATCTGAAAAACAAAAAAGCAATTGGTATAGACAACATTAGGGCAGAAACCATTAAGACACTTGGAAATTTAATCGTTGAACCATTAAAATTTTTAATAAATAGTTGTTTTGATTCTGGTATTTGGCCTTCCTCTTTTAAAAAATCAGTTTATTCAAAAAAATGAAGCCGAACAACTATCACGAACTATCGCCCACTATCTTTACCAACCCACTTATCTAAGATATTTGAAAAAGCACTTAAAAAACGACTTGTTTGCTATTTAGACAAATACAAAATAATTTACAATCAACAATTTGGCTTCCGGGATGCAATTTTAGCACTCACTTCAAATATTATTAGCGCATTAAATAAAAACAAATTTTGCCTTTGTATTTTCATTGATTTATCCAAAGCTTTTGATACTGTCCATTGTTGAAATCATTAGATAATATAGGTATTAGAGGACAGTGCTTAAAGCTTTTTAAAAGATATTTAACAATCAATGTGTAAGAGTGGATAACGTCACCAGTGCACCTAGAACAGTTCAATTTGGGATACCGCAAGGTATGATCCTAGGGCCTGTTTTGTTTAATATTTCCGTGAATGGTTTATTCTTATTACCAAGTCAAGGTCATGTTAAAGGGTTTGCTGATGACACAGCTATCCTTTACACTTCTGAAACTTCGAACGATCTTAAAATAAAAACTGAAATTGACTTCAAAAATATAAAAAAAAATAATTGGATTACAAACTACTTTCAGTAAATCTAGAAAAACAAATTATATCCCATTCAGCTGTAACAAATCTTGCATACCCAGTTTTTTGAGAATTTAACCATAGAAATAGGAAATGTTTCCTGTCAAATTACACCTGTAAATAATATTAAATATTTAGGTGTTATTATAGACAAACAAATCAGGTGGGATTGCATATAAAATTTATAATAAAGAAATTTCAAGTAATATTATATAGATTTACGAGTAGATATTTAAAAAAGGTCCAATACACTCATCACCTGAAGTCTTGTATACTACGCTTTGGTGCAGAGTTATCAGCGCTGTGGATTAGTAGGATTACAGCAGAAATCGTCAGCCGCCATCAACGATTGCCCTGTTCGTTTTCTGCCACATATGTACAAGGACCTTTACACTTTTTCGCTTTGTCACCGAAACGTGAATTGTACCATAGCAGGGACAGACGTTGGAAAGGCTTGTCGCAGTTCTCCCACTTCATACACAGAAATTCACAGTTTTGCGGCGGAGCTAACCGAACTTGACTTGATACATTAGCGTACAAAATTATGTTATAGATGTTAATAACAATTTATGGTAAATAATTTAGTAAATTGTGAATATTTAGTGGAAATTTTGTAGAAATATGATTGGGATATTATAATACTTGTTTAATAATTATTTCTAGTCCATAAATACATGCAATTATGTATTCTATGAAACGACACTGGCAGATAAACATCGCGAAATTCTCGAAATTGTCTGACATGGTTTGACGTTCCGCCTCTTCACCTACCAAAAGCCTTTCCAACTTTTGCCTCTGCTATAACAGGAGTGCGTTTAGAAACCTCGTTCGGCGCGTCTTGGCTACATACTTATAATAGAATCCAGACGCGCCTTGCGAGGTTTCTAAACGCACTCCAGTTAATAACATTTCTGCTCGTACATTAACTACTAGAGCGCCCACGAGATCGATAATGATTGATTGTTGACTTACCAGCACTATTTGTGGTAGATGTAGACATCGCGGAAATTTTCGTGCTAAGTTGCTCGAGAAGACTTTCCAATCTGCTGGAAAATCCATTTGCTTCAGCCACATGTTGCCACGACACCGTTTCAGCTACCGGATTAGCAAGTTCTGCCACTGTAGCTAGGTCAGATTTTGACTGAGTTGCGGCTAGTCCATAGAGAACTAACAATATTGTCCAGCACAATGGCACCCGCCAGACTCTGAATATGGCGTAAAACTAAGATGGTTTACTGTCGCCCATCTCTTTTTACTCGAATAATTTACGCGTTTCTTATTTTTGGGAGGCAATTAATCGTTTTATTAACATATTAGGTATACCAATTAATTTCTATGTAAGTGAAATCTACGTGCAAGATCATAAAAGGATTGAGAGCTATGAAAAGGCAGACGAACCTGCATAAAGAGGACCAGAAAAATTACTGGAACCAGATGTAAACCTTAGAGTAAGTACTTAAAAGTACAATTCGAGGTTTCATAAAATATTGGGTTCCAAAAAAAAACAACAACTATTAAGAAAATGTCCCAAAACAAGCACATGGGGAAACCTTCATATCAAGACCATGTTCAAAAAGAACAGGAAAACTACTCTTTATGAATACAAACCAGTTCAAAACAATAACAAGAGAATGCCTCAGTAACGGGATACCTAAACAATCAAGACCTATACTCTGCTACTGCGAAAAGTTAAATGGCCAACGATAGGCACTTCTTGGACAGCCACAGGTTAATCCAAGAGTATGTGGAACACGCTCGGTCAAAGAACAAGAGACAACGGTGACAGAGCGGGTAGATACTATGAACTAACTTAAGGTAAAACACAATAAGCCATTCGGTTGCAGTATTATCAGACGAGCCCAGGAAAAAAGTGAAATCCAATAATTAGTCCTATTATATTTCCTTAAATATTTAAAACTCCACAACGATCTCAATTTCATCTCATTTTCCCTGTGAATTATACCTTTTAAATGACGAAACAATTAAATATTTCATTTCATTCATCCCACAGCACTTAAAATATTTAACAGATATAAAATACTAATTGGCCGTTAGGTATATGTAAATATCCACCCGCGCAAATAATCAAAAACAATAAAGCATGAAGGAATGATGCATGGTGTTTTTCGGGGGTACAAATTTAATCCAATTTTCCACATTTTATTTCATCACAGAGGTGGCGGCAGGAACACAATGGAAATCTACCTAAAATTATTAAAAATCGGTAACGAAATCCACTTATTATTCATCTGTCATTTGAGGTGTAACTACAATTATGTTCATAATTTATTTAAGTAGACGTAGCAGAAAACTACAATAGCAATACAACAGCGTAAGTGACATTGGCAATACGGACTTTCAATCCATGCAAATGACCGGGACCAGTGTCTGTGCTTCTTGAACTGGCAATAGAAATAGTGGCCCTTACATTTGTAGGCTCTACAAAGCAAGCTGTGTGCATAAACCTATACCAAACAAAAGCAGAGTGGTTTGTGTACATAGCATATGCCTTGGCAGACCAATAATTCTGAAGTCAATTCTATTAAAAGGATTGGAATAACTACGGCAAATTACTCTGATAGAAAGGCCATTTCTTACAAATCAATATGCTTATTAATCAGCAAAATTTTCTCAGTTTGCTCTGTCCATCTTAAAAACCAAGATAGAAGATGGACTCAGTAACCAAGAAATTGTCGTGAAAAGTTAAAAAAACAAACACCAGATTGTAGACTAGGAAACAATAGTGTAAAACAGAAAATGGTTATAAAAGTGAGATGAACAATAAAAATGGCTGCGACCATAGAATCGCCAGCTACTCCTATTGACACAACAAACATATTGGCATTTTACCACTTTATGTTTTAATTTCATTATAATATAAATATTAAAATATACGTTTATTCATAACATTCGCTTGACTATTAAATTTAGTCATATTATAATTTTATTAGTCTTTTTGAAAACCAGTTGCCATAAAAAATAAAAATTTAATTGTGGTTAAGAATTCTGTTTTCTTGTCTTAACGGACATATCACATTCGAGATATTATTTCCAATATATTATTTGTTATCCCTTAATGAAATTGTGTCTAAATATAATATTATGCTGTATATATATGTGAGAATAGATAAGAAAAATCTAGGTGACATGAACCACCTCTGGGAATTCGTTTCTGTGTTTTACAAAATACGATTTTATATTGTTCGTATTAAAATGCTAATGCGAAATCTGGTCTTGTTGAGGTTGCATGCCCTGAAGGTGTAAATGGAATTGAAAAAAACAGGCACTCTATTTCAACTTCCAAAACAATGTGAATATAAATGAGGAAATATTGTGTATTGGCGTCTATTTTTATTGATTCCTTGTATTATTTTCTTTTCTTCAACCTACTTTTAATAGTTTGACAATGAGAAAGTAACATTTGTAGAAGTAAAAACATCTAGGTTATTCTTTAAGAAAACTAAAAAAATTTCTCACTTTTAAGTAATATTTCATGACAATAATTGAATCGGTGAGTGAAAGAACAATACAAGTGACAAAAATGATAATTTTAACTGAGATAGGCAAATTGTTTAAAATTCTTAGGCCTATCTCATAGCGAAAGAATAATACACCGACCAACATCGTACGAGCGACGGGGGCTTATCAATTTTCGGCTGAATAGAAGAACAGTGCGAGTGCGGCGCATGTACTGTTTTTTCACTCAGTTGCCATGTCGGTTTGTAGGCAAATTTGACAGAGTTCAAAAACTGGTGGTTGCAATTTCATAAAAAAAAAACGTCCAAATCAGCTGATGAACAATAAGTTAATTTTGCCATTTCGCAATACAGTCAGTTTACATGCACTAGTGAGACTCCTGGATATGTTACTACAAGTGTCTTCATAAGTGGTTTTCCCTCGCTCACTTTTAGACTGATCAAACCTAATTCCAATCCGCAATTACCATTAAAAAAGACATTCCCAGAAGGTGTCCCTATTAACTTCACAATACATAATTAGGCCAAATAACCCATGGTTCTCTTTTAAAATTGTTTTTTTTTTGTTTTCTCAAAATGGTCATTTTGGATATATATTATTCTTCCACTCACCGATTCAATTATTCTATAATTCAAATCCTTCGAGTGAACCCAACTTGCAGAGTTTGTGTTAGGAGGGATGCCTATTAATATTATTACTAAAATCCCACTCACCATATTCATTCTGTAGTCTATGAAGAATAGTAGTTTGTGCAACAAGAGTGGATAGTATATTTTTTTCTACGACTAAAATAACTAAAATAATTTATGACTTCTACTAATTTATAAAATAAAAGAAACATAAAAAAATTAATTTAATTAGTTCCCGGCCAAGATTTGAACTCGAGCCTCTCGCATGGAAGACAGACGCCGTATCCTCGTCTCCACTGCTATATTTGGATTTTAGTTTTAATACTCTTAATTAAATTAGTTTCATATAGTTTCTTTAAAATTTTGAGATTTATTTCTAAATGTGGACAAAATAAAAATAGAAATGATATTAGTTATCGATTCTACACAAAACTCATTTATTAGTAGTTTGTGCAACAAGAGTGGATATGATTGCCAAATAGCACGAAGACGAAATTTGTGCACGACGTCGTAGGCGGCGTGCTCAATCGTCTGAGTGCGATGTGGACAATCCACTAGAAATGTACAGTATATTTTTTCTACGACCCATCAACGAAAATCTACAAATATTAAAAATTATTTTAGGTTATTAAGATAATATAATTAATTTAAAAATAATTTATGACTTTTACTAATTTATAAAATAAAATTAACAAAAAAAAAATCATTTTATGTTTCTTCATCTGAGATTCGAACTGAGTCTTCCGTATGGAAGGCAAGAACACTGACCACAAAACCATCTACGCGGTTATTTTTTTTTGCTTTAATACTCTTGATTAAATTGACTTCATATAGTTTTATTTAAATTAACAAATTATTTATAAAAATGAAATAAAAATAGAAATTCTATTATTTATCGATTCTACACAAGAATAACTCATTTAAATGTATAGGGACCGTGCGTCTTGACAGTTTCCAAAAAAGACTGAAACTGTCAAGATGGTCACGTTGCCTCCGCCTCACGGTAGCAACTGGAAAAATCTGGCTGTCTTCATGTTGAAGACCAGCAGTATCTTTTCCTTTGAAAAAATATACTGTCAATTAGTTTGACAGAATTGTCACATATTTAAAATTTTAAAAAATAATACAAACCGGGCGACAAAATATGAACTGTGATTGGTGTTCTTACTAGGTAAAATGGATATGAAATATATTCATTCAGTTGGACGCATTGGCATACTTTTTCGTTTTGTAGTCTGTGCGTAGAATAGATTATATCCATTATCCATGTGGGTAGAAAACCTTTTTTATAGGATGGCTTCGTGCCGAAACAGCCTATTGGCCTCTATGGTTAGCCTACGTCCTATTTTTTAAAACTCTAAGATCCAAATATCGTCATTTGGCCTATTTCAGATATCTGCGGTTAATTATGTTACCTCCAGGTATGTAAATGGTAACAGTGTATCTAATAGTATCCAACAGTAGATTCCAAAAATATAGATATCAATGAGAATATCTCAATTCCAAATTAATTTAAAGAAATGACTATTTTAATTTTTTGTCCGATATTTTGAACTATTAAAAAATTACGTCATTGTGCTCGCCATTGTGGCTAATAGTACCGTTCAGATATTTAAAATTAATTTTTTTTAAGGTGTATTCAATATCCCATGGACATCCACTAAATATATCAAAGTCTAGGCGCGAACGCAAACCATGGTGGATATCCACTAGATGTAATTTTTGATTTTGCTTACTAAGTATAGATGGCGATACCACTTTCGCTCGTTGAATATCTACTCATGCTCAACCCGCCGTAACTGAGTTCGATCGAAATTGGTATCGCAATCAGACTCCATTAGAGACTGGAGTCGAGAATTTCCATTTATTGCTGAAGAGTCCTAATAAGGATGACTTTCTCCTTAGTGGGCAAAATCAAAGGCAGAGTGTTGAAAATATTTTGAGTGTTGAAAATATTTTTTATCTCTGCTATTTTCTTTCGACGTTATTCAATAATTTTTGGTTATTATGAACCTCTTCTAAAGATACCCATAAAATATTTTGCTGAATATCCGAATATCTTCTATATCCTGGGATATAGACGGACATTTGGATATCCATATTAGATCCACTGGATATATTGGATATCCACAAAATATATTATGTGGATATCTCCGGGATTTCTTGTATTGTCTGGAAGATACCCGTTAGATATTTTGCTGGATATCCATAGGATATCTTCTATATTCTGGATATAGACGGACATTTGGATATCCATATTAGATCCACGAGATATTTCTGATATCCTGTGCATATATTGGATATCCACAAAAGATATTCTATGGATATCTCTGGGATTTGGTGTGTTTTCTGGGTACCTGTTTATATATAATCAGCCAAGCCAAGCCAAGCTGGTATTTCGGCCAGGAAGAAGGTAGCCAACCCTTCTTTGGCGTTTTTTAACATCAATTTTGAGAAAAAAATTACCACTATCGACAAAAATTTAATTAAATAATTTTTAATTAAAAATAGCCTGGTCCGGATAACCCTGGCACGTTGTGTATATTTAATTTACACATTATATTGTATACTATATAATGTTTAATTAGGAATAGGGATGCGGGAAGGTCTATGTAAGTCCGGACCTTAAACTATAAATGAAGTAGGTATCAATGTATAACTACTATAATGTTATAATAAAAAACTAAATTCTTATATCATTCTTAGCAATTTCAAAACACGTCCTGGTCTTGTTTCCACACTATGAATTTATTACATTCGTTTTAAAAAGAATACAATTGAAACGAAATTCTTCATTTTGATACATTTCTCTAAGTTTTAGGAAATAAATTTGTATGTAAGTAGGTATCGAGTGCTGCTATTATTTTCACGTTAGATGCAACGTCTTAAATCTCTTTGAGAATCGATGCAATGCTCTGAAGTCATCTGGAAAGTAATACACGTATGCGAAGCATGTTTTAGAAAAACGTTTGTACCAACAAAAAGAAAATAATGATGAAGTGCTTTAACTGGAAAATGTGTAGGTACAAATCATTATGTTTTATATTTTTAAATGGAAACGTTAGTATGAACCTAAAATAGGATAGGCGAGTAATGTAAGGTAAGGTGATACTAAGTGTGAATAGGTTGTTATACAGGGTTGGCCCTCAGGAACTGCATCGATCGGTACCTCAGAAACTAGATGTAAGGAAAATTAGAAAATTGAAGTCTTGGAACCTATTCAGCAAAACGATTTTCATTTTGAATAACTAATCATACAGGGTGTTTAAAAATAAGGTTTAAAAAAAGATCAAGAAAATGCCAAAAATATATTTTTCCATATAGGTATTCGCTCAGTCATGCAAAGTCATGTAGGGGAAGCACAAGCGATACTAGCGCTAGCTGCGGATAATTCGTGCATTTTAGGACGATATTTTGTAATTTTGGCATATCAACTGTATACCGTTTACTTTTTTCAAAAAAAATAGGTAAAAACAATACAATAAGCAACCGGAGTTGCTGTGCTGTAATTGTAAAAATACTAGCAAAAAAATCTGATGTGTCCAACACATGACTTTCCTATCTAGTTATTATAGGCTTTTTCCGGTTATTTTGTACAACCTATTGCAGCACCTCTATAAATGTTTAGAGGATAAACTAAATATAAACATTTTTCTAGAGATATTCATTGAAAACGAAAATACTAAAGATTTAAATTTAGCACTTTTCCTCCAATTTTTCCATTACGGTCCATTTTAGAAAAATTATGTATAAACAAAAATTATAGAGATCGATATCGCAAACAACTTTTAGTTTAACAATTTTCTTAAAAATCAGAATTTTGCATATTTTGTCAAATTTCTCGAATACGGACCATTTCAGGAAAATTTGACAGAACAAAAATTATAGATAATAATATTAGAAGTAACTTTTATTTGAACAATTTCTTCTCCAAATATAAATAACAGATATATTCCATAAACGGCCTCCCATAAAGTACCCCCCAGATGTTCCGACTTTGTCCAAAATCAAATTATTTCACGTCAGGCCGAAATGAAACTTAAGTTTAAAATTTAATGTTTTTTCCTTTGTCCGTTTTTGAGTTTTCTTCAACATTCGAAATTTACACATTTTCTCAAATATCTAGATTATGGTTCATTTAAGAGAAATTATGTATAGGATAAAAATTATAGAGAATTATATTACAAACAACTTTTATTTGAACAATTTTTATAAAAAATTATTTTTTTTACATTTTGTCAAATTTCTCGAATACGGACCATTTTAGGAAAATTTTGTATAGAACAAAAAATATTGATAATAATATTGTAAGGCGTATACAGAATCAAATCATAATAGCCCAAGAGCCCACTGAAGATGTTTACCGTCATCTGATTACAAAATGAAATTTACCCCAAACATTGTACTTTAACAAATGGCACCTTGCCAATCCCAATCCTGAGCAAAGGGTTAAAAAAAAAATCTATTAAAAAATCACATAAGGCATGACAGCGCTGATTTTGTTTGCCCTTAAAGTTTTCCAGAACATAACATATTCAAACATATCTTGATAGGCTTGTTCTTGTTTCTTCAAAATGTACTACAAACTGTCCGAGATCCAGTGAAACAGTTGAATATTCAATTGTGTGTCGCGTAACACTTTTTAACTTTCCATTGGTCATCTAGTACTCGGACAATTTTCAATGTATTTCTGAAGAACCAGAACAGAATTGATATATATTGATAAGGGAAATTCCCAGATAACGAAATTTAAAATTATTATGTCAAAATTGAATATTTAAGTATTTTAAAATTTTGCTAATCATATATGTATGCGGATGACATACAGCTAAAGCCTTGGTTTCTTTGAACACTTCGTCGCGGTGAGCGTTTTGACGATTTTATCCAACTAGAGTATTTAAATGGGAATGGTTTTCTTGAATCCGCTTAGCTTAACAGAACGGCGTCATGCCGCTGATTTGTCGCGAAGAGTCGGTTGATATCTGTTGAGTTTGATATCAGCGGAATCGTCGGCGTGTGCGGAGACTATATTGTTATTAATTTTAAAACAATGAGTGACAAATTCACACATACAGATGACATCATGACTTTATTTTTAGGTTTCTTGGAAATTATGTCCTTTATAAAACTCAACACGAATTCAAAAATATCTGTAGAAAGTCTAAAATACTCCCTAAATTTGGTTTCATTTCCAAAAATCCTCCGCTGCACAGTGATATTAAAGGCACCTTCTGTATCGCGACACAAAAACAACTCATTCACTGGCTTATTGGAAACTTTGACGGCTGCACTTGCCAGTTCCTCTTGTTCTTCCTCTTCCAACAATGATAACGCAAACAATTTATTTGCATCCATTTTAGTACCTTTCGTTTACATTCATAATACATAAACAGCACGTACAGACATAGAGAAAGTATCATTTTCTATATTTTTTAACAAACCAACTCGGACGAAAATTGCTGTCCTCAGCGGTCGACGGACTGTCCGCTCACCGCGACGGAGTGTTCAAAGAAACCAAGGCTTAAAGTATTCATTTTACCGCTGTGACGTACTACGTGCCAATGAACTAATTAATCAAGATTTGACCAATCTGTCAATTGAGTCCAAAAGGCACTTTCTATCAATAAATCCTTCTAAAACGGTAGTAATAATTTTCGGTAAACCTAAAGATCAAGTTAAAAGTGAAATGAAAGTAAATATAGAACAGACAGTATTGCCCTTTGCTGAAGTTGCTAGAAACTTAGAATCAGTTTTACTGTATGCCAGCTCTATTTTGCAGTGTTACATAAGTGTTTTTTTTACAATTATATTTTTTTGTTTCATATTCTGTGTAAGCTGCAAATAAATGAATTTATTATTATTATTATTAAAATTATCAAGGATGTTGTTGTTTGTATTTTGGAATGATTTTAAATGATGGAATTTTTTTTAAATAAATGTCAAAGATGGAATTTTTTAAAAAGTTATAAAAGGAAAATATTGAATATGAAATTAAGTCATTGTATGGAGTTGAATATTGTATTGGAAAATTAAAATAAAGGAAAAGTTAAGGTACGAAATTTTATTTAAGAAATATTAAAAGCAGAGACAAGCAGATACTTTAGAAGACAGGGGAATAGATAGATAAGGAAGAGACAGGAAAAGACAATATACCCAGGGCAGAGAAAATAAACAGCAGGAGCAGGAGCAGAGCAGCCAGGGCAGAGAAATAGAAGATTTTTTTTTTTTAGTTTAACTGATTTTAATTATTTTTTTTATACAAAATTAATATTTCTAGATTTTGAACCCGCCCACTTTTGAGATTTGGTAGTTTTTAGAATATTTTTGGAAATCCATATACTGGATGTTTCCATATCAATATGTATATATCGTCAAAATGAAACATTTTCTTCCTCCACACAAAAACATCTATCCACGATTAGTAGGTAAAAAAAATCTGATGTGTCCAACACATGACTTTCCTATCTAGTTATTGTAGGCTTTTTCCGGTTATTTTGTACAACCTATTGCAGCATCTCTATAAATGTTTAGAGGATAAACTAAATATATACATTGTCCACATACATCTACCTCGAAACATTTTTCTATAGATATTCATTGAAAACGAAAATACTGAAAAATTTAAATTTAGCACTTTTCCATTACGGTCCATTTTAGAAAAGTCATGTATAAACAAAAATTATAGAGATCGATATCGCAAACAACTTTTAGTTCAACAATTTTCATAAAAATTAGAATTTTGCACATTTTGTCAAATTTCTCGAATACGGACCATTTCAGGAAATTTTGACATAAAACAAAAATTATAGATATTAATCTTAGAAGTAACTTTTATTTAAACAATTTTCTTCTCCAAACATAAATAACAGATATATTCCATAAAATATAAAAACTGCCTCCCATAAAGTACCCCCCCAGATGTTCCGACTTTGTCCAAAATCTAATCATTTTACGTCAGGCCGAAATAAACCTTAAGTTTAAAATTTAATGTTTTTTTCTTTATCCGTTTTTGAGTTTTCTTCAAAATTCGAAATTTACACATTTTCTCAAATATCTAGATTATGGTTCATTTAAGAGAAATTATGTATAGGATAAAAATTATAGAGAATTATATTACAAACAACTTTTATTTGAACAATTTTTATAAAAAATTATTTTTTTTACATTTTGTCAAATTTCTCGAATACGGACTATTTTAGGAAAATTTTGTATAGAACAAAAATTATAGATAATTATATTAAAAGTAACTTTTATTTGAAAAATGTTCTTCTCCAAACGTAAATAACAGATATATTCCATAAAATATAAAAATTACCACCTATAAAGTACCCCCCCCCCAGATGTTCCGACTCTGCCCAAAATCTAATCAGTTCTTTAAATGCTGGAATAAAGCTTAAGTTTAAAATTTGGTGTTTTTCTGTGTATCGGTTCATGAGTTATGCGACATACAGACACACACACACACACAGACATCATCGCGAAAATAGTCAAAACGGATTCAGGGGACCTCAAAACGTAAAAATCCGTCGAAAACTCGAGGTCGAAAAAAATCATGATTCCTATACTTTCCTTATATCTGTATACAGATAGGAAAGTAATAATTAAAAATATGAATCAATTTTTGCTAATTTAAAAATGTATTTGTATGCCTATAGGGACCGTGCGTCATGACTAACGCCAACTGATGACAAAAATGTGAACTTTATGGGAGGGATTTATTAATATTTTATACGGCATTTATTGTTTAGTAATTATTAATTAAATAAAGCCGAATTATTTTCGTAATATCATTATCTAAAAAACTTGTTGCATCCGTGGATGTACAAACACATCACTTTGGAAACCTGTAATTGATTCGATAGTAAAGAAATTTTATAAATTTCCACAGAGCATACTAATGCCGCGTTTGAGAATCCACATCGGATGCATCTGAGATGTAGTAAATCTTTGTTCACGTGATTCAGTATACGTAAATGTAATGGGACAGATGTGTCCGATGTGGATAAAAAATGCTCGAGATGTAAAAAATGCATCCGATGTGAATTCTCAAACGCGGCATTAGTGTCTTACACCCAATGATATACATAAGTACGGCTTATTAGTTTTCTCTGCACAGATTCTAAAGTTATGGAAAAAGTTCTTTATCATCAAATAAAAACCTTTCTAGATCGTTATAATATTATTCCTATTAATCAATCTGGTTTTCGCCCTAATCACAGTTGCAACTGCCCTACTCTCAGTCATTGACGATATCATTAGAGCTACTGACCAAAATCAACTTACAGTTTTAGTCTTATTAGACTATAGTAAGACGTATGACAGAATAAATCATGCGATGCAGTGCTATCTTAATAATAGAATACAGTATGTCAAATATAAATACAAATTATCTTCTTCACTCAACATAGAAAATGGGGTTCCCAAGGATCTATTCTGGGCCCTTTATAATTTTGTATCTATACATCTTTATTCCCAGAATCACTAAAGTATTGCAATTTTCACCAATATGCAGATGATACTCAGATTTACCTTTCATTCCCTGCGTGTAAATTTGAAGAAAGCATCACCAAAGTAAATTTTGATTTGAATCTACTTTTTAAATTGTCTTATGACTATTGTTTAGATATAAATCGCTCTAAATCTAAATGTTGTTTGGCAGAAAAAAAGATGAATGAAATATTGCCTAATACAAATATCGCAAAAAACTTGGGTTTATTCCTAGATACCGATCTTCGATTTGAAAAACACATTATTAATGTAATAAAAAAATGTGTAACGAATATAAAAATGATTTACGCCAATAAAGATACACTAGATCGTCGTTCTAAAATTGTATTATGTGAAACGCTTGTATTTTCTCACTTGAACTTTTGTGATTCAGTCTATGGACCATGCATTACTCAATTCAATAACCAGCGTCTTCAACGTATTCAAAATACTTGCATTAGATTAATTTATAAATTAAAAAAAAAATCAAGGAGTTTCTCATAAAAGGAATGAAGTGGTTGACGGTAAAACAAGCTCGTTTTTTGCATTCCTGTTGCCTATTTCAAAAAAATTTATTATTTAAAACGCCTGCATATCTATATTAGCCCAAGAGCCCACTGCAAATGTTTACCGTCATCTGATAACTAAATGAAATATACCCCAAAAGCATGTAAAAACATTGTACTTTACCAAATGGCACCTGTGCCAATCCCAATCCTGAGCAAAGTGGCATAAAAAAATTAATGTATTTTAAAAAATCACATGAAGCATGACAGCGCTAATTTTGTTTGTCCTTAAAGTTTTCCAGAAAATAACATTCAAACATATCTTGATATATATCGTTAAAGGGAAACATTTTTTTCCTCTTAACATCGCACAATAGCATATTATGTTACTAGGAGTAGAAGGCCAACATTATATGCTGAGCCCAGAATTTTGCACAGCTGAGGCGTTAGCCGAAGCTGTGCAAACTGGGCGAAACATATAATGGGCCTTCTAATCCGAGTGACATATACTATTTATTCTTCAAGTATTTAAATAAAAGTATGGATAAAAAAAATTAAAATAAAAAAGCTGAAATTAATAGAATATCTGTAAAACTAAATAACAGTTTAAAAAAATTATGTACCTACCTTAGTTGCTAAATATCTCTTGTTTGGTGCATTCTTAAGAAAGTTATCAAACTCCTGTTTAAAAAAAACTTTTGACTTCTTTGGTTTGTAATTATCACCTTTTCGTTTTAAGAAGGCAATTAATTTTGAATAGTTTTCAATTTTTACATTATGTTTAATATTTAGTTCTGATTTCAGCATTGAATACTGCGACCACATTGTTGAACTTTTGAATTTTTCAGACAAATAAGTAAAATATGCGATCAGAACATTTTCTGAATAAAAATGTACGTGATTTTCTTCACTCCATTTCACAAATTTTGTGTAAGCATATTCGTAAACTTTCTTCGATTTCGTAGGTATTATGGTTTCTATCGAAGATTTCGCTATTTCTAGCAATTCGGGAGGTGTTGATTGCATTTCTTCTGACATTTTCTTTTTATTTGAAAAACACAGGTATAACGAACGGGTTAACACTATTTTTTTTATATTCTAAACCATACACTGACAAACGTCAAATTAAATAAGTATTCAAATGACAGTTCTAGCCTACTTGATTGCAACGTTCATAATAAGCCATTTAACATTAGGTTTGTGCTTTTTTATACTAGTACAAAAATGAAAAATACTTGTACTAGTATAAAAATAGGCTACTTCTACAACATGTATACCTTGATATAATGTAAACATTATTATACGCTTGAAGAAAAAAACATTTATCCACGATTAGTAGGTAAAAATCATTAAAAATATGAATCAATTTTTGCTGATTTAATAGTATATTATTTAACGAGCGGCAATGGAGGTCATAACTCACGCAGATGAAGTTTACAGCACGAGCCGCAGGCGAGTGCTGTAATTCATCAAGTGTGTTATGACCATTACCGCAAGTTGGATACTATACTTTATCTACGACTATAAGAATAAATACTAAGATACAAGTATCGAGAAAGAATTATATAATTGACTAGATGATAAAAACGTTTGAATCTTTGTAAAAGCTATTACCTTTGTCGCCAGATATTTCTCATCAGGAGCTTTATTTATGAAATTATTAAGTTGTTCTAGCGTAAGTGTTTTTGCCTTTTTAGCTGTGTGTTTTTCTGATTGACGTTTAAGAAACGCACGTAATTTTGAATAATTCTCTATATTAATTCCATTATTTATGTTGAGTGCTTCTTAGCAAGGAGTAGAAAGTCCATAGAGACGATGCTTTATATTTATTGCTAAGTTCATTAAAATTTGCCAAAGGTACATTACACCAATCTTGAAAATTTTATTTTTCTGGTAATAAATTCGTTTTTTTACTACTAACATGAGAAATCACCATTATTTACTCCATTCCTCTAATGAGAAGTAATATTTCTCACCCTAGGTAAATAATGATAATAAAAAAAAACCTAGGTAAATAATGAATCTAAATTTCATTAGTTTCATTTTGTTAATTTGACAACTAAACTCCCAGACTACTTGATATTTTGAAATATTTGAAAAATAAGTAGGAAATAACTAAAGCTGGGTTTATCAAATCTAATCAAATCAAATATGATAATATGTATCAGTGTAAACAGTAAAAATATATATTAACTAGGAAATTCAACACCGGCTTTAAAAATTATTAATTAATACCAATAAATCCATGTCATTAAACTATCAAAAATGCAATGGGATATTTCCTAGAATCATACCAAAATTTGACACATGCCAAATTTTTACATAAATAAAGCCAGTCTGATTAGAAACACGCTCCAGTCTGCTTGATATTTCGAAATATTTAACAAATTGTTAGGAAATTACTTATGTCAAAATTAAAATTGCTAATATATTAATGTTAGTAGTAAAAAAATTCTATATATACCTCGGCTGAGAAAGCTATTATTTACCTCGCACATTATATCCCTCGGCGCTACGCGCTTCAGGATATAAAAGTGCTCGGTAAATAATAGCTCACTTCTCACCCTAGGTATATAATGTACTATATTACATTATTAGCTATATCTCTTATTTCTGGAGGTGTACATAATAACTCATCTTCACTATCTAAATTCATCTGTTTTTAGCACTATTATTAAAAATTGATTTGAAAACGTCAAAATTATCTTGTTAAAATATCAAATGACAGTACTCCCCTCAGTGTAATAATTGACTGTTCCGCCTACTGAAAGGCGTTGACAATTTAATAATTTTAAAATATCTTAATTATTATTCATTCCTTTCCAGTTTGTAAAAAATCTTTCTAACATTTTACGCCAATGGAACATTTATCGACTTTAAAATTTCCAAGAATTTACTGCGCACACTATTTATAAACCGAATTATATTAGTTTATCGGCCAATTTCATAATCGATAGCTAAAGTGGCCTTTAATGAAAGGAGACTTTAAGCTATTTAAACTATATGGTTAAAAGATACTTTAAAATTAAAGTGTCCTTTAAATTGATTATGAAATTGGCCGTATTATATTTACAGTTTAAACACATTCCAGAATACAAAATTATAAGCTTTAATGCTTTCAAGAATTGTTGGTAAGTTTTGACATTTTTTCCCCTGTGTTCGTCGTAAATGTCATAACAGATACCTATCTATTAAAATTTTCATTAACCCTCTTTAATTTTTTCTATTGGTAAATTTATATATTATTAAATTAAGATTTTCACGAACTATTTTCTTATAAGTTTTACCTAAGTAGTGGAAAACAAAAGATAAGTGCGTTCTTAAAAATAAATTAGGTTCCAAGCGAATTGAAAGAGGGTAAAATAACAAAAACCCACGCTATTCTGTATGTCTGACTGTACATATACCTACGCTTTTGTTCAAATTCTTTCCAAATAAACTTATCGAGTTTTATAAATTTGACAAGGATGTGTATATAGTACCTATAGACGTCGGAGAGTATTTGGGAATGGGTTTTTTATTTTGTGTTTTGAATTATCTAAAAATTAGACTAAAACATTTTAGGAAAGTATAACTTAGATGAATGAGATAACGTAGTTCCGGTTTTATATATTAAATATTAGCTCTACACCGTAATTATTAGTATATAATTTTGTAATAGATAACGGATATAAAAATAAGATATTGTCACCTATCTCCTAACCCGAATAATAATCGGCATTACAATTTTTTTTATCTCAACCGCAAAATTAGGTAACCGGACACGATGTTTTTCAGAAAAATATCGATAACAAAAAATAAATCAAAATAATTTTAATTAATGTTTAGTTACTTATAATAGCTATTTATGAAACCAGTTACGAAATGCCTTGTATTATGTAACAAGTGAATATTTGCGGGACGAGCAGAGCGAGGTCCCGCAACATGAATGAGGTATTACATACAATATTTTTTCTAATTTTGACTACCTAGATTACACAATTTTGTTTGTGTCAGAAATCCAAGAACTTAATTTTAGATATATTTAATGTGCCGGTTCTAAAACTGCCAGTACATTGTTCTATCAGCTCTAGATTTTGAGATACAGGCTAACTGAATGTAGTTCTAATAAAAGGCAAAAATAATCTCCTTAAAGTTCAAAATAGAAATTTCTTACTCAAAATTAGAATCTATTTAGCCAAATATATAGGGTCCGATTACAATTAGAAGAACACAGCTACGTCATCATTTGGCAAAGTAATTAATTGATTATCGCCGCCTACTGGGGGTTTAGTGGAGTGTAAGAGGGAAAGCCCACTCAAGCGACACGTCGCGCGCGATCTGCCGCATGCGATTTTTTAGGTGCGCTTTTTTTAACAGACGACAAGCAGCGACACAGACGTTCAATATCAAAATAGAGGTGGAAGAAGTAGCAACGGTGTTGTTTTATTCTGTTCGTCGGCGAAAAAAATTGAAACGACGTAAGTACTGGGTTCATCCATTATTTATAGACCCTTATGTAAAAGGCGCATTTAATTTATTATATAAGGATTTACGTCAACACGAAGATAAGTTCTTCAAATATTGCAGAATTATAACTGCCGTTGTTTTATTTTGTTCGTCGGCGGAAAAAATTGAAACGACGTAGGTACTGGGTTCATCCATTATTTATAGACCCTTATGTAAAAGGCGCATTTAATTTATTACATAAGGAGTTACGTCAACATGAAGATAAGTTCTTCAAATATTTCAGAATGAGATTAGTGTCATTTGACGAACTGCTAGCGCAGATTCCCGAACAAATATTTTTGTCGCTATTTTATTTCAATTAACTGTTCAATAATTGAGGTCGGTCTTGAATATCGGATATACATTCATCTATATCAATACAACTGTCGGACATTTTTTTCACTGGAACTGTCGAAAAGTTTACAGGAAACTCCAACTCTCAACTGGCGTTTCGTACGCGACTTGACGTTTGTATGAGTGATGCTCCATATGTATCCATGATAACGCTGGCCGCGTGCGGCAGCAGAAACGCGGGTTTGTCATTTCTAATTTTCAGCCGCGTGCGACCACGCGACAGAACCGCGTTAATGGGCTTTGAGTCATTTAAAAACATCTAAAGTATTGCCGCGCGCGATGCCTCGCGATAATTCGCGCGCGACCTGTCGCATGAGTCGCAATGTTAATTAGAACCCAACAGTGAATGGTCAAGTGGAAATATTCGCTAGGCATCAGAATTAATTTTTAAATAAATTAATTAATTTAAAAAATCGCGTCCCGGTTGGAATTTGAATCCGGGACCCCTAAGTCCACAGGCCAACGCACTAACCACTGAGCTACCCACCCCCTACTTTTTTTTAAGTATTTTTAACAAATATGCATTTGCATATTTAGGCATAATTGGACAAAATAACTGCATATTTTTGGTAAAAACGAAGCATATATATGCGCATATTTTGTTATATTTTGATGCATATATTCCGCCATCTACTAATAATAAACAAAAGCCGGCGCTGCAACCAGCCCAACCCTGATAAATGTACATGCTGCACAAGGTATTTTTAACGCCTTTTAACAACAAGTCTGCGCGAAAGCAGCTGAACACTTGGGCGATTTAACTGTAAATATAAGCTCCAACTCTCTCCCACTCACGGATTCATCTAACATCCGTATAAGCCCGCTTAAAATAAACTCTGCTGATAGTTTAGACGCGTTTGTAGACATTAGGATAAATACAAAATGCGATTTTCTCCATTTTATTGACAATGCTAGAACCTTACTTAAATAGCTTACCTCTTAAAAAAAATGTTTAAATGATTTCAACAAAGAAGTCAATAATGTAAAAATATTTATTAAATAAAATTATAACAATAAAATCAGTTCTTTACAAATGAACAATTTTAGGTTCTCAATAATAAAGCAATTATAAAATCATCTTATAGCTAGATGAGGAAATATAAAAAACATTAAAAAATTTGACCAGAGCAAAACAAGAATTTGTGCACTTCAATAATAAGCTGCAATAATTACTTGTTGAAAAGTTTAACAGGGCAGTCCGAAGTTACATTTTCATATTTTAAGTACCCATAATTATAAATTCAATATTATAAAATAAGATTAATAGTAAAAATTACCTAAAATCACAAATTAATGTAAGTCTTATCTAGGTCCCTTGTATTTTAAAATCCAAGGATGTCGGAGTACCTGACTTAACTCCAGTCTTAAATCCGGTTTAACCACTAGTAATCTCTTAATTAAGTGCCCTGCCTCTTCAGATAAATAAGAAGGTAACAAAAATTGGGATTTACTTATTCTTTTATAAGTTTCATCATAACTTGCGGATTCAAATGGAGGCTTTCCAGTTAAAAATTCATAACAGAGAACTCCGAGACTCCACAAGTCTACTTTTTCATTGTGTGCCTTGCCTGTTACCATTTCAGGAGATAAATAATCTAAGGTGCCGCATAATGTCGTTCTTCTAGATGATGGGGCATGTACTGACCATCCAAAATCTGCTATTTTAATTTCTTCATTTGCACCAAGAAGTAAATTTTCAGGTTTAATATCTCGATGTATTACTTTCTTAGTGTGGCAGTACCTTAAGGCATCAGCTATCTGTTCTATATAATTTGCAGCTATGTCCTCCGAAAATCTTTTGTTTGGACTTGAAAGTAATTTTGAATATAGAGCTCCTAAAACGAAAGCAAAATAGATGGATATATTTCGGGTGTCTTTAAAGTGAGAAACTTTTTTGGGAAGTGTTGAATACATACTTATGTAACAAACTTGCTAAAACAGTTTTTGAATTTAAGAAAATAAAACATATTGTTAATAAAGAAGCGGCCATTACAGATTATCATAGGCTTTTTCATTCATGTTTAGAATATGAATACTAAATCGGAGAAAATGCTGTCAAGGTTTATTTGCAAGGGGTATTCATTTTACAAAAATCTCTACAAGAGCTATTTAATGAACACTGTGAACCTATACCTTTAAACATTTAAAAATTATGACTATTTTCTCCTTAATAATACCTATTTATATGAGAAACAAAGAATATACATTTGTTTCAAAAATATATGAGACAATTATAATTACAATACCAAAGGGAATAGTAGTTTGTGCAACAAGAGTGGATATGATGGCCGTATCGCACGAAGACGAAATTTGAGCACGACGCCGTAGGCAGAGTGCTCAATCGTCTGAGTGCGATGTGGACAATCCACTCGAGTTGTGCAGAATATTTTTTCTACAACCCACTAACAAAAATTTACAAATAAAAAAAAATATTTTAGGTTATTAGGACAAAATAACTAATTTTAAAATAATTTATGATTTTTAATAATTTTTAAAATAAAATAAAGGAAAAAATAAAAAAGTTCATTTCATTTTTCCCATCCGAGAATCTAACTCCAGACTTCCGTGTGGAAGGCAAGAACGCTGACCACAGGACCACCTATTCTTTTATTTTTCTTGCTTTAACACTCGTAATTAAATTGACTTCATATAGTTTTATTTAAATTAACAAAGTATTTATATACACGAGATAAAAACAGAAATGCTATTATAAGAATTATAAGAATAACCCATTTTAATGTATGTTTAATCTCAATAACTAAAAAATATACTGACAATTAGTTTGACAGAATTGTCATTTATTTAAAATTTTAAAAATAATAGCAGTCGGTTGATCAAAATATGAACTAATTTCACTTTTTTGCAGTGTTCTCACTACCCAGAATGAATATGAAATATATTCGTTCAGTTGAAGGCAATAGAAACAGTTTAAATAAAAACAAACTACAACGGTATAAAAATTAGGGATCGACAGATACCGATATCGGTAGGTAGCGGCCGATATGTAGAGAGCGATATCGGCCTATATTTGTATCGGCCTAATAAAAATATTAAATTTTTCAATTGTTAAGACGGAATTTGCACGCCAGGAAATTCATAACAAAAACTACAAATTAACTAAGTTGTCAATAGATGGCGATTAGATGCACTTCTGCGAAATAATTCAAATGTTGAATTATACCTGCCTCTTTGCCAAGTTGTGTAAACTACTTTCCGGCGACCCGACAAGCGTCCCCTCCCTCCCAAATCTAAAGTGCTCGTAACATTTTATTGTACCGCCGGACGAGACAAACACTATAACATTAGAATATCGAACCTATAGGGACCGTATTTAAATAATTTTGTCCACGACCACTTAATAATAAATCAATATTCTACCTCCTAACTAAAAGCATATAGTACCCATATATCACGGAGTGAATTATGATAATTCACGCTTTTGTAATTCTGGCACATTCCGGTAGATAACTAAAGATAGGCGATAATTTTCATAACGATATTTTCTAGATCGAAAAATCAAAAAATCGAAAAATCGAAAATCGATAATCGATAATCGATAATCGATAATCGATAATCGAAAATCGAAAATTGAAAAGTGGAAAAAACAACAGTTATCTGTTTAATAAAAACTTTCCATTCTACACTTAACTTTTATTTAATAAAGAAACCATAATGGTCGTGGACAAAGTATAGTATTAGACTCGCAATTTATGGCCATTATTCACTCGGGTGACTTGCGCCCCTCGCCTACGGCTCGGGACGCAAACGTCATCCTGCGTGAATAATGGCTACCATAAATTGCTCGTTTAATAATATACTATTATGAACCAGAATAAAACTTTTAGGACAATGTAATATAAACATTTGAATCTATTTTGGTTCGTATATTATTAAGTAGTTCTTTGTTCATCCAGTCTGAGCTTATTTGTTAGTTATCATTGTTTTGTTTTGTGTTTTTTTTAGTGTTTTTATAGGTAGTTTCACGTTACCCAGCAGTTGATCAACTGAGTTTGTTTATTAAATTTCATTTTGTTCTTGTTTGTGGTGGCGCAAATAGATTATGCTTTTATGCTTAAGTAGGCCTTAAGGATAAAAGCATAATCTATTCGCTCCATTATTTATCCATCATGATTTAAAAAGCAGTGAAGCGATTGATACTGTTGACAGTTGTAAGCAAAACATGTTTGACGACGGTGAAGACGGTCAATAATAAGTAATAGTAATAATTCATTTTATTGACCTTAAATTAACCATTTACGAAAAAATCTGATGTGTCCAACACATGACTTTCCTATCTAGTTATTACAGGCTTTTCCCGATTATTTTGTACAACCTATTGCAGCAACTCTGTAAATGTTTAAAGGATAAACAGATAGGAAAGTAAAAAAACATACAATGTAAACAAAAATACAGAAGAGATAATAATAATAATAATAAAATTTAAACTATGCTGCAATAATCAGTGTGATAAATTTATTGTATTTTCAATAAATATTTTAAGTACTTTTTCAGTTGATTTTAAGAATATAAATTGGCTTAAAAGTTTGCTCTTACTTTTAACTCTTCTCAACTAATTTGTGAACCCACAAATGCATTTGAAAGGCCAGGATCGATGTTTTCACATGCATCTTGTTCCAATTTTCACGTAAATCCAGCCAGAAAAAACAAAACTCAACATTATATTTAATATCTGACAAATTACGTTCTTATATTTTGTAATATAAAAATGAAACATTTTACAAAATCTCTACACGTTTTAAATGTTTCTTCAGAACCAGACTTAACACAATTTACCTAATTTTTGTAATAAAATAACGAACTTCCTTGCTTCCGATACTTCATAACAATATGACAACGTTGCTCGATATAAATTTGATATTTTCAGGTGGCGTCATCTATATAAGATTGTCTGAACCTAAAATTACAGGGATTACACCTGTTTTATGTAATGTTGGTTGCGTTTTTTGGGTTAAAATTAAAAATTTTTGTGCATATAAGACTGGAAAATGAAAGCAAAAAATGAAATATTTCTTATGCGGAGCCTCTAATGGGAATATATTCTAGTTCCTGAAATAGTTTTTATAGCGATTTATGATGACTTTTTACATGTAAAATTTTCACAAATTCGTTATTTTCTTCATTCTCTCAATTTTTTTCCACTTTAAAATATATTCAGGAACTAGTTCAATACTATTAGAATATTATAAAAGCAAATCCGCATAAATTAATTGTCTAGAAAGCCCGTCTTATATGTTGAAAAATTCTCCTATGCTAATACATTTGCTAACGCCGCCTTAAGGATGATTTTTTTTAAAGAAATTAAAAGACGAATATTAACTAAAAAATAATTTAAGTTACTAAGTATATTGTTGCACATTCATAAAATAGTGGAAAAGCTGCTTTTTGTGCGCATCAAATCAAAGAATCTTATTTTTTTAATATTTTCTCTAATGTACATTTTAAATTCACCTTCAATTTTATTCATCATATCAGTATCAATCCTCTTAGTCCAGTAACTGAAGACCTGAAAATATGCAAAGCTGTCATCAAGTCGGTCCAGATTTGCTTTGTGGCTCAATTATTAGGTCTTGACGATTGCTTTCAAGGGCGAAAACTTTTACCAACTCTGCTGCGTCGGAAAGGGCCCAAAATGGACCCTAAAACTGGTTTCCCGCCAATATCTTCCACAATATGCAAATTAGAGAATTTTTGTTTAGATAAAAAAGAAAGATCTTATCATTATCTACAAAAATGGCCCCTATCATTTTTGTCGGGAATTTGACAGGTTTCGAGATAACCGCAATCAAAAGTTCCCTCGTTCAGCCCCTGCTTTATCTCTATAGCAATGCTGATTAGCTTGTAAACGGGTGGACAAATTGTTTCAGAACTCGGTCAAAAATTGATATTTTTCGATGATTCAAAGTTCATTACAATGGGAAACCCCATAGGTATCGATCCATGTGCCTTGAAGCCCGTTATTTCCTGTCAAGAACATTGAAAAATGGGTCAAAGTTGCATTTTGGCACTATTTTGGACCACTTTATAGTAATTCATTCATATTTTTTTTCTTTTAATAGTTTTTATCCCATTTTTGTTTTAAATGGGATCTTGAGACGTCTCGAATGATCTCAGAAATTTTTTTTCAGTATCTTCCTGGCGTTTTAAAACAAAATTGATTTGTTTATTTGCATTTTTCATACGTTTTCGGAGTTATAGAAATCTTTGAAACGAGCAGTAATTAAAAACTCATATTTTATTATATTGTTATTCAATGCACACCATTTTAAAGCTTAGAGTGTCTACTTTTCGAATGTATTTTTTTAATGTTAGAGAAGACTGTAGAAAATTGGCGAAAACTCGGCAAGATCAAGACACCAAAAACGATAACTGCTATGAAGCCCAGACCTTTAAGAAAACGTCTCGCCAATTAGTGCAAATCCAGAAATTAATAAGCTGATTTGTTACGGATGTGGCAATCCCGGATTTATTGGCAGTAATTGTCGCCAATGCAAGCCATCAAATTAGACCTCTGCCGTCGATAGTAAGTTTTACTACCAGCCATTCGCAGATGATTACCAACGCAGACCGTTAGTCCGAATAGAGATCGCTGGCTCATCCAGGATGGCGTCATTGACACGGGCGCTAATTCTTAGAAAAATACTTATTAAAAAAAATATTCCTTACCAAACTCAGAAAATGAAAATGACATTGTCTGATGGAAAAAATCACTTAGTAGACGCCTCGGTATACATTGGTATTACTAACAGCAGAACTCTAATGGGAGTAGATTTCATTAAAGCCACCCAGATGTCTCATTGAACCTCTGGTATTTCAAGGAGAACCCTAATACATATTATCCTTACGTGGAGGAAGATGCACCCCATCCACTTCGTTAGCCAGTGCACAATTCTAACTGTTATACCTTCTCGAAGGCGAAGGTAGTTCTTTGGACCAGGAGGAGAGAACAATTTAATGAACTAATCGTCAATGCGTCAATTATCAGAAACTAAACTCGATCACGGAAGCTGAGGGGTATACGCTTCCACAAATGGATGATCTAGTGCACTCAGTGAAAAGAACAAAAATCATATCTACACTAGACCTCAAATTAGGATAGCATCAGTTCGTCCGTCTGATCGAGACAAGACAGCTTTTATAGCGTCATATGGACTTTTTCGTTACATTCGTATGCCGTTTGGCTTACGCAATTCCCCGTCAACCTTCCAGCGATTAATCGATAGATTCCGGACTGGACTACAAGATATTTTAATTATCGCTTATCTCGATGATTTGATAATCTTATCATCATATCTTCGTGACTTACAACGCGTTTTCGTGACTTACAACGCGTTTTCGTGACTTACACCGCGTTTTCGACAGATTAATCTTATTTCAATTGAAGCTAAACCGGATAAAATGTACTTTTGCATGTACTTTTGTATGTACACTACCTTGGTTATGTTACCACGAAAGAGGGATTCTATATTATACACTTTACAATTTAACAGATCCCCCTTAACCTCCATTTTCAATCAAATTTTTTCAGAATCAATAGGCTTCATCCCCTTATAAAGCTTGATTTCTTTTCTAAAGATTTCAATTTTGTATCGTTTTTTTGTTTCTGAGTTAGAATTTTTAATAATCCACTGTCCCTTAACCATAATTTTTCTTCAGATTTTTTCAAAATGCATAATACTCTTCACAAACTATTGTGTGAAGAGTATAAGTGTAATTAAAAGTCAAAAGCTTTACTAAAATCAGAAATATTGTTTCAAATTGCATAAAATTTAGAAAGAATATTTTGTTGATAGACCATCAGATTGGTAACTGTAGATCTACCTGAAGTAAAACCATGTTGTTAATTAATTACTGGAAAATCAAGACAAAGGACTGATCAAAAGTTTCTCAAAAAGTTTTGGTATGATCTATAACATACTAATGGGCCTGTAATTTTGTATATCACACCTATTGTCAGTTTTAAATACAGTAACAACAAATCTTGATCTCCATAAAGTGATAAAGTATTTTAATTCTAACAACAATTAGTATAAGAAGTGCTGACTCATTAAAAACATTTAAAAAGCAAGTTAAGAAACTCTTGCTCAAATAGGCCTACTACAAATTGGATGAATTTTTCTGTGCACCATTGAATTGATTAGTTCATTTTACTTAATTTGTATATATTTTCCAATTGTTATATTTGTACTTGGTGTTGTGCATTGTCTTGAGTTTTAGCACATTAAAGATGGTGTATTATGCACTGGCTGAATCAATTTTGAATTATGGGTTGGTGGTTTGGGGTAGTGCCGGAGTGACGGTTTTAAACAAACTACAGGTTGCACAAAAATATATCATAAAAATTATGTTATTTAAAAATAAAAGGTTTCCTACTGAATTGCTTTTCAAAGAGAGTCAGTTATTAAACATTAGACAGTTACACCTTAAAGCTATAGTTAGATTCATGTTAAAATTTTCCTATTATAAGGAATCCATAAGCCATGGGCGTAACACAAGAAATGCAGCTCAAAACAATGTCACACGCCAAAACCCCAAGCACACCATTTGCCAAAATCATATTTATTGTCTTGGTCCAAAAGTCTTTAACTGCCTTCCTAATGATATTAAAGTAAAACCATATTCTAAGTGTAAAAAAGAGATAAGACAGTGGATACTCCAAAGCAATTATGTAATTATGTAGTTTAATTTTAAGTTTAATTTTAATTTTAAATAATAAGTATATCACACAATTACTATTCATATATATATACTTATTTTACTATCTCTTATCGAATTATTGTTACCACATTTCTACTACTTTAGTATAAAAATCTGTTATACTTAGCTTAAATAAGAATATATTTTTTGTTATTTTTTTTTTTAAGTCAAAATGGTTAAACCTCAAAGATACATGTATAAGAAAAAGAGTGCGCACACAGTACTTTAAGTACAATCATGCACACACAGTACTTTAAGTACAATCATGCACTAGAGTAGAAGTTTTCATTTTAAATATTATTTAGAGGGTGACCTCAATTTAGGAATTAAGTAGTTAAGTAATAGAGTTATTTTTCTCTTGTTCCTATAGATAATTAATTATAATACTGTTTAATATAAATGTAGACTACTACATAAATAAATAAAATGAAAAAAAAATAAATATGCATGTTTGTTCTTTATATTTTATAACTCCGCATTAGAAATTAAAACATTTTTAAAACAAATTTTGTTTTCTTTTTTTAATTTTAATTTTTAACTTTTTGTTTTTAACATTCTTATATTATTATGTTATCTATCTTTGTTAATAAGAATGTACCTAATTAATTCTTCAACAATAAATAAATTTTAACTTGACTTGAACTATTGAAATAAAACATGAATAGTGTAGCTAGACATTGTTTCAGAAAATAAGAGGAGATGCCATTTTTATGTATAAGGAATTTACCTTACTTGAGTTTATATATGTAATAAAGTTTGCTAACGAAAATTAATTTATTTTTTTGAACCAAATCTAACTAAAGTAAAAAAAATATGCCCAGTGAAAGGATAAATAATTTAAATAATAAAGTAAAACAAAAAAATTAAATATTTAATGATAAAAAATTAATTATCAAAAAAAAATTTATTTTGCCTAACTGTAGAGGACGTCTCTTAGTGCAGCATGGGATAATCGTTTTCTGTCAAAGCACGCCGCATTGAAAGGGTTAATGTCCATAAAATTAATTTTAGGAATATTATTAAAACGTACTTTTGTGCATTTATTTATAGGTATATTATGAATATCAAATTTTGTACTTTCTGTACCTGGAACCATATATCAAAAAACTAGTTTCGTAATTTTTAATAGTTATAGCAGGTCAAATGGAATAGGTTTAGACATACTTACTCCTACCCAGTGAATTTACTATTCAGAAGTTACATTTATGTATAAAAAAAATTACCTTTTGGGGCATATTCAAGAATCAGATACACTCTAGATTCATCGTGAAAGAATCCATACATTCTTAGGATATTGGGATGCTTCAAATGGGTCTGTATTTCTATTTCTCTTCGAACTTGATTTTCATTGTTACATTCTTTAATGCCAGATTTAAATAAAACTTTGAGAGCAACTATAAACTTGGATTTCTTTTCACGCGCTAAGTAAACATTACCAAATTTCCCCTTTCCTAAGGGTTTTCCAATATCAAAGTCTGATAATATCCATTTGTGTTTCTCCTCCTTATTAGCCGTTTGTCCATAATTCGCCCTAGTTGATTTGGTACTTTCCGATCGATTTTCTTTTTCTGTTAAAGCCCCCGAAACTTTTTCTTGTCTTGATGTTTTTTCACTAAAATTTGTTAACGCGGATTTTGGAAGATCAGGATTTACAATATTTGTTGAATATGTTAAATGTCCTTTGTCCTGATTTGTAGCTTCTAAAACTTTTGTGGTTGGTTTGTGAGCCATTTTTAATTAAAATAATACATGTAATTTTTTATCACAAAAATAATCGTTATTTTTTTAATTATAAAATCTAGAATATAAATGACTTCTTAAAACGGTCGTCTATTTAAAAACTTAAAACTTTTAAACGTGACAAATGACAATTTTGTCATGTTTTAGAGTATGGTCCGTTATTAACCGAAATATCGATTACTCCCACTGAACTACAATCTGGAAGAACAGAGCCGATCAACAAAATCAAGCCGCATAGCGAGGTGATATTTGACACTGTGGCACCCACACGTGCGTATCGAAATGCACTAAAAAGGACCATCAAAATTAATTTAACACTTATTACATTCAACTACGACACCTTTTAATTTAAGAAAATCACTTAAAAATTATTTTTGATTAATACGCAGCTGAAACAAATGGTCCAATAATAATAATTATTAAAATAGCGCGTTATTAATAAAAAATAATATAATTTGTTTTAGTACGCCCGTGGGAAATGCTCGAAATTGACAGTCTGGCGTCCAAATTGTCATGCGCACCAACCGTTTTTTCACCCATGTCGGCTTAGAAATTAGGAGTAGGGTTTATTTCATACATTGCGTTCGGTCTGCCACGTTCCTTTAACTCCTTTAACACTTTTAACTCCAAACGACTCTTTTAGCGTTCGGTTTAGTCCGATTAGTGACAGTTTAACACGCTTAAATGTCATTTAAAAGCACCCTAAAATTTGTCCCGCTCCAGCCCCTGACTGACCGAACTCGCCTATATAGCCATCCAATTATATCAAGGTCGGTGATCTATCCTTGGTCAATCTGTCACAAAATTGACGCAACTGTCAGCCGTGGTCCAAAAGTAACCAAAAAATTAGTTTTTTTCAGGAACCTATCCAAAAATCTTGGTTACTTGCGGTTAGTAGTCGGTTAATAACGTACCATACCCGAACTTCGATTTTAGTTCAAGGACGACTTAACTAATAAGTCCGATGCAGCTGAGTTTTGTTGATAAATACGGACCATACCCTTAATCAAACGTCAATGTCATAATGGGTCATGTCATGTCGTGTCAAATGTCATATCAACATATCAACGCGAGAAGAAAAAAGTATGGTGCATTTTTGATATATTTAATTATGATGTTACATTTTAAGAGAAAAACATTAATTTGTTGATTGTTATTAAGTTTAAAATTTTTAATTATACATGTTTAATATTTTGGAATACTATGAAGATTATCTTTTTATTTTTAAGGTAATAATTCTGAAGATATCTTTTTATTTTTAAGGTAACAATTTTTGCATTCTTGCTACTTATCAGATCTATTTACAGAACTTAGATTAAATTGACAATATTGAATTTTAATAGAATTAATTTATTTTAGCCTATTATGTATATAATTTGTAATATGTACCAGATTATAAGTTTTGTATCCAGTACAAGTTGTAAGCTTGTACTGTACAACAAGCTTACTCCCCTAATATTAGTAAAGTTCATGACTTGCTCTGAAAACTAATGCTAATTTTAGGTTTATATCGATTATTCCGTAGCAAACATATTAAAGTGATATTTGACGATTAAATACATTAGCTTTTTCAAGTGTTGTTCCAACAAATTTTATCTTATTTTTTAATATAATTAATGGCAATGCAGATGCTGGAAAGACTGTTAAAAGTTGTCTATTAATGTGGCAATACATTTTTATTTTTGAAACTGCTGGATATAAAAGGTATTTACATATATTTACTTCTTAAAATAATTCATTAAAGTACTCTATTATTCTGTAAAAAACATTCTTTTAACTACAGATAAAAATGTGAATGAAACAAATTTCCTGGCAAATTGATAGTGCAAAATTTTAAATAGAATTGCCATGCATAACTTAAATAATTATAAAACTAATTGTCATTTTATTCATATGAATTAATTAAAATATTATTTATTCAACACTTAACATTTTACAATCACATTAGATTGTAATAACATTTTTTTGGGCATTTATCATTTCATTCATCAACAACAAAATTCTTCATATGCACCATCTTGTACACACTTCATCAAATTAAATCTATCAAAGAAAGTATAAAAATACCAAATTTATCAGATGAATGCCACTATCAAAGCAGAAAAAAATATTTAGGATGTGATTCCAAATAGAATTTTCATACCAAAGATTCAGTGCATTAGAATCAATCAAATGAAAAACTTTAGGAAAAACCCTTTAAAATATATTTTTTTATTTTGGTCAAGCATTTACTAGAGAACATGTAAATGAAGCAGAAAATATATTCAGCATGAATCAAAGAGTACCAAAGAAATTACAATAACATTAATCATAATAATTACTTGTACACAAATATTAACAATAAGTGTCACTAAATCCTCACCAAAAAACAATCAAATAATAGGTTCTAACCACACAAACTCAATAGGACCTTGCCAAGTCTAAAACTAGTCTAAATTTTACTTTAAGGATTTGACAGTCTTTGGTATGACAGATTGCTGTCCTAACTCTACTGAGTTAATTAGAAAATCTTGATATATAGATAAATTCATGCAGGTGCTACACCCTCTGAAGGATCCGGCTCTTTAACAATGTATTGCTTAGAAGTGTTAAATATTATGTCAGCTAGAATTGGCTGTATAGGAATAACTGATAACAAGTAAATGTCTGTGATCAATTTTGTCGCCCGATTTGAACATAGGAAAAAGTGTGGACTCCTTCCAAATCGAACGGAAAATATTTGTATCCAATAATTTTTTTTATTTATTTATAAAACACAAAAACAGTTACATAATTATGCTACAACCAATTAGTCTTATCTTAACTTATATACATTTTCTTGGAGACACCTAGATGCTTGATGCATCTGTATGTGTCTCATTACAATTTGTACATTTATTTATATGCAATTTTAAAATTATCTCAAGACTCATAAAGCCCTATTACAATTATTTCTATATAAACTTTACCTTACATTACTAAATTTTACTTTATTTAAATAATTCTTTAAACAAGTTATAGTTGTTAAAGATATATGTATTACATTTTTTTTTAAATAATTTGTTTCTGATATTTTTTTATTTTGCCTGATAGAATATTATAAATTTTTGGTGCTAAATAATTAAAAAATATTAGGTTAATGTTTCAGTGACTCACCAGAATACTATTTTTTTTTTGTTTACCTAATTTCTTGTGTGATATTGAAGAATTAAAATGTTTTGTAGGGAAATTCTAGTATGTATATAAGTGCATATTGTTGAAATGTAGATGGTTCTGATATTGCAAGTATCATTTGTATACAGCAGGTCTGTTGGATACATTTTATTCTTACCGTAGATGATTTTTGTATTTTCTTTTGTATTATATTTAATTTGCATATGAACCTCCCCAAACCAAAACTCCGTATCTTATTAATGATTCAATAAATGATTTATATATTATGACTAAATTGTTTTTATTTAAAACATTTAAATAATAAAATCTATAAATTAGTTTGTGAATTTTATTAGAATTATAAATTATGTGTTCATGCCACTTCATGTACTGATCTACAATAACCCCCAAATACTTTATTTTGGAGACCTAATTATTTTTTCATTTTCAAGCGTAATGAAAGTATTGTGGGCATGTTTAAAATGTTAATGAAAAAGCTATATAATTGTTTTTTTTTTTTAATTCGAAGAGAGTTTGTATTTGGCCAATTTTTTACTCTAGTTAAGCCCATTATCATTTTGTTCTTAACATCATTTCAGTCTACTCCTTCAAAAACTAAGAAGGTATTGTCAGCCAAGGAAATTATTGTATCAAAATTGTTTGGCAGACCCTGTATTTTATTAAAATTTTAGATTCTCCCTAAATAACTACAATACTCTGTTTTTAAACTAAGAGGAGCGATTTGAATTTAAGTTGGCAATTCTGTAGCCTTCTGATTAGTCAGATTACAGTCAGTTTCACACATTACTTTTTAGCATGAACATCAGCTAATAATTGATATTGTTGACAGTTCTGAGATTTTATAATTTGATATCTCATTCATTACTTAGTTTTTTTACTTTATTTCATAAATAATAGTTCTTCAGTAAGCAATTGTATTGAAAATCTACAATTATGGATCCTTCTACACTGAGTACTATTAAAAGTAGCAATTCCTGAGAAGCCTTACAAGAAAGGGAAGACACCTTATTATTTTACATGCTGATTCTGAAGGTTTTGTAGAAAATGCATTATTGGTTTTTGAAGGTAAAAAGACGGGAGATTACCATGAAGAGATGAATTCCGAAGTATTTTAGAAAAAAATAATTTTAATACTGATTTTTTAAAACTAAAAATTGATGAATTTCTAACCAAAATGATTAAAATGTAACTAAATATTCAAGCAAATTTTATTTATTAGAATAGAATAAAACTATTTACAAAATTGTTATAACATTTAAAACACCATCTACTACTTTAGGGATAATCTTAATTTGGCATAATGAGTTAACATTACTTTCACAAAAAATATTTTAAAAATACTTAAAATTAATACATAGGTACCTATGTATGAATAGTTCACTTTAAAAAATATATGTTGACATGTAGTGTTAAGAAAATGTTGGTTCCAGTTTTCAAAACAAATTCTGACTCATAGGCCTGTAAACTTTTGAATGCCTTTATTTGCCCTCTAGCGCATTAACCATGGGTTAACACTAAATAAGCCATAATATCCACATTAATCATAGAAGAGATACCAGTTACTGTGTGATCCACTTGTCATTCACTGATCAACTTTTACTTCTATAACAAATATATCCTTAAAAATGTAAACAGATTTTTATATTTTATAATAACCTGGCTACATCTGGATATTCCATTAACAATTTTCTTAAATATTTAATATCCATTTTAAAAAGATCATAGTTATTCTAAAAAAGTCGATTTCAAAAGCAAGAAAAAAGTATTTCTGACATCAATCAACAACCATACTGACTTTAATTTGACAGTGAAATTTCGTTTTAGACACACATTTCAGATCACAATAATGTGAAATTTGCGACCGTTGTCTGGGACCAATTAAAAAATTATTTCTATGACATTTATTCGTTTCAGAACCGCTCATTGGCCGTTCACCGACTAAGGCCGATAAAGATAATTATTTCATAAATTTTGAACACGACTATATTTCGAAACTCGCTCTTAGTAACAAATCTAGTTACTTTTCCCTGTGTAAATGCGCCTTTTCAATTCGCTCCTCCTAGTTTAAAAACAGAGTATAATTTCATTGATCTGTCAGACTTGATTTGTTAAAAAATAGAGATTTTTGAATTTTAAATTTTTTTCTGTCAAAACCATGGAGGTAGAAGGTAGGGAGACGCTATGAGCATATTTTTCAAACATTCAAAACGGTATCACTTAGTCGTGGTGACAGTCATTCCAATATGGCCGTTCTGCCAGGGCCGGACTATTGGTAATGCAACTCAATTAATTGTAAGTTATAAATTAATTGTCATAAAACGGATAATTATTAACAGTTTTAATAAAAGTATTAATAAATTATTAAAATGCAAGTAAAAGGAGACTTTCTGTAACATAGTTAAAAAAAATAAATAAAAATTCCTCATTTCATTTTATATGTCACGGTTTATCAGTTACGGTTTAACATAAAATAATCAAACAGTTGTTAAGGTATTAATAGAAAATATATTATGGCAAAATCAATATCCAATATAAAAATTATGTTTATTGACCCTTAAACAATACAATTTTATTATTGTGATGTCTTATGCTATCACATTTTTTTATTTTACTTTTAATAAGGTAACACATCCTAATGTTTGTGTATTTGGTAGCTAAAGCTTTTATTAACAGAACTCCATGGTTATCCAATGGATCCTGATCAAAACCGTGGGCTATCAAATTTGCAAATATATTTTTATTTATAAATGACTTTAACACTGAAGATACAATAGAGTCTATAGAATTAAGATGATAATTTGAACTAACAGTTCTCTTTTTGAGTATTTCTTCACATTGCAGACAAACGTCTATCACATTCACAGAGGGATACTGTAGGCTCTTTTTATTTTTTTTTGTCTATAAATGAAAATATTCGTAGGTCTTTCTGGTCTGCACATAAAGAATTTACGCATTCCTCACAAATAAGATTTTTTTAAAGAGAATATAGTATAGCCAGCAATATACGTTACAATATATTTTGTAAATTTCGATAGCGTAGGGTTTGGTAAATAATCATGATCATGCTCAGTATTATCTAGCACACTGTAGTAATTTTCTGATAAACCAAGAGCCCTGTAGTCTCTTGAAGATTCGTTAATTTGTTGAACGGGACATTTTAAAATTCGGAGCTCTTCTAGCGGAATACATTTTCACGAAAACTTTCACGTACTTCGACATGTACTAATATTTTCTTATAAGCTGCCCGAAATTTTCGGGCGGTGGGGTTATTGTTGTGGCCTCCATGTGAGCGAATGCAGCCAAAGAATAATTCTATGTGGTCTTGAGATATTTTATACCTTGGTAAAAACTGTAGAGTGTTGGAAGAAATATACTTATCCATGTCATTTAAAGAAGTTTCTATAATTTCATATTTTTTTAAAGACAAATGCTTTTTATAATGAAACTGAAGTAAATTTATAGAATTAAAGATAACAAAGAGAATATTTGTGATTATTTTAAATCTAATTTTTGCACCAACTGCAACAAATTCTCTCATTTTTAATTCAAAACCCTAATATGGTTACATCACATTCACTCAAAGCATAATAAATATCCCAAATACGACCCTGCACATTGTTTACTATGTTGTATATTGAGTTGTGGAATGTTATTTCAGATCATTTCTTCATATAAATATCTATTAGGTTGCTAAAAATATGTTTAGCACAAGCAACCAATGTTTAATTTTTAATATGTACAATATATAGTTTGCAAACGACATAAAAATTGAAAAACCGTTCATTGAAACCAGGATTAGCTGTTTAAAATATTTGTCAATCTAATATGGCGGAAGTGAACCCGTCTTGGACCACGTGACAGCGTCTCCCTACCTTCTACCTCCATGGTCAAAACTATTCATAATCGATCAAAATCGCTAACTTATTCTTTCCTATCCTATTTCTTTTATTTACAACCTCATAATATTTAATTAAAACAAAACAAAAATTCAGATTAGGTAAAATATAAAAGTACCTAGGCGTAGGTACACGAACTTCTGTATTTTTGTTGAAAATCAATAAACTTTTAAAAGTTCACATTTTATTATTTACTTACCTGTTCCATTTTTTTATACTTATCGATTTTGTCTTTCCCCTTAAGTTAAGAAGACCTTAAATGGTACAGAAAACAATACACTTAGGGCTGGTTGTATAAAGCTTACTTAAAATTAAGCACAGTTTTAGGTGATACATGTCAATTTCCGAATCTATATGTGCAGTCTAATGTTTGGGGAAAGAAGCCCTAAGTGCTAAATGGTGTTTAGACTGTACTTTGCCATACAAAATTTGTCATGTGTCTCCTCAAACTGAGTTTAACTTTAAGTAAGATTTATACAACCCGCCCTTAAGATATCTTTAACTTTAAGAAATCCTTAAGAAAGTCGTTGTAAACGGCTGTTAGTTTGATACTTTGAATTACATATTTAAAAATTTTATTTGTACTGGTCCGGTTGGTTCATGGTTCCTTAATTCTATCATAATTTGTTGTTTTATCGGCAAAGTAATTGCTAATTCCTATTTTTACAACATGTACTTTGCACTTTTAATTAATTCCTTTTTGAAAAATACTTTGTAATTGTAATTATTTTTAAAGTACATGTAATTACCCAGCTCTGATAGGAACTATTACTGTTGATTTAAAGTGAGTAGGAATTGTCCCTGTTTCAAAGCAATAATTAAAGATATGGGTTAGGGGTATAATCATCACCAAATGAGTTTGTTTAATAATATTTGTTGATATACCATCTTATCCAGGAGCACTGTTGGTTTTTAATGCAGAGATGTGAGTAATTAAGTCATTCCTGGTTATTGGGAATAGCAAGAGAGAATGTGGATTGGGGTATTTCAACTCGTATGGTTCGTCTGTATCTGGAATTTTTTTGCCACATCTAGACCAATCCTAGAAAAGTAATTGTTGCAGTAATTTGCCATATCTGTGATCTCATCTCTGTGAATTATAATTTGTTCATTTTTAGTTTGGTTTTCATTTGTACATTCCTTTATAATGTGATATAATTTCTTTGTTGTTTTTATTGATTTCATTTTGGTAAAATTTATTTTTACTTATCTGTATACAGATAAGGAAAGTATTGGAATCATGTTTTCGACGGATTTTAACGTTTTGGGGTTCCCTGAATCCGTTTTGACAATTTTCGCGATGATGTGTTTGTGTGTGTGCAAGTTTTTGGTTTAGCAACTCGAAAACTCATTTAAGAAACGCCGCATTACGGTAGAGAAGGAACATGACTTGTCACCAAGCACTTATTTGATTTCCTCAAAACATTTTTTACGGTTTAAGCCATGCTTGAAATTTAAAAAAAAACAGACTAATAATGCTCCTTATTCATTTCCATCACTTATTGGCTGGCGAAAGGGTTACTTTAAACTTATGTAACTTACAATCAGATAGATTTGACATATGTCACTATCTAAACTTGTAAACAACTAGATTGAAATATCAGACAAAATTTGTTCCAAAAATATCATCGCCTACTAATAGACTCGGCGAAAATAGAACTAGACAGGGATTTTTATGTGCCAACTCAACACGTTACGTGTTGAATAGAGAGAGAGAGATTACATAAGAATTGCATTCTGTCGAACGAAGATAGGCGTCTTGACATGTTCCGTTTTGAAAGATTAGAATCCCACTACAGCTCTCGTGATTTGTCATTAATTATACTCTTCAAACAGTAATCTGTGAAGAGTATTTATTATAGGTTAGCGCACACTGGGCGACAGGTCACGACGGCTAAGTCGTCGCGACCAACACATATTTGCGACAATGTTGCGTCCAATATCAAGCGACCAATTTTCTAATTCCAAAATAAATATAGAGCAAATAGCGGCTCGCTTATATTTTCTGTCAGTCGTCATTGCGACACCTATAATTGAACACAAAATCTTGTTGGTCGCGTTATTTTACGCGGTCTGCACGTCGAGCAGGTTTTTGTTGGCCGTCGCGACCTCTTGGTGGTATAAGTAATATAAATGGTTCTAGCGGCCGTGACGACCTGGCTGTCGCGACCTCTTACTTTGTCCGTCCGTCCGATGTCACGTTTTTGTCCGCACGATAAATCAACGAAAAATGCCAAGTATTCATTATATATCTTCACTCTAGTTTGGTTATGTATTTAGTTTCATAAATGTTTGTTTTTGTTTCAGACCCAGTACACTCAACTGAAATTAGATTTTAAAGGAAATAAGTGATCGATCTGCTACAATGTTTAATTTATTTAATGGATTGTCTTCGTCAGGTTCTGGTTATATACCGGAAATGGAGCAAATTATTAGCCAGCTTGAAAGAGGTACATTGGTAACGAAGTATTCCTGGAGAAAGAAACCTGAAAGGAAAACTTTGGCTATTAGAAGGGAGACAAAACAATTAATTTGGACCAGACCTGCATGTAATTCCAAGCCATCTTTTGATGCGGCAGTTAACTTAAGTGAAGTTAAAGAAATAAGATTGGGAACAGGAAGCAAAGATTTTGAAAGGTGGCCAGATGAGTCAAAGAAAATTGAAAACAAGTGTTTTGTAGTTTACTATGGAGTGGAATTTAAATTAAGAGTTTTAAGCATTGCTGGTTAGTATAAAAATTAACTCAGTTTTCTGTATTGGTTAATATTTGTCCTAATAATTTCTTTATCAATACTCATACTTTTTACCATTTAACTTTTTACATATTTACTTTTCATTAATTATTTTGAAACTTAATTTTGTAAAAGAGTTACTTTCGTTGTGAACTCTTTGTATGTTGAGATTAATCAAGTTTATGTATTTACAAAAAAATACAATACAAACAAGTACAATAATAAAAAACAAATACAAACTACCTACATAAATATTAAGATGGATTGACACAACAAATGATTCCTGACGTGACCATAGTTTTAAAACATCCGCCGAGGTCCTTAGTTAATGGTGTATCCTTCTAATGATTATATAGATATACAGAACATAAGGATTTTTTCTGTTTTAAAATCAATATCCAACTTCAAGATCTGACCGTTACCTGATTGATCAGGTGAACATACTCATATTCTGTCTAAAGCTTATATTTTTTATTGGTTGGAAATCGTATCTCTATACCTAAGCTAGTTTTTGATATAGTATGTTTAGAAAAAATAGTATTTTCATTTTTTAAAGAGGTTAAAAGTCGGGGGTGTGCTCTCACCTCATACATTCATCCACTAGAAGTAATCCAGTGGAGGTTCTTAAAAATAATTTTTAATAAATCACCTGGATACTCATCAGATGATCTGTATAACAAAAATGGAGTGCTCGGTGTTAAGCAGCTATTTTACTTAACAGTTGCCTTAAAATATCAGGACGTTAAAAACTTAATTAAATTACCTTATCACGAACATGACACACGAGAAAAAAATACATTATACACTACCAAAAATGCAAAAGTCCTTGTCAACGTTCTTTCTGGTATATAGCTCCAAAAATCTTTAACTCAATCCCGGAAAACATTAAAAACTTATATACAGTAAATCAAGACATTATTGTAGAGAAAAAAAATTTAAATCTATTTCTAATTCACAAAAAAAAAATTTATTTAATTTGGTTTAATTTATATTATATAATATTTAGTTAGGTACATTTCAAATGTGTTGGGTTTTATGGTTTTTATCTTTTTTATGTTTTGTATTTTTTTGTCTTTGTTTTAGTTTGTACACACTTTGTAAATGTTTGTTGTAAATAAATTATTATTATTTTATAACTAAATATAAATAAGTGTTCCATTCTGAGTTTTTCCCGAAACGACTATCCGTACTATTTCGACTACAAAATTAATAATTGTAAAGTGCTGAGAGTTGATATTTTTAAAGATTTAGGTGTGACCTTTGACCGACAGCTTTCATTTAATGTTCACATTGAAAATACAATCTTTTCAGCTAATTAAATGTATGGAATGATAATAATAATAATAAATCTTTATTTGATCACTATACAATGATGTAGGATATGTCAAGATACATGTAGTGGACAAAACACAATTTAAAATCTACATTTAAATATACATATACACACACATACATAATATATATTACGTTACCTAGTAATAATCCTTAATATCATAAAAACATTTTGTTACTAAAAATTTTTTTAATGTTTTTTTAAAGCTGTTAATGGATTTTATGTTTTAATATCAGCTGGCAATTTATTAAATAATTATTATTACTCAGGACTATGTTCATAGAGAGCAGATACATGCCTAATTGTACGTAACATATTGCCATTACGAGTGGGGGAGCGTTCAAGTATTACATAAGGCAATTTTTGGAGATTTTTAACCCCCCTCCCCCCCCATGTAACGCGCCGTAACGTTTTTTTGTACCCTTCCCCTCCTAGTAAAACGTTACGTAACCACCAAGTGACTATTTTTACCTAAAAATCACAATTATGTGGCGTAAAGTACCGGAAAGTCGCTAAAATACCGTTAATATTATTTATTAACATTTGAAATGTCTATGTTTTAAAAGCAAGATATTTGTAATGTCTTTTTTTTCTTTTTTTGTCCTAATAAATTTTTACTAGGTAAGTACTAATTATACATTTAATTACGTCCTTTTCCTGACTTGGCCCTGTCTTTACACACATTTTTGCTTTATCCGCCATTGTTCTTCTCATGCATTCTCCTATTTTAGCGTTTTACTAATAAATCTATTAAAATAAAATAAATTTAATTTTTAATAATTTAATTTTACCTTTGGCAATGCAATTACAAACATAAACCTAACTGAAATAAAATATATTTGTCAAAATATAATCGTATTTAAGAATACGATCGAACGAAAACATTTAAAATAAAATCAGCCATAATTAAAATAAGTATATTGTAAAAAAACACAATTCAATTGAAGTTACTGCTCCTCTGTCCACGAGTTTGCCAGCCACTCAGATTCTTTCATTACTGGCATCCGGAGAGCAGACAAAGGGTTCTGGAATTGTTAACCCGCTTGCGTCAACTGGCAAAGTTCTTGACTTTGCGATAACGCGGGTTTTCGTCCGGCCCACCATTTACAAAAACGATGACCACTGGCTTTACGGTGTTCGATTCTGTCATCATTAAGGGTTTGAATGCAGACACTGATAAAAGTGATTCGAAATCATAAGCATGGGTGTTCGCTGTGGAGGATGCGTGTTTCCCGCTCCTTATAGATATGTGTGTCGGCCCACTGTAACCAACAGCTTCTTCCTTACCGAAACCGTAAAATCCACATTGACGTCGGTGTATACTGAGGGAATAAGTTTATGTCGCTCTGCTACGACCCAGTCATGGTCAGGTAAAAGAACTCTGTATTCCTTATGCATTAAAAGAGGACTATGACTTTTCACTGCCGGTAAACCTACACGGGCCTTATCGTCTTGAGAAAGAACAAATACTTGATGCGGCCCCAGAAGCGACGCGAGAGACTCCAAGGACCTGATTGTAGCAGAATTCCCCATCCTCTTGCTTTTTGTGCATCTCGGTCTGTGGTCTTGCGTACTTTACGGGGTCGGTGCGTACGTGCCTCCTTCCCTCTTGAGTATCAGAAGCGCGTGGAAGTAAATGAAGATACGAGACATTTGGAATCTCATCGCCAACAGCCTCTCATGCAGATCGGACAGAGTGAGACAACTTCTAATCATTTCTGTTCGGCGGCTTCATCAGCAGCGCTGCCATGAATAGCGATGTTAATTATGGTCTCTAGGAGAGCAGGTTGCGAGTCAACCAAAGGGGGCTGCCCAGGGCCAGATCGAGGTTTTACTGCAGAAGGATTGTTTTTCTGAATTTCAGCTTTCTCAAGTTTTTCTTTGGCTCGAAATTTTTTTGCTCGCTTGGCATTGTCTCTTTTCTTCTTTAAACATTTTTGTTCTTCTTTCAATTCTTTCCTTAGTTTTTTATTTCTTCGTGAACTTCATCGTTGGCTATACCAGCGTCTCTTGCTTCAGTAAGAACGTTTATTCTCTGTTGAAGTAGGCTAATTTTTTTCATAAAAGTTTCTTGATCCGGTTTGTTTTGAACATTTTTATTGATGTCTGAAACAATCAAAGTCGTGCGTGGTTCCGTAGACGGGATGTCCAGGTTGTCTACAGTCTCCTCATTAGTAGTCTCACTTCGCTCAACATGGATATCGCTCATCTTTCGTTTGACGGCAGTGCTCTCTCTTCCACCGACTCCGACAATCGATCCCATAAGAGATGAACACGCGGATAAAGCTACAGCATCCGAATCCTATAAACAAAGAGAACATCCTCAATATTTTAAACTAAACTCAGAGAAAGTAGAAAGAAAGTATAACATATGCATTGAAATATATAATAAATTACCTGAATTCATTAAAAGATTAGACATACATAAATTTTGAAGAGCTTTAATATCACGGCTCAATGAGAGGTGTTTTTACACAATTAAGGAATATTTTGATTATAATGAGCGTGAAATGATATAGTTCTGTATCTACGTTCTAAATTTTTGTTTAATGATAAATTCATAATTATAGCAAACTAGCGGCCGCCCGCGACTTCGTCTGCATAGGTATCTTTATAAATTATGTCATTTGGTGTTATTCTGTATAAGCTATATTACTGTGAAGTTTTATCAAAATCTGTTCAGTAGTTTTTGCGTGAAAGAGTATCGAACATCCATCCATACAAACTTTTGCATTTATAATATGAGTAGGATATTAAAAAAAAAATAATATATGTTTTTTTTATTATTATTTATTTTGTTATGACTTGATGTAATTTTATTTCGAATTAATTTTGTATGAAATTTGACACTATGATATAAGAAGTACCTACATCCCTAATTTGCACGCCTTACCTTAGGATGAATACTATAACTGTAGATACCTACCTATTTTTAAGACGTTGTAAAACTACTTGTGTTCATGCAAATAAACAAATATTATTACTCGCGATAGCAGGTTAACTAGGATTCCCTTAAATATGTATGATCAATGATTTATACTACACATATTGTTTATATAAACATCCAAACCTAGAAAACTGTAACCACGTTCCACTTACTATTTATTAATTTAGGTTTGTAATTATTATTTATTACATTTAAAAAATACTTACCTGTGTAAAATAAATAAGCATTGTCGCTTTCTTCTTCGTGGCCTTCACCTTTAACTCTCGTATAACATCATTTATGTGTTCTGTAAACTTTTCTTTATTTTAAAATTTTTCTTTGGCCGATTTCCATATTTCATTACTATTTTTTTGGCATAGTTGCCCTGGCAAGTCAGCATGAGAGCCTTTATACGCCAAAAACAATTGATGGTATAAATCTCCCTCATTTGAGGACATTACTCTTTTTAACAATGACGGACATTACGGCAATTAACTCCAGCGTATTACGCAGCACTCGAATACTGTCAATGAAATGACGTACAATACAGTCGGTCCAGTGCTTGAAGCACTCGGGAAATTCCCGTGAAAAAAAAAAACAAACGAAAAGGGTTGCCAACTTGGGAGAACAAAATACGTACAATTCAATCGGGAATCCGCCGTAAAAAATAAATGAAAAGAGTTGCCAACTTGGGAGATTTTAATTCCCTAGTTTTTTTTATTAACCCTTCAGACCAATCGTCTTTCGTACCACAATCATTACTGTTGTGATAAGAAAAAATTTCACACAGAAAAAGTGTAAGTAAATATTTTGAATATCAATATTATAATTTCTAATATAGCGATTGGAGTCTACGGAGATAGCCGAAGTATAACGAAGCCATCCGAATTGAGGTATTTTTTGTTACCTACTTTACTGAGTATCTATTCTTGAATCTTAGGGAGTAGAAAATTTGAGGGAAGAATGAGATAAAAATACAAATTTTGTGCGTTGCAGATAAAGAGGAAAAACCGGTTTTCTACTCCCTCGAATTCAAGAATAGCTACCCAGGAGTGATGAAAAAAACAATCACAGCTGTTGATAAATATTTTTGTTGCTCTATATTTGGAGTTTAAACAAATTCACTATCCTGTAAAGCAAGCAATTTTGTGAAGGTAAAACAAATTTGAAATTTTGAGAAAAAAAATAATAATTTTACATAACGCGTAGCTCAAACCCCCTTCCTCCTCCCGCCCCTGTAACGCATCGTAACGTTTTACAAAACCCCTTCTCCCCCCTAAATTCGTTACGTAATACTTGAACGCTCCCTGGGATAGTTGTGACAATCATTGTTCCTGAAAAATTTAGCTTCATTTTTTTGTATATAGGATTGTCTTATAAATATAGATTGAGGGTAGAGTGAGTATGTGATATTTAATAAAATGATCCCTGCATGTTTGTCTTGATTCCAGGTTGAAGATAAGTCTAATTGCTCTTTTTTGTGCAATAAATACTCTTGTAGCAGCAGGAGAATTTCCCCAGAGTGTAATATTGTATGATATGTGTGAATATACAATTGCATAATATACCTCTAGAAATTGGTTAAATGTAAATATCTGTTTTAATTGAAGTAGAGCATAACAACCGCTATTAACCTTTTTACAGATGTAATTAATATTTGATTCCACCTTGGTTTCCCTTACGACATTTTACTTAATCGTTATTCTGTTATTTTTCTTCAAGATCGTAGATATATAAATTCTCTTATTTTCTTATACAAACTAATAAGTTCCTCTTTTGAAATCTTAAATTTAATTAACTATCGTGTTCCAAGTGAAAATTCTAGGCACTCCGCAACATTTTACTTACCCACTCCTAAGAACAATACTTTAAAATATTCTCCTTTATATTTTTATACAATGCGTTGCAAGATAGCTTTTATATTATTAATTGTTTGATAAATGTAATAAAAAATAGTATATCCTAAAATTATAAAAAATTAGCTTTTAAATATCTAGTGTATGTGTATAAACTAATTTTCTGTGTTTGTGATCACTCCTTTTTTTGACCTCCCATGTTTTTTTTTTTTTGATGGATTGCATATAAATTTTAATTAGTAATAGTGATATAATGTATCTTTTTTAATTGTTCTGTTATGTTTTATATTTGCTAGTTTTTTTATACTGGTTTTCTATATTTTTATTTGTATACTTATATCCTATGTTAGAATAATTATAAATGCTGTATTTTCCCACTCTGTAAATGGAAAAACCGTAAGTGGTGTATGTTAAATAAGCAAATAAATTAACAATTAGGAGATCCCTCCATGTAGGAGATTGTTTAGGAATGTTAACAAAATGGAATGTGTGCATTATGTAAAATGTCGCAATCATTTTTTATCAATACCTAAGTACTCTTCTGCAAACATATCAAAATAATGATAGTTTTTTTCAATGTCTATTTCCACATCAATTCCAAATTTATAGGAACGAATATACACTGTTTTTCATATTTAAATATTGTTATTTTGTAAACTATAAAAGTGAGATGTAAAATAGTAATTTCCTTACTTTGTTTTGATGAAGTATAAGGAATAAATTTAACAATTCTACAATAGTTCTACTTTCTTATGGAGAGTGACACTTGTTTAACATTGTTTAGGAAGCATGTTTACCGTGAAGGAAGGCTTCAGATAAAATGGGGTTATGTGATAGTATTGATCTTCTCATTATTTAATATAATTAGTAGACGTTAATAAATTACCATTATCGTTAACAAAATTGGATAGATGTATTTTTAACTCGATAAATGGTAAAATTAATTAAATATTTCTAGTCTTTATTTGTTTTCATTTAGTACATCTTAAACTAACGACCTCAGGCGGATTTTTTAGAACTATGCACAAGGGAAATATCTATAATAACTCATCCACTGTAGGGGGAAGGGGGTAATAAAAAAGCTAGGCTACACCAAGTTTCTATTTATAGTGTTGCTTATTTGGAATTTTTTATAGAACATAAATGATAATATATGGTATATTTTAGCATTGTCGGAAGCAGAATGTGAAAGATGGTTAAAAGGACTAAGGTATTTGGTTGAAGACACTATTAAAGCTCCATATCCCTTACAAATACAAAGTTGGTTAAGAAGGGAGTTTTATTCCATGGAAGGGTCTAGAGACAGGTAAAACATAAAAGTATATAATAAGAGCTGTCTCTCATCCCGACACAAGCTGTACTTTCAGGGGTTCACTTATTATTTTTATGAAAGTAATAAAGTCTGGTCAATTTGCTTTTAACAGAGACATTCAACAAAAAAATAGACATATACAGGGTGTCCAGAAACGCTCTTCAAAGAATGAAACCACGAAATCTAGAGTTGATTTTATGACGATTTAGCCTAAATTACTTTAATCCAAAAATGCTTCCTGATGGAGCTAGAGCTCTTTGAAGATAGTGCTCTAAAATCGGTTTAATTGAAATACCTTCAAAATGGATTTTTATTAAATGATATTATTCTGTACATTTATTTATTTATTTGAATCTAACCAATCAAATTTCGTAAATTAGATTTTTTTAATGTCATAAAAGGCTTGTTTGGGTGGGGTATTGGATATTTTTATTTATTTATTGTTTTCTTTTAAAAATTCGCTATTTTGAAATCATATTTAAAAAGTTTCGTTATTTTCACACAAAAATGATGCTCTTATCTGAAGTCTCCATGACCATCCGTTTTCGAGAAAAATCGATTTAAACTTTTCATGTTTCCATTGACTAACAAATAAATTATGATAAGATGGCTGTGGAAAATAAATGAAATAACAATTACATAAATGTCAAATGACTGGTGTTTCATACCGTAAGTTTTGTGTTACTTTTTGTTTAGAATTATCTTGATTTCTAAAATATTAAAAGTTAAAGATGGTTCGGTTTAGTAATGAAGAATATAGTGAAATGCAATGTAGGTAGCGTCACGTAGGTATGCCGAGAAATTTCCAAATAGGAGACATCCTGCTTTAAAAACATTCAAAGTTCTTCATCAAAGACTTAGGAAAACAGGATCTGTAATTCCCAGTAACAGCAAAACTGGTAGACATGCTGACGTATTCGAGGAATATGAGAATGAAATTTTAATGGAAATCGAGGAAAACCCTGAAATTAGCATAAGAAGATTAGCTGCAATGTTTCTAAATCATCTGTGTGGAACATTGTCCATCGGGAAAACTTGTACCCATTTCATTTTAGAAAAGTTCAGGCTCTTAATGATGGTGATTTTCCTGCCCGTGTGGCCTTTTCTATTTGGTTACGAATCATCACTTCTTTTTAAACATTTTGTTTTTTGATGAAGCTATTTCCACAAGAGATGGAATTTTTAATATGCAGAATGCACATTACTACTCTTATGTTGGTGATAAACCTCATGTTATAAAAGAATCTAAACGTCAAGAAAGATTTAGCATCAATGTATGGATAGGTGTCCTTGGTGAAAATCTGCTTGGCCCTGTAGAATTGCCCAATCGTTTAAATGGTGAGAATTATCTCGACTTTTTACAAAATACTTTACCAGATTTATTGGATGACATTAATTTAAATATTCGACAGAACTTGTGGTATTTACATGATGGTTGTCCAGCTCACTTTAGGAGAAATGTTCGCAAGTTTTTAGACAATAATTACCGAGACCGATGGATAGGAAGAAGGAAGAGGCGGCCCCGTTGCTTGGCCAGCGAAGTCTCCGGATTTAAATCCATGCGATTTTTCTGTATCGGAATATCTCAAATCAATGAATTATTCGCACCCAATTGAATCACGGAATCACCTTTGGAGACGAATTCAGAATGCTTGCGACGAAATTAGAAATAATATGGCAATTTTTGCAAGAATTCGGCGATCTTTACGGAAACGAATAAATTTGTGCATAGAAACGGATAGCCGTCATGTGGAGCATCTAATTTTGTATTTAATACTTTCAGTTATCATTTCGTTATTTTTTTTAACAAATTGTATCAACAGAAACATTAATTTTTACATGAATTTATTTTTTTACTTTTTGAGTACCTACCTAAAGTTTGGGTAAAAACAGTTTAATATGTATTTATACAATTCTTAGGTATTTTGTTTATTTTCCATGGTCGCCTTATCATAATATTGAAATTTATTTGTTAATCAAGTGAAAACGTATGTAAAGACATGAAAAGTTTAAGTCGATTTTTTTCGAAAACGGTTGGTCATGGAGACTTCAGATAAGAGCACCATTTTTGTGTGAAAATTATTTTTTTTTTAAATTCATTTCAAAATGGCGACTTTTCGAGAGACAAAAAAAATTGAATAAAAATATCCAATACCCCACCCAAATGAGCAGCTTATGACTACATTAAAAAAATCTTATTTACGAAATTTGATTGGTTAGATTCAAATAAATGTACAGAATAATATCATTTAATAAAAATCCGTTTTAATAGTATTTCAATTAAACCGATTTTAGAGTGCTATCTTCAAAGAGCTCTAGCATTTTTGGATTAAGGTAATTTAGGCTAAATCGTCATAAAATCAGCTCTAGATTTCGTGATTTCATCTTTGAAGAGCGTTTCTGGACACCCTATATAATAAGAGTATTTATAAGAAATAAAACTCAATTAAATTTTTATATTTTAGTATAACATTAAAAGATCTGAAATCGTTCTTCCCAAAGAAAATGCCAAACAATAAATTACGGGAATATTTCAATGAGACTGATACTAGAAAAAGAGGTGAAATTGGCTTTGATGATTTCGCTAATTTGTATCAAAAAATTATTTTTGAAGAAGGGGTATGTATCGTTTGTGTTAGTTATCGATGGCGAAGCCAGAAAAGCGTGTAACTCCACATTTTAATGATTTTAAGATTTTAGTGTTATCTGTAGATGTTGTTAATAATTTTAAAAACTTTAAGAAAAACTGTTATATTGTACTAAGTGGTTCAAAAAAGAATGCATGACAATTATTGTATATCAAGGGCAGATAACAATTCAAAGCAAATTGACATTTGCTAAACTTTGTAAGAAACAAATCAAAACAAAAAACTGTGAAAGTCCTTGCCGGTTCTGCCAATTATTGATTTGTTAATATTTCATTTCCAGTTCCCTTACTCATAATTTTTTTCTTTCTCCAGTTAAAAGAAAAAAGGTTTTTAATGTTGCCAGAACACTTAAAAATTTGCCATGTTCAGATATTCATGAGATTAACGCTAAATTTATAAAAAAAAAGTATTATAATTATATTAGACCCTCTGACAAATTTAATAGGTAACATTTGTCTTACTGGTAATTTCCTAGATATGTTTAAATGTACATAAGTCATTCTTCTACATTAAAAAGACGAAGAATCAGTCAATGATAACTACCGTTCAATTTTAATTACATTTTCCAAAATTGGTTGAAAAACTTCCAACAATATTTTGTCAATTACTGATGCTGCAATGTGTACCGTTGATTACATGGTTGAGGACCTTGAATAAGGAAAGTTTATAAGAGTTTCTTTGTGAAAATTGTCAAAGGCTTTTAACTCTGTGTCACATGATGTCTTTCTTTTAAAAATGAGTTACTATGGGGTTAGAGGAACTGTGTTGCATCTTTTTAAATCATATCTCAGCAATCAGTTTAAAATTGTATTTTATAATAATAGCCAGTCGGATTTAAACCCTGTAAGTACAGAAGTTCTGCAAGGATCAATTCTGGGCTCATTACTTTTTATCTCATACATAAATGATTTATGCAGTTTAATGAACCTCATCACAGTATATTATTTACTGATATACTCCTTATGGTTTTGATGGAATCTATTACAATCATTCAATCATATCTCTCTAATTGTATACTCTTTGTTGAACACAGAGGACGCCAGTCATTTTTAGCAATTCAAGTAGTAATTTAGCTTCACCACTGTTCTGTTTTTAAATGATTTATCCAATATAATTAAAAGCAAAAAGGACCTCTTTGCAGATGATTGTAAATTTTACAAAGCTACAGAAACAATGTTAGACTGCAATGTTTTGCAAGACTTGACAACGCTGTACAACTGGTGCGTCCCACCATTTATTATACAGGCGTCTCCACCAATTTCTCGAATTTACTTCTATAAAGGCTGGGTTCTAGTGCATTCCGGAATGAATGATATGTAGGAACACTTGTAAACATAACATTATGACTGTGTGGTTTATGTATATCAGTCTTATTGAAATTCAAAAAAGAGCTTCCCCATTTCACACTAAAAATGCTAACTTAATTCGACAACCTACTTAGATATAGGTTATTAAAAATACAAAAAATTCATTAGTCTATACAATATGTTTGCCTTTCAATCCTGACTCCATGATAACGCTACACAAAAACAATGCTATTGAATAGAGAGAAATAGAATAATTCGTCGCCGAGTGCATACTGCAATATCCCATGCTTGCCATCGAAAGGGTATGGTTATACCAATTTCTCTATGCCACTCATGGCCAAATATAAAGAAGCATCTCATCTTTATTTTGCCTGATGCGTCGGTTAACTTACTGTATATGCACTTTCTAGTATTTTAAAGTAGATAAACTTATTTTGTTTAAAAAAAAAATATTGAAAACAGTTCTTACTATATTTCTGAATTTTTAAATCATGTTCATTTCCATTAATGTGCATGTTCTTCTCATTCATGATTCCCTCAAAATATTAAGTTTATAGGTCTTGCGAATTTCTAATATTTTAATCCATTGTATTAAAACGTATAGGTATCTGTTATTTATACATGGACACCGTTTTTGATTGTTTGTAACTTTCATCAATATACAGTGCGTCCATAAAGTAACGCATAAATTCATTATTGGCTAAATGAACAATAAAATTAGGAATATCCAAAACAGGTCGATTTTTGATTTCAATTTACTATTGTTTCAAATCATAATATAATATACAGGGTGAACCACTTTCGTGTAATGACGTCATCACCATTTTTTTCAAATGGAACCCCCCCTTTTTTTTCAATTTTCCAAATTGCCTTTGCTGAGCTGATTCCAAAAATGTATAATATGTTGCTTCAAATTGGTACAGGGTGGGCAAAAATGCAAAAAAAAAATATGAAAATTGTTTATGGAAAGTAATACGTTACTGAATGTAATAAACAAATTAAATGGAATTATGTAGTTATGCAATTAATGTGATACACTTCCAAAAACAAACAAACGAACGAAAATTTACAATAAATGTTCAAATTGTTCTCCATTGACCGTTAGACAATGACTGAACCGGGCATTACTTTCGTCTCTAACATTCTGTAGCATAGCGGGTGTTATGCTCTGTATTTCTTGTCTGATTCGGTCTTGTAGTTGAGGGATATTTCCAGGTCTGTTGAAGTAGACTTTAGATTTTAAATAACCCCATAAAAAGAAGTCTAATGGGTTCAGATCAGGTGATCTAGCAGGCCATTCCACTGGTCCCCTTCTTCCTATCCACCTTTGTGGAAAAGTTGTGTTTAAAAAATTGCGCACAGCTACTGCGTAATGTGGCGGTGCGCCATCCTGTTGAAACCAGATTCTGCGGTCTACATTAGTGGGTATTTGAATATCAGGAAAAAGCTGGATCAGATCAGGAATTAATGTATTTTGTAGGAAATCCAGATATAATGCTCCTGTTAAGTTTTCATCGAAAAAATATGGACCAATAATTGTATTTCTCACAATACCAGCCCATACGTTAGTTTTTTGTGGTCTTTGCGTATGGTACTCTTGCATCCAGTGTGGATTTTCATCAGACCAATAACGGGTGTTTTGCCGGTTAACATGACCGTTCAAATAAAACGTTGCCCTCGTCCGAAAATAAAACGTTATCAATGAAATTGTTATTTTGGTTCATCATATACTCGCAGAATTCAGTTCTTCGGTCAAAGTCGTCTTCAGCCAATTCATGGATGAGACGTACTTTATAAGGATGGTATTTTACCTTTTTGAAAATGTTTGATACTGAAGACTTTCCATTACCAAAATCCCTAGATAATCCTCGCACTGTACAGTGTGGATTTTCTACAGCCGACAAAATTATGTCTTGTTGAATATTTTCATCAATATTTGGTCTACCTTGCCTTGCTGCATCCCTCACATGTCCTAATTCTCTGTATTTTCGCTCTATTCTACTTACCGTAGATTGTGAAATAGGTTCACGATCTGGGTGCATTTCATGGAATAATCGGCATACCTCTTGTTGAGTCCACATCTTATCGCCAATACCAATCATCATTAATATTTCAATCCTGTCACTTTCGGTTAAAGGCATTTTGTAAAAAAAGTTCACGAACGTACCTTTTCTACAGCGTTAAGAGGAAAATTTACATTACAAACTGAAAGACCTGCGGGGCAACGGTAGTTTAGTAGGTATAAAAATTACAACTTAAGGGTGGAGCCTAAATACTACAAAATTACTTCCGAGCCTAAACAAAATCCGCATTCATTCATAATTTTAACAATTGCTTGTAGATACGAGGGATACGTATTCCAAACTGTAACGCGCGAAGTTGAGGACAAAGGAACCGAAAAATCCTACTACGATATATTTATACAATGAGTGAGTCAGAGTTACCTAAATTAGGGGAACCAGAATCGTATTTGTTTTTCTCGGTGCATTGCGAGATATTGTTATAACGCAGTTCGACTTTTTAGAGGGTTTTACATTATTTTTATATTTTAATTTAGTGAATAGGTTTAGTTAGATTCAATTAGATTTAGAATTAGAGTATAGAGTTGTGAAAGATAAATACAAATAACGAAAAAATAGACGATTGGTTCGAATAAGGTAATATCAATTAATACAGGGTATTTATTAATTGAGTGCAGATACTTAAGGGTGTAAATCGCTGGGTGTTAAAGTTTTAAGGAAAAAATAACTATTTTATCATAAGTTTCTTATCACTCTAGATATTTTTGTGAAATTTTGCCCAAAAAAAAGTGTTTCCACTCATGGTGGGTTCCTACCAAATTTCGATAAAATATCAAAAGCAGTTTCAATAAACTGGTTTTTATTTTCTTACGCGAAAAGGGTGCGTCGTACGAAAGTACGTCTATAAACCAAATTTGCTCCAAAATAAATAAGGATTTTAAAGACAATTTTGGTTTCTAGAAAAAGCAGTGGCGTACCTTATTTTTGTTCAAAAATATTCAGTTCAAACCCAGTACGGACGTCACTGGTAAAAAATTTAGAAGTCTGTTGGTACATAATATACTATATTTATATATCTAATTTTTATTATTACTCTGAATGAGACATGGCTTTTTTATTTGCCTTTTTTGGATTAACAAAATATTATTTTAATGATTTAAAATAAACTGCCAGTAATTATCTGTATTAATCATAATTATCTGTACTTAAACAAATACAAAGTTAAATCATAAAACGACGCATCAAGAAAGCACCAAATTATTAAACTTTTAATTTATGTAACAAGGTATCAAAAGAATTTTTAAAAAACCGACTTTAAAATGGTGCAGATGCCATCACTACATCTTAACCAAATTTATATGGGACCACCCCTGAGTTACCCCCTTACTAACGAAAAGAATTATAGAAATTGGACAAGGTGGTAAAGAATTATCGCTAAACATAAAAAATGAAAAGTTTGAGGATTTTCTCATTGACCAAATTTATATGGGACCATCCCGAAAGTACCCTATTTCTAGCAAAAAAAGAATCATTTAAATCGGACATTGTGTTAAAGAATTATCGCTAAACATACATAAAAAAATATATACAGAAGAATTGAGAACCTCCTCCTTTTTGAAATAGGTTAAAAAGGATATAATAATCTGTATTAATTGTATTAACTAAAAAACTACTATGTGGAGTTATATGTATATATCTTCTTAAATTAATCGTATATGTAAAAATGTGGGTTCGGTTCCTAGAAGAGTACCTAGTTCACTGTGCAGCCAAATTTATATTTATGATACAGAATTTTTTGAATAAATAAAGTTTTAGGTTTAATTATTAAACACCAAGTTTTATCAGGAATAACATTTTCTGTAAAAAGTAACACATAAAAAGCAGATTTTTTGCGAGCCACTTTATATATTTTAGAGGTCAATCCATATTATTTTAGAAAAATAAATAAAATTTTTGTATAATCACATAAATATGATTTATCTTTTAGAATATTTTATATGTTTGTCAAAGTTTAGCATTTTTTGTAAAAAAAGAAATATTCTTCAAAATTTTTCTTAAATTTTTTAACACGGTACAAATACCTTAATCTGTTTATAGTTATCGATTTTAAACAAGACGGAGACCAGACATCGTCAAAAAGAAACAGCAAAATTAGTAAAGAATTTTAACTTGATTAAAAAGCGTTCTTTCTCTTTCCATTTCCTATAAAAACTAATAGACCTTTTTGAAATCGGTATTCGGTGACTTTTCTTCTGTTTTATTGTCTTGAAAATGATATGATTTACATAAAAAACAAAAACTGACTTATTATTTTTGTGAAATAAAAATATGGTATTTTCGCAATTTTCGTCTACTCTTTGTTTCCAAAAAAGAAATACGATATTCTTCTGTAGATATTAACACATTCTTTAATTGGCTTTTTATTTTTAAATATTCTTTAGTATTTTCATAATTTGGGAAACAGTATAGCATTGAAACTTCTATACCTGAAAAATTGTGAGTACACTTTTAATTAATTGTCTGTTTTTTATCTCACAATGTCTCGATAAGAAGTTATATAAAAAAAGTTAATATTCAATATCATCCAGACAAAAAACAAAAACATGTTTAAAGGAATATATTAAATAAATTATGAGTATTCTTAAACAGAGATATATTTATTTGTATTATAGAAATAATGTTTATGTCAACAAACTTATGTTCGATATTTGTATCAATTTGTAAAGATAACTCTTGTATAATGATAATATTAAATTTAAAGGTTTTAAATAAGGATTTGCAGATATCACAGTTCGAAATTCTTTTTTTGACCATAATACTTTTTTTGAAATGAAAGCATTAGTTCCTGTTTTTTAGTTAAGCTCCATAAATCAATTCATATTTTAATATGAACGCTACTTAAGCGCAGTAAAGTTGCAAAAACTAAACAATATAGTGAACTTTTCGAAAATTTCTAAGTTAAAATGAAAATCAATTTATATTTAAAATTAAATAAGTTAACTAAAATTTTTGACCGTTATGAAGTTAATAAAGTTATAAATAACGTCGTTACAAAGATTCATGTGTGAATTTTCAATTTCTATTGATGATAGTTACTCATCTACGTATTACAATATCAATACATGACTTGGATTTGACACAAAACTTTTAATCCGAATCAAAATCTTGAAACTATTATTTGGGGACATAAAAGCATGGCCCACTAGTTGGTGTAGCCTTTTAAAACATTTGGTAAAATCCTAAATTTAAAATAGTGTACTATAATAATAAGACATTAATCATATCTTAAATGGATCGCCTACTACCATGTTTTAGAAATAAATAAAATGTAATTCTTAAATTAATAAGAATATTCAAAATAATTTAAGATTCCTTGCGTTATGTTAATAAACATTAAACAAAATTTATCACGAATTATTTAGTATTTTGTCCCTTACTTCCATGTCTCTATTAGCTTCGCTGTCAAGTTCCGACAAGGCATATTGCATATAAAAAATTTTAATTTTATTTTGTATCTTTTCTTCCCAAAAGCTGTCATTATGAGATATTTTCTCCACTTTTATTCCTCCAGAAGTCCAAAAGCACAAAATGCAAAAATCCATTTGTGTTATGTGCAGCTAGCCCTGAATTTGAAAATACCAATAGTGGTTCTCCTTAATGGTATTGTCCTTTTTCCAAAAAGTTATTTCTCTACTGCATATTTCTTCTTCTACAGTCAGTACTTCAGCTCCATATGGACATTTTAACTCTATCATAGAGACTGGCAGCAACATAATCAAATTCAATAAAATGTCCACATTTAAAAACTTTTACTTGCAAATAAATTTCCAAATATTATTTTGCTCTGAATTTATGGTCCATGCCATATCGGATGGCCTTAGAAATAAATAAAAGATTTTAAGGAGATTTTTTACAAATTTTTCCAAATTTTAAAGCAGTGACTCATTTCCGTTTTTTGTGCCACAATGCACAATCAGCATGTCACAATCGTTTTTTTCTCATTAATAGACATTGGCTAACTTTTTAGAAAATTTTCTCTTGCAACGCGCCTCAAAGGGTGCGACAGATCAAAGCCATGCGCGAAAGCAAGATAAAATATTTTCATTACTTTAACGGATTGAAAAGATATTAACATGCTGGAATTAATAATTATTGTTGACTCGAAGAGGTATTCATTAAACAAAAACATATTTATAATTCACATCTCAGTGCAATTTCGGATATATATATATTTTTTTAATAAATAAATGATAAAATGAATTTAATATAATTGAGCGAAATTACTGTATGTAAAAAATAACAACATGAATTCAAATCACTTACGTACTGTTTATCACTAAATAGTAGAAAAAGATATATATTTTGTTGCTGTCACCATCTAGACGAAAAAGCTTTTAACGTATTTCTATTTTTATTGTAATAAAAATAAATGCTCCTGTAGACAAAAATTAAATATATTGTTCTCTTCTAGAATTTTTTAACAGTTTTATTTCTTTTCGTTTCTTTTCTTAGATTTTTTCAAAAGAGACTGATTCATATTTTTAAAGTGACTCCAGAGAGGTGGGCTAAGCTTTTACCTGTACTTACATAAAATTTCTTAGTAAAATTAAAAAATAATCCGTAAAATTGGTGTACTATGAAACCCTTGCATATAATATATGTACCAATCTTAGTATTACAGAAATAAATTACGCAAAAAATAAGGTGTACAAATACGTAAAATTTATTCATCCCTCGTAAAACATCAGTAAAATATATTATAAATTGTTTTCATTCACAAATATTAATTTCTTAAAATTCTAACAGAGGCGCCACTTTCCAGACGAAAAATCTTGCAATGTAAGGGTTTCGTAGTACCCCACTTTTAAAGTTTATTTTTTACTATTTTTAAAAGAAAAAAATATGTACGTGTAGGTAAAGGTTAAATCTATGCTCCTCTGGAATCACTTTTTCAAAATTCAATTTTGTTTTTTCTAAAAAAAATTGAGAAAATGAGTAAAAAAAGTCGAGTTTTGTATTTTTTTTTAGAAAAAACAGTTTCAAATTTTAAAAAAAGTGTCTCCAGAGGAGCATAGATTTATCCTTTACCTACACGTATATATTTTTTTCTTTCAGAATAAGTCAAAAATAAACTTTAAAAGTGGGGTACTACGAAACCCTTGCATGCTACGCTCTACAGCCAAGTAAATACTCCTCTTAACAATACGAAACTGTGCTTCAATGTTTTTGACAGTGTTGTCAAATAAAAAAAACTGGTATGTCAAATAAAAAAAACTTGTAAAAGATAATGCCAAACAAAAAGATTTTTATAGTCCAGGGGCTTGGATCACTAATAAAAGCTGTAAGATACAATTATTAAGAATAATGCTGTATGTTCTTGATAGTTTATCAAAGTAGTTGTAATAACAATACGTAATTTCATTTAATGTGTTTATTACGTTTATTCGTTATTTTCATTACTTTGTAAGTAAATTTTTGCATTTTTGCCCACCCTGTACCAATTTGAAGCAACATATTATACATTTTTGGAATCAGCTCAGCAAAGGCAATTTGGAAATTGAAAAAAAAGGGGGGGTTCCATTTGAAAAAAATGGTGATGACGTCATTACACGAAAGTGGTTCACCCTGTATATTAGATTATGATTTGAAACAATAGTAAATTGAAATCAAAAATCGACCTGTTTTGGGAATTCCTAATTTTATTGTTCATTTAGCCAATAATGAATTTATGCGTTACTTTATGGACGCACTGTAGTTAAATAAGGTATTATTTAGCTAGTTGACATACTATCACTGTAATTGTTCCAAATTGGAAAATAAACTATGTAGCTCCATACAGCTGACATTTGTAAACGTAAAAAGTGTATTTCCACAAGTTTTCCCAGTTAATTCATAACAACCTGGCCATAAAACACTCAGACTTGGTAAAAAAAATAGTTTTTGCCTCCTGTAAAATTTCTAAAAATAGAGTTGCACACTTTTCGAGTTTCGCCGTCGTTATATTTTTTTGTAAAATTTAAACTAGATACAAGGTATATCTGGAAAGTGGGAGGTGCTCTGCAGAAAGGGGAACATTTAAAAAGGTGACATCCTCGCTATGGTAAAAAATTAACTTTTTCTGTTGTCACTTTCCAGATAAATCTTGTAAATACATGAGAATCGTTTTATACGTTGAATTTTTTTTATACAGAAAGCCCATGAACTATTTGACAAAATATCCGAGTATTTATCAACCCACAAAACCATAAACTTGCCGGAAATGGTAAGTTTCCTTATAAATGAACAAGTCGACTCACTAGGTAATGATGACAGAGCTGTATCTCAATTTGTTTGCGATTTTTTGAAAGATCCACAAAGAGAAGTTCAAGAACCATTTTTGACCATTCCTGAATTTTTGGACTTTCTGTTTTCCAAACAGAATGATCTTTGGGATCCGAAAAAAGATATTATTTATCACGATATGTCAAAGCCTTTGTCACATTATTGGATCTCTTCTTCACATAATACGTAAGTGTTTTTAAGATTAACAATAATTATTCATTTGAAAGTATAATATCTGACATATTGAAGAATTTATAGAGTTATTAATTTATTTTAGTTATTTAACTGGCGACCAGTGGTCCAGTGAATCTTCTGTTGAAGCATATGTCAGATGTTTACGGATGGGATGTAGATGTATCGAATTAGACTGCTGGGATGGCCCAGATGGTTACCCTTTCATCTATCATGGTCATACTCTTACAACTAAAATCAAATTCATGGATGTTATTAAAACAATCAAAGAACACGCATTCGCCACTTCTGAATTTCCTGTAATTTTGTCAATTGAGGACAATTGTACTCTACCTCAGCAGAAGAAAATGGCGTCAGCGATGCAAGTAAGAGTCTTTGATTTCAATGTTTTTAATAACAATATTAATAATAATTCATAATTTTGTGCTAAAACCTCATTATTAATCTCTTTTAGTTTTTCACTTTTTTAACACAAATTAAAAAAAAAAACAATTGACCAAGTTTAGTTTCTATTATTATATATATATATATATATATATATATATATATATATATATATATATATATTTTTTTTTTTTGTTATTTTTGTAGGAAGTATTTGGTGATATGTTACTTTCTCAACCTGTTGAAAGCTGCGAAACAAAGCTTCCATCTCCTAGCGCACTCCGCAAAAAAATCATCCTCAAACACAAGAAACTTCCAGATGGACAAGACGAAAGTTCATTTTTAATCAGGAACGACGCAACCGACATGGATCTCAGAAATTCAATCATAAATGGAATTATGTATCTTGAAGATCGCGTAGACAAGGAATGGAATCCACACTTTTTTGTATTAACTCAAACCAAACTTTTCTATTTTGATAGATATAAATTAAACCAGGAATCTGAAAAGTCTGAAGACGAAGATGACAGTGGTTCATTTCAAAGGCCAAAAAATAATGTTTCTAATGAAGAATTACATTCTAGTGAGAAATGGTTCCATGGAAGACTTCCAAAGGGTAGGGAGGAAGCTGAACAGTTGCTGAGGGCTTACTCCCATTTAGGTAAATACAATATTTTATGGGTGATTAACGTGACAAAATAAAGCAAGAAAAGCATTATGCACGATTTTTTAAAAAGGATCCACCCTGGAATATCTCAATATAGAACTGTCATAAAAATCTCAAAACATGTCAATTTCTATTTAGAAGGAACAAACCAAACATTGTTGTTTTCTTCTCGTAGTGGGTACCCAAGTAGCACATGACGGGTTTATAAAATCTGTAAGAATATTCTTAAAGCAAATATGTTTATAAGAGAATAATATTTATAATTTTACTTGTTGATATTCTTACACAAGAACACAAAAATATTCCTGCCGCTGGTTTAATAGGTTCAATTTGAAACATTTCATTATTTCTATTTTAACACGTTATTGGCTTGTTGATGTTTGAGTTAACAAAATGGACATCTCAAGCTGGAAAACTGGTATACAGGTCCCTCCCGTTTCTTTGCGGAGCCCCTATAACAAAATTCTCTAAATCATATACGCCTTCCTCTTCTTGACTTCTAAAAAAAAAGGCCCTCACATGAAAATCACATTATATACGCCTTCCTCTTCCTGACTTCTACCAAAATCCTACCTGACATACCAAAATACCAAACTCATATACGCCAAGTCCCGTTGTAGGTACTGCTTTTTTTATTATTTTCTTCGCGGAGCCCCCACAAAGGCTTTGTGGAGCCCCGCTCCGCGGACCACGCTTTGAGTAACGCTACTCTAGAGGAATAAACCACGACGAATCAAATACAAAATAACTTAGACGCATTTTGCCAAATTATAAAGTTGATAAAAATATAGTACCAGGATAGTTGGAATTTCCATGTGTTCATTTGCATTTTTATAATTTTTTAACACTTTTCTTCGAAATGCGCCGCTTTTTTTAACTTTTTTCCAGCTTGAAATGTCCATTTTGTTAACTCAAACATCAACAAGCCAATAACGTGTTAAAATAGAAATAATGAAATGTTTCAAATTGAATCTTATTTAAAGGATACTTTGTAATTGCTGTTTGCTCCCTTAAATATAGTTCTTTGTAGCACAAATTGCCTTAACAAGAAAATGAGGTGACTTCCCTTATAAGTGTTGGATATATAATGTATCTTATTGTTATATCAAACAGCATGCTTTATAAATTTACACGTTTTTATATTTATACTTACCAGTAAAATGTTACTAAAGACAAATATAAAACCGTTATAAATCAAAAAGCCTTAAAAAAGATATTTGTTATAGATACGACTTATAGCTGTTCTTAAGAAATACTGAGTATCTCTTATAAGAAAAATTTATAACATATAAATATGCTGTAAGAATATTTATATAACAATATTATAGTGCTATTTTGTTTTCAAAAACTAAATTGCATCATTTGGTATATTTATTAGTCAATATTGAATTTCTGAAACAACTATAAAACCTTTATAGGAATTGAATGTTCTATAATTCAAAGGTTATAAGAGAAGTGTGTTTGTTGGGTAGATAATTTCAGTGGTTTGTATTTTTGTTCTAGTTGTCTTATTTGACTTTGTTATACGTTTTTAAATTTGCTGAATCTGCTTTCACAAATTCAGGATTCATGTTCAACACTTAAAAATATTCATAAATAAAAATTTATACAGATTTGTATGGATTAAAAAATAAAAAAAAAATTGTCAATATTTCACTAAAGCAATGAGACTTTCAACTTCTGTTTGAATTATTATTAGTTTTTCCTCTTTTTCAGTCCATCTGGGGACATACATGTATAAATATGATTCATTCTTCATCGAAGATATACAGGGTGATATCAACTCTGACATTTTTTTTTACTATTATTGACGGATTACAGTATAGGAACAAAACATTTTAACATTTGAAAACCTGACTTTTATTCTCAATTTAACTAGCTAGTAATTTATTTCAAGAGATATTTTGTGTTTCTTTTGTCATATTTATATTTTTATATATTTCCCTTTCATATGGGAATTCCCCATGCACAACTACAATTTTCATACATTAAAAAAATATATATTTTTTTAGGCGAAGGAACTTTTCTTGTGAGAGACAGCGTAACATTTGTGGGTGAATTTTGCCTGTCATTTTGGAGAAACGGGCAAGTAAATCACTGCAGAATTAAATCGAAACAAGATCGCCAACAAACCAAGTATTACCTTATAGAAGCCAAGTATTTTGATAGTTTGTACAGTCTGATCACTTATTATCGCACTTCACCTCTAGTCACAGCGGAATTTTCGATTACTTTACAAGAACCGGTACCGCAGCCTAATTTACACGAAAACAAAGAGTGGTACCACAAAAATACGGGGAAAAATCAGGCCGAAGAAATCTTGAGGAGAGAAAAATTAGAGGGGGCTTTTCTAGTCAGACCAAGCGAGAATGATTCTAGTTGTTATACTATTAGTTTTAGGTAAGTTATTGACTAGCTGTTTTTACAATTTGCAAAACAGGATATTTTTGTAGCTTTGATAAGTATTAATAGCCCAATTCAAAACGCATCTTTTTATGGCATTTTCAACTGGTTTACGCTTACTTTCCACTAGTAAAGAGCTATTTTTATTGCTCAGCACTGGTTAGTAGTAACGTCAAAAAAAACTGGTTTCAACACACAGTTAGTCATTAGTACATTATGGTTTGACATCCGACATCTGAGACCACCATACTTTCAAATATTAAAATTGATACGGAAACTCATGAAGTTTATTTAAAAATGTATTGAACACAACAGTTAATTACAAATTATTTTATTACAAATTTTTTTCTTGTTAGTATCATAGAAAACAGCCAAATACTTTTATAAATAAAAAAAATTGAAAATAATTTATGCATTAAATTAAAATGCATATTTGTAATATATCTGTAAAATATTAAAATTGTCCGCCTTTTGAAAAATTTCCTCCTGTCCCGTAAGCTCCGAAAATTTCTATAAATTTTGGAGCATTGACAGATATGCATTACACATTCCTGAAATTATCCCGTTGTCTATTATTTTGGTAACCTAGTATATACCGAACGCCACTCTATTGTCGCGTTTTGTTACTCAAACTTTTGCCACTGGTGTGAGAAGTATGGACAGAATCGTTGTGTTTATTGGATTCATTGATTCATTCTGTTCGAACTTTTCATTAGATGAAAGTGGGTATATTTTTTGGTTTAAGACGGAATTTGCACGCCAGGAAATTCATAACAAAAACTACAAATTAACTAAGTTGTCAATAGATGGCGATTAGATGCACTTCTGCGAAATAATTCAAATGTTGAATTATACCTGCCTGTTTGCCAAGTTGTGTAAACTACTTTCCGGCGACCCGACAAGCGTCCCCTCCCTCCGAAATCTAAAGTGCTCGTAACATTTTATTGTACCGCCGGACGAGACGAACACTACATTACATTAGAATATCGAACCTATAGGGACCGTATTTAAATAATTTTGTCCACGACCACTTAATAATAAATCAATATTCTACCTCCTAACTAAAAACATATAGTACCCATATATCACGGAGTGAATTATGATAATTCACGCTTTTGTAATTCTGGCACATTCCGGTAGATAACTAAAGATAGGCGATACTTTTCATAACGATATTTTCTAGATCGAAAAATCAAAAAATCGATAAATCGAAAATTGTAGAAAATATTATTTGAATTAACTTTTATTCAAAGAATTTTCTTCTACAACCGTAAATAACAAATATATTCCATAAAATATAAAAATGACCCCCTATAAAGTACCCCCAAGTGCCAACTGTGCTCAAAATCTAATCAGTTCACCGCAGGCCGGAATAAGACTTAATTTTAAAATTTGGTATTTTTCTGTTTATCCGTTCATGAGTTATCGAGTATACAGACACACACACAGACAGCATCGCGAAAATAGTCAAAACGGATTCAGGGGATCCCAAAATGTAAAAATCCTTCAAAAAATCGATGTCGAAAAAAATCATGATTACTATACTTTCCTTATCTGTATACAGATAGGAAAGTAAAAAAACATACAATGTAAACAAAAATACAGAAGAGATAATAATAATAATAAAATTTAAACTATGCTGCAATAATCAGTGTGATAAATTTATTGTATTTTCAATAAATATTTTAAGTACTTTTTCAGTTGATTTTAAGAATATAAATTGGCTTAAAAGTTTGCTCTTACTTTTAACTCTTCTCAACTAATTTGTGAACCCACAAATGCATTTGAAAGACCAGGATCGATGTTTTCACATGCATCTTGTTCCAAATTTCACATAAATCCAGCCAGAAAAAACAAAACTCAACATTATATTTAATATCTGACAAATTACGTTCTTATATTTTGTAATATAAAAATGAAACATTTTACAAAATCTCTACACGTTTTAAATGTTTCTCCAAAACCAGACTTAACACAATTTACCTAATTTTTGTAATAAAATAACGAACTTCCTTGCTTCCGATACTTCAAAACAATATGACAACGTTGCTCGATATAAATTTGATATTTTCAGGTGGCGTCATCTATATAAGATTGCCTGAACCTAAAATTACAGGGATTACACCTGTTTTATGTAATGTTGGTTGCGTTTTTTGGGTTAAAATTAAAAATTTTTGTGCATATAAGACTGGAAAATGAAAGCAAAAAATGAAATATTTCTTATGCGGATCCTCTAATGGGAATATATTCTAGTTCCTGAAATAGTTTTTATAGCGATTTATGATGACTTTTTTACATGTAAAATTTTCACAAATTCGTTATTTTCTTCATTCTCTCAATTTTTTTCCACTTTAAAATATATTCAGGAACTAGTTCAATACTATTAGAATATTATCAAAGCAAATCCGCATAAATTCATTGTCTAGAAAGCCCGTCTTATATGTTGAAAAATTCTCCTATGCTAATACATTTGCTAACGCCGCCTTAATATATACAAATAATTAGTTGACAGATACTAGTTTTGTCCTTCTGCAATTCTGTTCAAATTTTACTTACTGTAGAATGGGCGAATAAAATGCACTATTTTTATTTAATGTTAAAACACTACTAAATTACAAAGGTGTGGGTGATAAGCATAAGAATTTGGTCCACAATCACTCATTTAGATACCATTCATGGGTAGATATTCTTTTGTTTTACTTACTTTACACAAGGCTCACCGGCAGAGCTACTTTGGGTAAAGCTGTAGTAGTAACGATTCAGCTTCGAGAATATATATTTCATAGAGTTCTCATTCTATAGCGTTTGTTTGGGTTCTGAGGGAAAAGGCCTGCGGACAATATAATCAGTGTTGCATCATTTTTATGGGGTTTGCAATTAATATAAATAATAAATTAAATACATACCTTCAAACTACATTTTGTTAATTTGGCACATATTTTATAGACTTGCATTGTGTATTTAGTAATTGCCAATAATTATTATTTAAATCAAATAAAGATTTTTACTTTCCTGTAATCAGAAGAAAAGTATAAGCCTATAATTACATTAGGTACAGGAAAGTCAATGTGTTGGATACATCAGATTTTTTTAATACATCAGGATATGTATAAAGGAAAAGGGAAGGTTGAAATAATAGGCAATTTAAAAGGAATTAAAAAGCTAAATCCTTGATTTTGAAGAACAATACGTCGTGAAAATCACCGACGGAATTCGTTCGCGTAATTTGCCTTATTTTTAAATGTACTTTCAAATCCGTTCGTTTTTTAAATATATATGCGTCTAGTTCTAACGAAATACCCTGACTTTGTTCGTTGTTTACAAATACATTTGGTTTCAGCGTAATTCTGCTATAGTATCGCGCCAGTTCTTGTTTGTATGACAACAATAAAAATTACCAACAGCTGCAATTTTTCAATGAAGTGAAGGAGAACTTAATAGATCTGTTCCTTCTGTTTTATTTTTGCTTTTAAAAATGATCGGTTCTTCATTTTTCAATAGCTTCAGTAGCAACTCGTCTTTTTCATCTGCAAATTCTTACTTTAATAATGAATACTCCAGAAAATCCTTCATAGCCCAGCACAGATCGTATACTGATTTGCATATTGAAATTAATAATTTTCCTTAAATTAAATGGCCTTGTTTTTAAGAACATTCCATAGTGAAAATCGCCGATGATGTTAGTCGACGGAATGTGTTCGCGAAGTTCGTCTCAGCCGTGTTTTTCAACATTTCTGATCATCGTTTAATTCGATGGAAATTATACAATTCAATATGATAGATGGAGGATTTTCTGGAATATTTATTAGTAGATGAAGAATTTGCAGATGAAAAAGACAAGTTGCTGCTGGAATTATTGAAAAATGAAGAACAGGACATTTTTAAAACAAGACAAAAAAAGGAGTTTTGTCGGAAAATTGCAGCTTTTGGTAACTTTTTATGAGCATATTTAATCTACAGATAAACTCTAAAAAATTCGGAGCATAGCAATTTCTATTAGAAAGTCGACCAGTACAAATTTCAACCGATGAAGATTAGTTACGACATCTAAGAATAAATTGGGCCGCGGTAACGCTCTCCCACCATTAAAGATTTGCTTCTTGTCTAACCCCTGAACGGTCCGCTCATTTCACCTTCTGCTTCTAAGCGAAAATAGTAAATAGGTAAAACAAACACAGAGTGATTTTAGTATTGCATTGATAATGGTATAGTGTACTTAAAACTTGTCTGTAACGACAGAAATTATTACGTTTTATTGTGTTGATGCGAAAAATTATTTGTTAGCCTTTTTTTAAACAAATATTTTTTTTTTCCAAATTGTGTTTTGTGTTGTCTTTTTGCCGTAACGACGTTGAAAATAAAATAAAATTCCAAAAAATAAAAGAAATTTCTTAAAAAATAAAATAAAATTCCTAAAAAATATAACTTAATTCCAGAATAAACTTAACTTGAAAACTCCAAAAAAACATTCTAAAATTATTAATGAATTAAAGGCTCAAATAATCCCCCTTGTTGTGCCAAACAATAGCTGAACCTATTGTACAACGATAAACGTGTATCTCTTAATTGAGTTGGCGTAATGTTGGCACAATATTGAATTATTTTCGCTCTTAATTCATTTAAATTTGTTGCCCGTTCAAAACCGTGCCGGTAAATTTTTCCTTTTAAAAAGCCCCAAAGGAAAAAATCATTCAACGATAAGTCTGGTGATCTCGGAGGCCACTTGATTGTACCATTTGTTGCTATTAAACGATCAGGGAACATTGTGCGCAGAAATTCGATAACTGCCCGACTATTATGACTTGGACAGCCATTCTGTTGAAACCAAATATCTCCAAAATTAAGAGGGAGTTGCTGAAGTGCAGGAATAATTTGGGTTCGTAATAGTTGCAGATATTTGGTGCCTTTAGGTGGTTACCCTCAATAAAAAAAGGACCTATAAAATGGTCACCTAATATCCCTGACCAAACATTAAGTTTTTGTGGATATTGTGTCCGAACAGGAATAAATAGGTGTTTATTTTCCCGAGACCAATATCGAACGACAGATGAATTATGCTTGCTCTGAAGGGAAAACGTTGACTCATCCGTAAATAAAATATTATTTAATTTTTTTTTTGTTTTCCCATCATTTCTTCACAAAACTCTATTCGTTTGATACTGTCCTCGGGAAAAAGCTATTTAGTCGTTTAGACTTTATAGCAACGGTAACCATTCCTTTTCAAAATTTTTCTTACAGTATTTGGGTTCATGTCAACTTCTTCAGCAATTTCCCTGCTAGAACATGGTTGACTGGCTTCAACAATGGCACACACATTTGTTTCTTTATTAAGCCTTTGTTCACTAATCTGTCGAATACGTGGTTCATCGACATTGTTACATTTGTGACAATTTTGTACTCATCCACATTTCCGAAATTTTTGAATAATGACGAAGCTGGCCTATCCTCAAACGCAACAATAAATAAATTCACTATTTCTCTAGTCGAGTGACCTCCAAAATACCAACTTATATTTTGAATTTTTTCTTCCACTGTGTACATTTTATTTTAATTACAACAGTTACGGACTTAAAAACCTACGTAGTTTGCTGTGTAGGCCAACGTGTGAGTCTGAACGCGCGATTTGTGATCCGAGTTGCTGAGCGAACATCCCACCACCTTAGGTGGGGCAATACTTTAATGGTGGGATAGCGGTACTGATGCGGCCCAATTTACTCTTAGATGTCGTAACTCAGCTTCATCGGTTGACATTTGTACTGGTCGACTTGCTAATAGAAATTGCTATGCTCCGAATTTTTTAGAGTTTATCTGTATAATGTTTGCATTTCACAAATGTACAGTCAAGAACTGAAGAGAAATGATAGAATTTCGTTGAAACCAAATGTATTTAATAACAATCAACAACGCCGGCGCATTTTGTTCAAATTGAATGGATAACAGATTTTACAAAAACCAATTTTAAAATATTGTGAACTTCGCGAACGCATTAGTTGTACGAACTTCGTCGGCGATTTTCGCAACGAAATATTATTAAAAACCAAGCCTTTATATTTAAAAATCTAAAATATAAATGAATAGTAGGCATATTGTATGAATATTTATGATAGCTATTAACACATGTGTAATAATAGTGTAATAATTTATTGAATATAAAAATATTGTTCGTAAACAATGTCCAATAGATTGCTAAACAATATCCTAAAAATAGAAATCAAGTTAAATAATTAATTTACAAAAAATATATATCCAAAACTCATGAAGAAATAATACGGAAGTTGTTTGAAATACAAATTTAAGCACATCGTTGTCACGTGCTCTCCCTAAATTTACCTTTTATTTTAAATTCAAGTTTACGGCCTTATTATTTTTTGTCTGAAATGTGTTTCTTTAAAAAAAAATGGTAGAGGCGCTAATGGTTACTTGCTTGTGAAGATAACCTTGATGATGCATTTTCATATTTATATTTACTAACTACATAAACTTTCATCATTGTTTAAATTTGTATCAATATAGTTAAAAAATGCAAAAATATTTATAAAACATTATTAAAATCACCTATAAACAGCAAAAATAAGCGCAAGATTGATGAAAACCAAAACAAAATTACATTTCGGAAAATTTGACACATCGACAAATCGAGAACAATGATATTGCTGGACATTATTTTTTTCTCCTGTCTCAAAACAAAGTTAATTTAGACGATGGCTCTAGTAATATATGCTCGAAGCGATTCAGAGATAATGAAAAATTGTCCAATTATATTTTTTTCTTAAGTTGACGTTTACGTTTTTATCTTTAAGTACTTGCAGGTCTGTTGATATACAATGATGCTTTGTGAACACAAACTAATTTTTAGCCTACATTCCATAATAAGCAATATTTTTTCTTCTTTTACAGAGCTGATAAAAAAAGTAAACATTGTAGAATAAAATTGGAAGGAAGACTGTACACAATTGGCAATGTAGAATTTGAAAGTTTAGTTTCATTAATCAATTACTATGAAACTCATCCCTTGTACAGGCGGGTAAAGCTTAGTCATCCTATTAGCGAAGAAAAGGTTAGAAGAATGGTAATGGTAAGTCAGTATTTTTATTTATTATTATATAATTTTACATGTACATAGAAAAATTGCACAAACCGACCTTTTTTATTTCACTTAAAACTAATATACAAAAATAAGATTTTTAGTTTTTTATATTACATTAAATAACAATAGGCAAGATTATATGATACTTTACAACTTAATAGTAACTAATTCTAGTATTTTTTATGTGAAAATATATCCTGATTTAATCAATCCTAAACCAAAAATATAATTAAAAATATAACAGTAGTAAATTATAATTTTGTTTTATTTGTCAGAGAATATAATTCCTGTTACGTGATGCTGCTTTCAACCAATCGAGTTGACTGAATTTTTTTTTATTAATAAGTGACAATACCACATTGTTGTATTATCGCTGTAGGCACAGAAAACTCATGACAGGAAAGCGAAACAAATTTCTTTCGATACAAACCATTACCTGTCAATTATAATCGTCTTACTTTTGTCATTATACTCATTTGACAGTCACTTAATAATAAATAAAAAGAATGTATCCACCTGTGTGTGCTATATTAAAATAACAAACTAATGTATGAGTTTACAGAACATTATGTAATATAGTGACAATAACAAAGAAAAAAATATATTTTTCCAATGTAGGGTGGGGATGTATCAATCAGTATACAAAATATCCTTAAATAAATCTAAGTTAACAGTAACATATTGTTTAGCTTGAGTCCAAATATACATTTTGTGGAAAATTTTGAAATCTTCCTTGTTGTAAGAGATTAAAAAAAAATTATTAACAAAATTTACAGGGTGGCTTGAGGGCCACATTTTAAATTTACATGAAGGTATACAGGGTGTTGCATGACTCAGTTACAAACCAAACATGTTTTTTTCAACAGGAATATCAGTTTATTAATTTAGATTTAGATTACTCACATTTTTTCCATTCTTCTAATATATGGTTTGTCTAGATTATATAGGCTACTCTAAAAGGAATTGACATTTTGTATGAAAATTATAAGTAAATCAACGCCCTGTAGCCAATTACATACTGTGGAAAAAAATGGTACATGTATTTTTTATTATCATTTATTACACTTTTCTTTAGTTTTTATAATATGCTTATTAGTATACAGGGTGACTCAAGACTCAGACCCTTGATTTGCATGTTTTATTAAAATGGTATAGCTCATTAAAAAATGTTGGAGCAACTGTGGTTACAAATCGTTTACTGGTGTCACGTTGACATGGTGTCATCAAGCTTGTTTTGTGGCAATGTGAACCAAAGGTTCTTAAAAGTGATTTCTATACATGAAAATACAATAAGTAGAGTGTTCTTATGGTTAGGATTTCTTCATTGTACAGGAAAGCTGTTGGGTAAAGTGATGGTTTTTTTTGTAGATAATTTTGACAATGCGATTTTGTATAGCTCTGAAAAACTGTTAGTTTGTATCATATAAACCCCCTCCCCCCAAACAATTATCCCATATCGAAGGATCGCCTCTACTAGTGATTTATAAATAATTATTGGCTGTTTGCGGTTCATAAACTTTCACATTTTATAAAATTTGTATATAAATCTTCATAATTTGCTTATAAGAGATTGTATTTGTTCATTCCATTTGAGATTGTGATCAATTATGTGATTCCCTAAATATTTTGTTTTTCAGACATATTTATTTTAAAGTTGTTTATGTCGGTCGATTAACATTTGTTATTGAAAATGCTATATACATAGTTTTGCTAACATTTAAGGAAATCACTGTTTCATTAACATGCGTCTTCAATAAAGAGTTTATATATACAGTATGTCCCCCTAGGTTGGAATCATATGGAAATTTTTTTATTATTAATTTTAGGAAAAAAGTTATTCTTCATAAAAAGTTCTGCATTATCTAAAACCTAGAATACAGTAATTAAATATCAAATTTTTCCAGTGGTATACGAGGTTTGTCAAAAAATATGAATTTTGCTCAAGAGTGAAGTACCTTTATTCTTTATACGACTGATAAAATTTGATATCTGATGGTTGTATTTTAACATATTAGAAATTAATTGTTTGTTTATCATATTTTTGTATTTTAACATATTAGAAATTAATTGTTTATCATATTTTTTAAACATTTTTGTAATTTGTAGTCTGTTAATCTTAAATAATAGTTTTTTTTTAAACATTCCTTCAATCATTCTAATACTTTTAAAAGTCTGGAAAATAGAAATATACCTAATGGAGATCTTAGTAAGAGTAATTTTATAAATTTTCTACCTCTGGTTCCGTCTCGTAATTATAGCATTTGTCCGCTAAAGCTGAGGCAAATATTACAGAAACTAACACCAATCTAATAAAAAAACGCGTTTTTAAACTGGTATAGCTGAAAGAAAAATATTCCGTATTTTTTAAAGTGGTGTCTGAAAGAAATCATAATTAAAAATGCAAACGTCATAAAAAAGCTGGAACCATATGGTGAAACTGGTTGGGGTATTTATTTACGATACCCATTAGAGAGAAACGATTTAAAAGAATAGGAAAGTGTAAAATTGTAAAAGAAAAGTGAAGAAGAAGTGAAAAATAACCAAGATTTGCTGTTTATATTGGAAAAAATCAAATGAAAATATTTAAAGAAAAGATTTAAATAATTTTACTTCCTGAGGTGTATTAAACGAGTCTTCAGTAGTACCCGAATTCCACGTAATCTGGTAAAACAAAAAAAATTAATAAAAATGGCCGTTCTTAGGAGTTTTATGGCAACGAAGTTTCAGTTCTGTCAAATATGTTAGTGACATTATTTTAAGGTTACTACAGAAGTTATTAATGTTAGTTTTAGCTAACTGATGACATCAATTTAGTCACTTGGGATACAACTATTGTTGAAAACTCTGTACTTCTTAAATTACTACAAGGTAAACAAATAAAAATAAAAACAATCAAGTTACGACATAATATTCTAAATAATAAACAAAAATAAATAGAATTTATAACATTTAAAAAACACACTGTCACTTTCGTATATAAAAATACAGATAATACTAAATACTCTACTTTATCGTATACTCTTTATGGTCTTTAATTTGTCTATTGCAGATTGCAAATCAATATTAGATGCATAGTCCCTTTCAATATTCAGTAATGCTAGGTTTGTCAACTGTCCTCAGACATTAAGTTTTAATATTTCTTAGTCTATTAAAAGATCTTTCGCCTGTTGCAGTGTTTGTAGCAATTATTAAAAAAATTTGGTATATTTTGCTTAAGTAAGGAAAAACTGATTCCAATTTTTTTGGAAATGAAAAAAGGGTATATTTCTTCAGTTTTTAACTTTTATTTATTTCAGTTAATAAACTACAAAACTATTTTCGGTTGGATAGAAGATTTATAAAAAATGCATAAAAAGTACAAAGATTTTTTATTTTCTTCAGAAACAGCAATTTTTTCCGCTTCTAAGTATGAACATTTGTTTGCGATCAGAAAAAGTCATCAAATATCTGTGTTAGTATTTGAATAAATGTACCCAGTACAATTTTAAAATTTTACCTAGGGCAATTTACAGTGTGTCCAGAGATGTTTTCATCTTGAAAAAGTTTGACCTTTTTTGATCTTTTTCTTATTAACTTATTGGGAAAGTCAGACTTACTTGAAATTTCCTTATCCTTTTCATCAAAGCTGTTAGACATTTATGTTTGATTTAATTAAGGAAACTGCTGCTGATATATTTATATCGACTTTTTGTAAATAATTAGATGGAATTTGAATAACTAAAAGTATTTGTTTCCAAAAGCAAAGATAAGGTATACAAATTCAAAATATTTTATATATGTTAAAAATCCACGAGCATCAATATTTGACTCGCATTTGTACTTGAAATTTCACCTGATGAGATTCTTTCCATAACCTCTATTACAGCGGGGAGGTTTTCAAATATGGAATTAACAGGTCTGGTGTGACTTGCATAACGAGTCGTTGACAGTTTTTAGACTTAATTTTTTTGTCATAAAATTCTTGAATGGCTTGAATAGGCAGATGTAAACAAAACATATTTTTTGGCGTCGGTAACACAATAAACACTTTCCGACCCGACTCAAACTTTTGAAGTAACCATTCGTTATAATTTAAGACCTCATAAAATAAAAATAGTTCTTTTACTTTAACTTTGGACTAAATAAATGAAACTTTTTAGTTTAAAATAATATTTGAAGCATTTCAAACAAATACAGTGTTTGTTTATTAAAAATATGTTACCAAATATTTTTCAATTTCAATAAATGTAAAGGGTGTAAGAAAAGTAATGGGCAGGCGCCCCCCTGGCCCCCACCTAGCTACGCTACTTTTAGGTTGTACAATATAACTGGAAAAAGCCTGTAATAACTAGACAGGAAAGTCATATATTGGACACATCAGATTTTTTGTGTAATTTTTTATTCGCCAATTATTGACTAATATGATAAGTAGAAACATTGTTGATTCCGCTGATTAAATGAAGGAATTAACAGATTAAGTTTCACTTAAAGATTGTATATTAATAAGAAGACAATTTTTAAATATTTTTGGTATCAAATAAAATAAAAAATTGTCCATAGCACCATACTATTTTTACTTTTATTTTATTTGGTGTAACATGTTTTTTTTTTCAGGATATATTTTCACAAGATTTTTGTATTTTAATAGGTACTTAATTTTAAAATGAGGTAGATAATAACATTTTTTTTAAATCCAAAATATATTGGATAACATTTTTACACAATTTAATAATAATTTTCGTGGTTTTTGAGAGGTATGTGTAGTTAGAAGATAAATAGTTGAAATTGGTAAACATTCCCTAACAATAGAGCAACTCCTGTGATATTAATGTCTTATGTTTTTTTATGATAAGATTATCAATTTGTTCTAACATTGTCTAAAAGCCATCGATTACTACAAATAATTGAATAATTTTACTATATGATTTACAATATTAAGGAAGTGTTACTTGTTGAACATAATTCTTTGATTTATTGACTCTTTTTAAGAGAAAATATTTCCCAATGGTTCAAAACCTCTTTACTAATATTATATTTATCAGTCTTATAAATCAAATCTTTTAAAACTATTTATAATAATAACTTCTTAAACAATATTTATATAATCCGAACAAACTAAGGAACTGATTTCAGTTATCCTTATTATTATTCTATAACTAATTCGTTAAAAATCTTTTTAAGACCACAAAAAGTAACTTCCTTTAAATAACCAACAAATAAATACTCACTTCTTAATTTCTTCCTTTGTTTTACCTACTTAGTTATCTCTTCGTCTTTCTCATCAGATTTAGCTTCAACTTTTGGAACCACTACAGCTTTAACAATTTGCATTTGTGGAGCATAAGGTACTCTATAATTATTAGAAGATTGAGGAACAACTTGCGGCACGTAATTGTAATTATTATAGGGATTGTATCCCCAATTTTGCCTTATATTTTCTTCATATGGATATGGAACCATAAATTTAAGTTGTTGTCCGTAAAGCAAGTCATCAGGTTTTGGAGGTGTGGTAGTGGGTACTTCTGTTGTTGTGGATGGGGAATCCCCGCCGCTACCATAAAATGGTATTAAATGGCTTAAACCATAACTAAAACTACTCTCTTCTGTTGTTGTGGTCGTTTGTTCTGTTGTAGTTTCAGTTGGTTTCACAGGAGCTACATTTGGATAGAAAGGTGAGTAGTAATTACTTGTTGGAGGAATATACAAATTAGGATTGTAATAATAATTGTAAAAAGGGTTATATCCGTAATTGTAATTTCCCTGTTGTGGCTCGTCTCTTCCTATATTTTCGTTTTTGTCTGGGTATTCAACTGCTGTAGGAAGACTTTTATGCCAGTAGTATACTGTTCTTCCATTACTTAAAATTGTTTTTTGTAAGATTACTGGTTCAAGACGAATGTATCTTATAGCTGAAGCAGCTGGTATTGATATTCTATTATTACCAGGAGGCACTGTCACATAAAAACTACTGGGTCTTGTAACAGGGGCATATGTAGGTCTAACAGTGGGTTTTTGTGTTGTGACATAAACCGGTCTGTAGTCATCTTGGTACTGTTCATAAGTTGTTGGTTTACTCGGTGGTTTGTTTAGGTTAAGTAGTTTTGTGAGATGCATACATTTTTGTCTCAGATGTTCTATGTTTAAATGAGTAATTTCAGATTCTGCTTCTTTTTTTGTAACAACTGGGTAATCGAATCCGGTTCCATCGTCGTCTAGTATTTGTTTACCTTCTACATTTGGAGCTTCTTCAATTTGTATTTCTTCACTTTTGTTATTTACTTTAATATGTTCGATGTTATGTGATTCGATGGGCCCCGTAGAGGAATGGGAGGCAGGCGGCAATGCGGTTGATGTTTTTACATACAACGTCAAAATCTGAAATGAATAAATAAAAAATCAATTTTTTATTCAAAATAACAGCTCATGCACTCTTTAATAATAACCAATAGGTGGTGTGAATAAAACCAAGTATTTGGTAAAACTAGACTATTTATAAGCAAATACTAGATTTGGACCGAATAAACTTAGTTAGCATGTGCTAGGGCTAGATAGTTCTAGATTTTTCCTCATGTTTAGCTTTTGCTTAAGTATTGATGTGAATAAAAACTTCAGCTGGTTTTGTTCTATAGCTTTTGTTAAGAGATCTGTGTGGTCGGGAGCACACTTCACTTTGTCTAGATTTTTCTACGATAACAGTTTCAAATTAGTGGTTTGTTTTCAGAAATGGCGGAATTTATGCCCATCCGTAAACGTAAAATTTACAGTGTTCGTAGGGAAATCGGACAGCGCAACTATAAGAACTCTTCAGATTTGAAAGCCGGAGTAAAGATTTTTTAGCGGCTGAATTCCTTCTCGAAACCGATACACGTGGTGGTATTTCTCGAAGGCAACAAATGGAAATATTTTTGAGGTTTGTGAGTGACCCTGGTTCTAGGCGTCCACCGTACAACCGCCAACAAGGCTATAAAGCATGTTATGAATCGTATAGTTGATCAATCAGTCAATTGGATCCGTTTCCCAGCTACGGCAGCTGAAATGAACGAGGCAAAGGTTTTGTGGCTCCTATAAACTGTGTACCCCTCTATCAACTGTGTGCACCTATCAACTGTGATAGGTGCACTTGATTACCCTCATGTTGAAATACTTAAATCAGGAGTGGTTCGACATTGAGATGAATATATTTGTCGGAAGGGTTATGCCAGTATTAATGTACAGGCTACATGTAATGCCCTGGAACAGTTTACAAGTATAAGTGCCGACTGGCCCGGCAGTGTTCATGACGGAAGAGCGTGGAAAACGAGCCCCATCAGGGATATCATGTCCCGTTATGATGGAACTGTATGTCTTTTAGGGGATTCAGAGGATTAATCCTTGATTAATAACACCCTACAAGCCTCCTCGTAACCGTCAACAAAGGCGCTTCAACCTAATACATTCCAGGGAGAGGGTGATAATAGAAAGATGTTTTGGTCAGTTAAAGAAGAGATTTCCTATTTTTGGAAACTGTGTTCGAATTGCTTTGAACAACGTATTAAAAGTAATAATAGCATCTGACCGATGACTTCGACTATGGGGAAATATTAATCCTGATAAAGAAAACAACGAAATGGTTGAGATTCACTACGAAAATGCTAACACAACCAGGAGAGGCAAAGACGAATGCGCTGTTATGATGCAATTACTCAATATACCATAAACAATCAACATAAAGAGTTTCGACATGAAAGTTTTGAGTATGTTTTGTAAACTTTGTGCTATTCCTTTATGAAGTGGATTAAATAAACTTTAAATCGTTCATATATGTGGCTTTATATAAAATACCTAATGTTGTATGTATTATTTGTGTAAAATTAACAGTTAAACTTTTAGACACATTATATACACATACAGTGTAGAAAGGCCAAATGGAATACATTCATTTTTATATAAACAAAAAATCGAAAATATTTTGTGGGTTTTCATTTTTTATTTATTTTGAAGTAGGTATACAATAGGTATAAAAACTTAAGTATAGATTTCAAAATTTTTTAACAAACAAAACTATTTTTAGTCTTCAGTCAATACCAGAAAAAAAAACAAAATGAAATCAAAGAAGTCCACGTTTACAAATCTTGAATAAAATACAAGTCATCCGATCCTAAAACAGTTTGAGTTGACTTTTCCAAACATTCGTTCTTTTGTTTTCGAGAGAGCATTTTCTCTCTCTCTCTCTCTCTCCAGTCTTTTTTTGATAATTTAGAATTGCTGTAACAATACAACTCGTAGTTGTGTGTTGGACAAGTCCATAATTTTTTGACTTTCGTAATATGCTACCATCTTTGTGCTTTTCCTTATTTTCTGTTTCATGCGATCAGCACCTTTGTGTATGATTTACTTGTAGAGACATTCGTATCCATTTCTAGATTTTCCTGCAGTGGATAGGCCAGTGCCAACCGAAATATTTCCTGAGATGTTGTGATATACTGGATTGTCTTGGTCTATTAGTTGTAGGAACTCATCCCATTTTTTCAATTTAATGGGCTTATTTCCGGTAGCTTTTATATCTGTCTTCTTTTTTATGGTAGTTTTTACGTTCTGCAATACTTTCTTTAGTTGTATTACAGTGAACATTTTCCCGATTGAAGAAAAATACTCAGCACTGAGAGTAGACCATGCTTCTGTCTTAAATTTCATCACGTGTTTTTGATTTATTCAGTAATATAATGTGGTCTTTCAACAATCTTACAAACAATGAGCGATCGATCTTTTTGTCGTCTTTCTCGTCGTTACTATCACGGTCGTCCTTTGAGGATGCCATCACAGAAAAAGTGATAATAGTGATATGACAGTATCGATATAGGTAGATACAACTGTAACACTGACCAACAAAACAAATATTTCACTGACCTGTCGTGACAGAAGCCGAGTGCATGAAATCATAAAGCACAGGGATTAGTGGAAGGGAGTCTGTCGTGACGTGAACCTAGTAAGTGCTTATAGGTTAGCATATGCTACCCGTAGCTTTTACTTACACTTTTCCGTATAGCACTAACTTTGGTATAGTGTTTTCCCGGATTTTAAGATTTTTTTATTCACTTCGATAATAAGCAAACACTTAACTGCCTGGTATATGCTGTTAGCAAATGCTTGCTTTTATTCACACCACCCAATAATATCTCACGTAACCAAATTGATGTCACTTTAGTAGTAACCCCAAAACATTACCACTTGTCATAGAAGTTACCACAAAAGCCAATTTCCATACAATCTCTTGTTTTACCAGATCCCGTGGGCTACGGGTGAAAACTGTATAATCAATTGCTGATTTCCCTTGACGACATTATTATAAAGTACAGAAGGTGATATAGAGTTTAACTCGTAGTTGGAAGCTATTGTTACAGTAATTATCTATATATATATTTTTTTTTTTTTTTTCGCTAAAATACGTCCCCTTTTCATTTTTAATTATACCGGTTTTCAATGAAATCCACGCAGTTTAGTCATTATGAGTTATCTCGTAGTTGGCAGTCAACGATTTAGTGGCGTTTGGTTTCTCATATTAAGTTAGGCGCGTCGCTTCAAAGATTTTCTAAATTAATTAAGGGAACTGCTAAGAAAAAATCGTATAAACGAAATATAATGTAATAGTATATATTTCATTACGAATCCAGAAAATACGATTTTCCCATGCGAGCGTGACAGTCATGCAAGCACAAGAAAAGCATTTATGAACGTGTAATGAACGATACTTTTCATTATACCTCTCTGAAAACAAAACAAGGCAAAAAATATAAGGCGAATATCATCACTTACTGTGTTAATATATTTTTACTGACGCCACTTGCAAAATAGATGATACTCTCTCGGGACTTTTTGAGCAGTAATTCTGCACTAATTTTTGCTCTTTCAAGTGATATTTTTTCTTCTGGAGAAATCATTTTTATAACTATTTATGAAACCAGTTGCGAAATGCCTTATTTTATGTAACGCAACATAAACGAGTTGATGAACAATTAAAATGCGAATTTGACAGAAAACGAATGTCAGTAATCAACTTTGACATGGGCTATTTTAAGTTTTTAAACAAGCAGAGGTAATATTAATAAAAATTCCATATAGATCAAACTTTATGGCAAACACTGCAAATGTGTTGCAGTTTTTGACCTCTCAATTAAAAGTATCTATGGGTACAAAGTTCTGCTATGACTAGTTTTTGAAATACAGGTTGAATTCTCATAATTTTCAAAAATATTTTTTTTTTAATTTTAACATATAAAGTGACATTTTTTGTAATCGCAGAAAGTGTCAAAATGTTCTACGCAACCAGATGAATAATGTTGAAAAATTCATTACGTCACCAGTTGCGAAAAGAAAAGAAATAAAAATAAACTTTTTTTGGTTTTAAAATCAATATACATTATTATTATTGAAAGTTTATCTAAAAATAGAATGTGATTAAACTTACAACCTAGTAATAATTTTGTTGGTCCTTATTATCCAGTCCAAATCAGCTTTTTTGAAAAATAAATAACTTTAATAAACAATATAAACACCCTGCAAATCGTTGAGAATAAATAATTAATAATGATGTTCTAATCGTGGCTCTAATTGTCAATAGAATGATGCATATTATGCATCTAACAATACAAGAAAGTAATATTAGTTGCCTAACTGTCAGTAACCTTTAACCAAAACACAATTTTATTCAAAATAGAAAAAATATTGTAAGTAACACGTTACGAAATGCCGTTTTATGTAACTCGTTCATGTTGCGGGACCTCGCTCTGCTCGTCTCGCATATATTCACCCGTTACATAAAATAAGGCATTTCGCAACTGGTTTCATAAATAGCTATTTTAAAATTATTTATACTTTGATTAAAATATTAGCATGGATGAAGATGCGGTTTATTTTCATTGATTTTAATTATTTAATAGCTATTTATGAAACCACTTACGAAATGCCTTATTTCATGCAATGACTGAATATTTGCGGGACGAGCAGATCGAGGTCCCGCAACATGAACCAGTTACATAAAACGTCATTTCGTAACGTGTTACATACAATATTTTATCTAATTTAGACTACATTATTTATAAAATTTGATTTGATAAAAAATTACTGACGTCTATACAACCAATATTACTACTTTCTTGTATTGTTAGTTGCAAATGATTAACATAATTCTTTTATTGACAAATTATATATTTAATTATTTATTCTCAACGATTTGTTTAGTGAGTTTATAGTGCTTGTTAAGGTTATTTAGATTTAAAAAAAGTGGGTTATTTTGTCGTGTATTGTGTTTTAATTATTTTGTGCTGATTTAGAATGGAAAATAAGGACCAAAACAACATTATTACTAGGTTGTAGGTTTACCAAAATTATATTGATATAAATCTGCCTTTCTCTGATATAAACTTTCAATATTATTGATTTTAAAACCAAAAAAGGTTTATTTTTATTTGTTTTCTTTTTGCAACTGGTGACATAATGAATTTTTCGAAACCAGTTCCATAATGTTTAACATTATGCAACTGGTTGCGTAAAGAAGATCATCTTGACACTTGCGATTACAAAAAATGCCACTTTTATATGTCAAAATTAGAAAAAAAGTTTTATTCCAACGTTGTATTAATTTGTCCCGTGAGTATAATTACATGGCTTTACAAAAATGCATTAAATATTTTTAATAGGCCAGGCTGTATCTTTAAACACAATTTTTCCGTGCTTTTTTTAATTAAAAAAAACTACCATATAAGTTTAATATGTAACCCTTTTTTTTCCAAAAATAAAATGAATTACATTGTGTAAGGAAATTCTAGACAAGCACTGAATTCTAACTACACAATCTTCCCGAAATTAAGAACATTTCTTATTTTATTTTACCCTCGAAACAAGAGTACCCGCGTGGTGTCTGACTGTGAAACGCCATTCAATTAAGTTATAAAAATGGAATGAAAATATTTGCTAAAGGTTTTATTTAAATAATTTATATATTATTGATATAGTGTGGAACAGCCAAATGGAATAAATTCGGTAATAAATAAATGAGGGCATGTTCGGAAAAACGCTCGGACATATCGATTGGTATTTTTAGTTGCGCATTTTTTTTAACAAAAACTTTTTATACTGGGTGTGTCATGTAACAGCGGCCAATACCAACTTTCTTATTTTAAATGCAACACCCTGTATATTTTTCAATTTTTGTGTGTCCCATAAAGTTGGATCCATATGGGATTTTGTTTTAATATTACGATTGGAGACAAACGTCGTAGGACAATCCCTCTGCTTATTTAAAAGCTTAAAATAACCCATATCAAGGTTGACTACTGACATTAGTTTTCTGTAAAATTCGCATTTAAAAAAAAATTGTTTCAAAGATTTTTCAGAAAAAAATACCAAATTTGACAGAACTAATGCAATATCTTGCCAACTTTAATATGCATGGACTATTTTGGTTTTTAAAAAAGCAGAGGTAAATGCAATACGTTTTTTTTTTCATTCGTAATATTAAAAAAACGTCCATATGGATCCAACTTTATGGAACACACTGTATAAGCAAGTTAGCTTAAATCGGCAGAAAAATATTTATTTAATTAAAACCATTTTTGTTTGTTTCGTACTGCAACCGTCAACTTGGTTCGTGCTTAAACAAAATGCAGGATTTTTGTGTATACAAGGTCGCCCAACGAAAATTTGACATGGGGATTTTGAGTATTAATATCGTGGATGTTAAGAAAACTCTCGGACAGGTCGATTTTAGTTTGAAGGGTGACATCTTTTTATCATATCATCAACTGTCATACGTCATTCCCCTCCACTCCGTTTTTATCACCAATGCAATTTAAATAGGGAAAGTGCCAAGTATGACATACCATTGAAAAGGTAATATTAAGGTGAATTCAGCAGCATGACTATTCATTGCGTTACTTTTGATTTTAGTGTCCTCTAGCGGGATAAAAAACTTTTACCTATTGTAAAGTATGGTACTTCATTTCAAAGCTGATTTTATTATTAATTTAATACGTAGCATAAATTTTTTATTGCAATAAATATTGTATTTGAACTCTGCAATTATTTAAGTTCTTGTTTCATTTAATTATGTTTTGTTATGTTGTGCATTAAGTTAAATTTAGCTTTCAAATGAAGTGCCACACTTTACAATGGGTAACAGCTTTTTATCCCGCTAGAGGGCGCAAAAATCAAAAGTAACGCAATGAATAGTTATATTGCTAAATTCTCCTTAATATTACCTTTTTAATGATGTGTCATACTTGGCAATTTGCCTATTTAAATTGCATTGATTAGAGTAATGAAGTGGAAGGGAATGACGTATGACAGTCGATGATATGATAAAAAGATGTTCCCTGTCAAACTAAAATCGACCTATCCAAGCGATTTTTACCATCCACAATATTAATACGCAAAACCCCCTGTCAAGTTTTCGTTGGGCCACCTTATATGTTTTATTTTTCATTTGTTTTATTTTAATATTATCATTTAACGATTTTACTTGTTAAATATTATAGGTTTGTTCCAACTTGATACAAAACCATTCAGTAACGGTACAGCGCATGCGTATTACACTCAAAGCGTTCCAACAAGGGGGTTATGATTGACAACCTCTGTTATTTTTAACAGGTCTGTTATTTTATAAACACATAGAAATTACAACCTGTTCACAAATAACGTGTCTGTTAAAAGTAACATTATTTGTCCATCATAACCCCTTTAATTTGTACGATGTGCGGGTTGATACAGAATTGGTTCCAACTAAAAAAATGGATGATTCCGGAATCGTTTCTGTAACGTAATATCGATTCACAAATTTTTGTGGAACTGTTAGACCTGACTTGCGCAAAGCGATCGATATATGTTGATAGAGGTTAGTTTTAGTTAACTTAACCTACAAATATATAGCGTTTTGATGTTTTGATAGGTAGAAAAAAACGAGATATAAATGTTTATTTAGAAAATACTGTTTATAAATCATAATAATTGGAAAATGAGTGATATAGAAGGAGACTGTGATGTTTCTGATGATGATACTAGTGACAATGATACTAGTAACGATGATTTAAAATTAATGGTAAACCAAGAAAGGATGAAAAACAAAAATTATTTGCACAGAATATATTCATTATTTTCCATTGCGCCGTAGAATCTATAATGATAAAATAAAAAATCATTAACATCAATAAAGTATAGTACTATTTTATTTTCTTTTTGAAAAGTTTGGTTAGAATCACGTTAGAATTTTCTTCTTCTTTTATTTTCTCTATTTATACACCATCAACAGTTTTAAAATCGTTTCAACTCGTTTCCGATTCCAAAACTATTCAGAGATGCGCTTGCGCAGTACATCGTTCATGAACTGATGTTAGTATGATACAAGAACGATACCAAACACCAAGTTGGAACAAACCTTATATTAGTATTTCATAAAATATTTTTGTTTAAAAAAAAATAAATTTTATGCCTGCCTAAACACGGCAGAGAGGGTAGGAATGGCCCTGAAACCAGTAGCATACCTACTAGTGGTATTCAACAATACCAGAAATTAAAGTGGAAAGAAATTATATTGGTTGATGAATAGAAAATCAAACTTATAAGTCAAAAATAAATTATAACATATACAGTGCGTCCATATGTATGGAGTACATTCATTTTTAGCGTTATGTATTTTTCGGAGAAAGCCTGAAACAGGTCGATTTTTATTTCTAATTTGACAATTTATAGTCTCTTGCACCCTCTTGAAAATTGTAAATAAGAAATGGGGTCGTGTGGCACCTTGCTTGAAAAGGAGTTTAATTCCCTCTTCAGCAATATATTTTTTTTTATATTTGGTGCAATCATAACTAAGAAAATTAATTTTGAAAATGTAAAATTAAAATAATATCACAAAACTTTGCACATAATAAAGCAAAGAATAAATTAATTCTTTGTTTTATTCTACGTAAAGTTTTAATCAAGATTCCACAGGACCTCCTTTCTTATTTAAAATTTTCGAGGGGATGATCTAGTGGCTTACAGTCCACGGGATGTGCCATTAATATACAGGGTGTTTATTAATTGAGTGCCGATACTTAAGGGTGTGAATCCTTGGAAGATTTTAAGAAGAAAAGGTAATATCAACATATGTCGTAAACCTCTTAATTTTTGAGCCACAGGGTGTTACAATTTTAAAACAAAAATAACTTTTGTGTCATATTTTTTTTATCGCTCGAGATATTTTTATGAAATTTACACACCTTTTAATCATTACGGAGCATTTTTTGACGTAAAAGATTTTTTAAACGTATACCAGTGACGTCCGTACGGGGTTTGAAATGAATATTTTTTAAGAAAAAACTATTGCTTTTTTTTATAAACCAAAATTATTTTTGAAACCCTCATTTATTTTGTAGAAAATTTGGTCCATAGACTTACTTTCCTATGACGCACCGTTTTCACGTAAAATAATAAAAACCTGTTCATTGAAACTACTTTTGATATTTTATTAAAATTTGGTAAGCAGTTACCACTAAGTAGTTTGTGCAACAAGACTGGATATGGATAATCGACTCGAGTTGTAGAGTATTTTTTCTACGAGCCATTAACGAAAATCTACAAATTTAAAAATTGTTCTATGTTATTCAGACAAAATAACTAATTTTAAAATAATTTATGAATTTTACTAATTTAAAAAATAAAATAACCATAAAAAAAAAAGATTAATTTTACTAGTGACGTCCGTATGGGGTTTGAACTAAATATTTTGAAGAAAAAAAATGGTACGCCACTGCTTTTTCTAAAAACCAAAATTATTTTCGAAATCCTCATTTATTTTGGAGAAAATTTGGTCGTTAGACTTACTTTGTACGACGCACCGTTTTTGCGTAAATAAATAAAATCCAAAAAAATATTTATTTTTATGTTTATTGAAACTGCTTTTGATATTTTAGTAGGCACTCATCATGCGTGGAAACACTTTTTTGAGGCAAAAATTAATTTCTTCTTCCACCAGTACGTCCACGTAGTCATGATATTGAATGTTTGGATAGAAAAAAAACAATACGCCTCTAAAATTTGTAACACCCTATAGCTCAAAAATTAAGAGGTTTACGACATATATTGACATTAACTTTTCTTCTTAAAATCACCCTTAAGTATCGGCACTCAATTAAAAAACACCCTGTATTGAAGAATTGTTGATATGCTGAAATTAATTATTAACTAGAAAAAGAATTTATTTTTTAATATAAATTAACAAATTAACTTATATGAAAAGATTTATAAATCATATCTTTTAAATTCGGATACATTAATATCATCGGCACACAAAAAAAAATTTGTTTGTACATCATTCACGACCTACCTACCGGCATGTATTTTGACCCGCTGAATCCGAATTTCAAGTCAGTTTGGGCCGTCCACCCTTCAATATCGAGTAAATTGTAAAACTAGTAAAAATAAGATAATTAGTAATAAAAAAAAATTATGAATCGAAACCAAGCATAATTCTTATGTATTTCGATCCGCTGAATACTGCGGAGGTCATTTGAGAATAAAAAAGTTTGATACCAACAAAAAACAGTTCAAAATCTGAGAAAATCTTTCGCCTCATTCAGTTCATACATCAGTTTTTAGAGATATTGCAAGGGTGGATTCAGCGGGTCAAATTACATGCCGGTAAGTAGGTCGTGTCTGATGTACAAACAACTTTTTTTTTGTGTGCAGGTGTATTTTAATAAACAAATTTAAGGTGGTAAGTGAAAAAATAATAAATTATTGTATGTAAAAAATAGTGTTTATCACTCGTAAAATAGGTAACAGAAAAAAATATACATCCAGACAAAAAATATTGCCATTTACTAGTTCTGTAGTAAGTAGCCCACTTTTAAAATAATTTATTATTGTAACAAGAAAATATGCTCCTATATATATAGGAAAAGATAAAATATGTGTTCATCTCTAGCACTATTTAAAATTTTGATTCTAAAAAATGATAAAAGCGTTAAAAAGGCGTCTTTTTGTGATTTTTTCCAATGAACTGATTCAAAGCGGCACAGCCTTTACCTATACATATTTTTCTTGTACTAAAAAAAAATTCGTAAAAATGGTGTACTATGAAACCATTGCATACACTACATACATATCAATCTTAGTATTACATAATTTATTTATGTAAAAAAGGTGTACATTTTGTAAAATTTATTTATACCTCGTAAAATATTGATACAAGATAATATAATTTTTTTCAATCAATCAATTAATTTCTTAAAAATTTAAGAGAGTCGTCACTTCCCAGACGAAAAATCTTCCAATATCATGGTTTCGTAGTACCATACATTTATAATTTATTTTTAATTTAATAAAAGTACGTGTAGGTAAAGATAAAATATGGGCTCCTCTTGAGCCATTTTTTCCGAATTTGACTATTTTCTCATTTTTATTAAGAAAAAAAAAATAAATCTAATTTTGAGAAAGTGGCTCCAGAGGAGCATAGATTTAACCTTTACCTACACGTATATATTTTTTTTTTTACTAAAATTAAAAAATAAACTTTAAAAATAGGGTACTACGAAATCCTTGCATACACTGCTCTGAAGCAAAGTAAATACTAATAGTTTTAACTTTACAAGACCATTCAGTGCCTGGAAATAGTTTTTTTTTACATAATTTTATTCATTTTATTTTTGGATCATTAACTTTTGATATTAAACGATGTATATAATTATTGTAATTGTAGTCTGGTTCACAAGTGCCATTTCCCTCGAAACCTGTCCTCCAGCACCGAAAATTATGATTTTGGGCTCATTCGATTCGGAATGGCATCTAGAACATTCTATCAAAATTCCAAGAGGGGCTGAAAAAAAAATGCAAAAGTTATAAACAATAAAGTAAAATAAAAAATAAGGGTTTGGTTTTTTTGAAATATTTCAAAAACTATTTGAGATAATCGAAATTTGAAAAAAGATCCTTAAAGAGCAGGAAATTTCCTAAAAAAAAAAGTCATACCTCCCGGAACTGTACCAACAACCCTTATAATTTTAATTAAGCGGCGAAAATAACGGTAAAAACGCGTGGTTCGGCTGCCGCGCGCATCGCCCCAATCTGACACGTGAACTAAAAAAATTATTTTAACTGATTAAATATTAATTTTAAGGAATAAAAAAATTTGGGTACTAAGTAGACATATGAATAAACAATAATCCGTAAACAAAAAATTTTTATCACTATTTTTTTATTAATTATGCTTTTATTAATTAGTTAATTTTCACCATTTTAATGTTTACATATTTCACTTTTTTATTAACAATCAAAGGCATTAAAAAATTATTTATGTAAATAAAGCCATTTTTCCCAATTATTATTATTATTTTGTTTTCTTATTGATAAAAGTCATATAAATTTTTTTTTTATTATTTTTAACTAACATTATTTAAATAATTGTTATAAACAAATGCATTGTTTATTATAATTTGAAAACTTTTTCTTTGGAATTTTATCCTTGATGAAAATAATGATTTAAAAAAAAAATCAAAATCAATCAAAATTTTTGAATTTTTCCAGCGGGGATCTCTTCTAAACCCTTTTAACAATAGCTCAAAAAAATCAAAAAAAATTCTAGATTTCTTGTTTTGAAATAATCGGCGTTTTTATGTTAACATTAAAATGGTGAAAATTAACTAATTAACAAAAGCATAATTAATAAAAAAAATAGTGTTAAAAATTTTTTGTTTACGGATTATTGTTTATTCATATGTCTACTAAGTACCCAAATTTTTTTATTCCTTAATATTAATATTTAATCAGTTAAAATAATTTTTTAAATTCATGTGTCAGATTGGGGCGATGCGCGCGGCAGCCGAACCACGCGTTTTTACCGTTATTTTCGCCGCTTAATTAAAATTATAAGGGTTGTTGGTACAGTTTCGGGATGTAGGACTTTTTTTTAGGAAATTTCCTGCTCTTTAAGGATCTTTTTTCAAATTTCGATTATCTCAAATAGTTTTTGAAATATTTCAAAAAAACCAAACCCTTATTTTTTATTTTACTTTATTGTTCATAACTTTTGCATTTTTTTTCAGCCCCTCTTGGAATTTTGATAGAATGTTCTAGATGGCATTCCGAATCGAATGAGCCCAAAATCATAATTTTCGGTGCTGGAGGACAGGTGTCGAGGGAAATGGCACTTGTGAACCAGACTATTGGAGCGAGCAAGGTTTGTAACTATCTTTTGACCTTATATTAATTACTAATGTTCATCTCTCCTTTTAAGCCCGATGATTGGACCAAAACCTGTAGCCAATTAATTATAATAAAAATTTGTGGTACAAATTTTGAGTAATTTATTTCAATCCTGAAAATCCACATTTGAACACTTGAATACACTCCAGGATTTAACTATTAAAAACTTACTTAGCCTTAGTCCTTATTTTTTTAAATTCATGATTTTTCACTACTTTTTAAAAATTCCTACAGTTTGTTTTTTCAAAATTTTGTAAGATTTCTATTTTGGAATTATTTAGTGCACTTAAAAATTAGACCAAAGCATTGATTGAAATCAATAAAAAAAGAAATATATATTATTGTTCCTCTTATTTAATAACGGAATAATAATAAAGTCTTGTGAAAGAAGGTTTAAATAATTTTTCCTATTTCTACTTAGTCAATTGCAAATTTAATATTACAGTACTTAGGAACAGATAAAAATTAAAAACGTGTATTAAGAAGAAATTACTTACCACAATATAAAACAATCTCATTTTTAGTAGAATCTCGTCTCTTCAAATTCAAATAAATCTAAAAATTGTAAACTGTTTTTCTCGTAAACCAACACAGCTGAACCTGTTCGACTATTTCAAACACCTTGCGCGACGTGATTAAAAATCAGTGTCTGTGACTCCCTTCATAGTTTTTTAACCCTAGACTGGAATGTTAACGCCCCCCACCGCTTGGTAAACAGATACATCTAAGCGTATATACCTATCTCGAAGGGTGCATACCTTTAGGATGTACCTTCGCCAGAGCCGTAGTCAGGTTTATTTGCGTTTGTCTTTTATAACAAGAAGTACGGCATTCCACGGGGTTTCTCACACTTAATGGGTTTTCCACACATAATTTCTTGAAATTTTAATAAGCTATTGAGGGTGTCAAAGTAAGCATTTTGTTCCATTGCGACATTCTTGTAACTATACAGGGTGATATAGAAAATTCACTTCAAACTCATACACGCTAATGATTAAAATGTTAACAAATATTATATTTTAAACTGAATCAGCTCAATACTTTGAAGACAAAACATATGTTCAAAGGTGCATTTTGTTCTATTGCACCAACCTTGTAACTATACGAGGTGATACTGAAAAGTACGTTCAAAGTCATATGATCAAATTAATTAAATTGTTTAAAATGTCATATTTTAAACCGAATGAGCTTCAAAGTTTAATTTTTCCATTGACCAAGCTTATAACTGTACAGGGTACTGTCATTTAGGATAACTCGAGATGTTTTTAATTTTGCCAGAATGATATTTCTAGAACTATTAGACTTATCGACTACTTAGATACACAAGAGTTTGAGTATTGACATGTAGAATCAATTTTCTCGATTAAATGTCAGTTAAGCACAAATTTTCATATAGGTAAAAAGATCCGGGTGACATAGCCAACAAAGTTTTTAGACACGCTACTTTTATTTAACACCAAGAAGTTCAATAAAAAAGTATTGTGACTTTTGTAAATTCTTTACAAAATAAAACAAAATATTTCTTTTAAATACAGTTTATTTGTCTAAAATATTTTAAATATTATAGGTAATGTCAAATAGACTAATAAAGATCAAAATTGGTAGAAGAAAATATCTAATAATAATTAATAATATTTTTGGTAAAAAAATAAAACTGCAGCAGTTAATACATAAGTAGGTAGCAAGGAAACGTAAAAATAAACTTCAATAAGAAAATAGTGGCTTCCTCGTTTGATGAAGTTTGGTTTGATACGACAAATAATCTACATTATATGTATGTCTGACGTATCAGAGATTTGTGGAAACACTAAAATGTTTTTTCCACCTCGCAATTTTTTCCCTTTTTTCAACGACTTCGTGTAACTTTTGAGGTCCAAAATCAGCATATATCGCTGACTGCTGAGTTTTCTTTCATTTTTTACCATCTTAAACTAAAAAATAAAATAAAAAAACAACTAATAAAACCTCATAACATCCTTACAAATAACATCAGGTCACTAAAGTCGATGTAACAAGACACCGGCATTAGGCGCAATTTTGCATTTTTTATATATATAAAAAAATGGCATAAAAAGTAAAAATAACTTTTTATGCGACAATTGATACACAATAAAGAAACTATATAGTACAAAAAGTTTCAATGATGAATTGATAATGATAAGAATTGTAAACAAAGTTTTTTGAGTGTTTTCCGTTCCAAGAATTAAGTAAAATATTTTTTTTTTTCGCAAAAAAACACTTAACGTCTTGATCGATGATTCATACGGTACCTGAAACAGTTCCCAGGTGTTCTGGTATAGAATGATTTCGGCGGACGGCGAATCGTTCAAAATGCAATGTTGCCAAATTTATTTAACGAAATTTCGAACGTTTTGTCTCAAGTCACCCGAAATGACGGTAATATTGAAGATTCAAGTTCAAAACCATACGAGCAAATAAATTAAATTGTTAAAAAAATACATTTTAAACTGAATTACCTATAGCTTAATCCTTTGAAGACAAACCATATCTGACAAATACAGGTTGGTAAAAGTAGAAGTACCTATATATCCATAAACAGAATTTTATTGTATTTAAAACAATTTTAAAGTAAATAATAAGAACTGAAATAAAATCAACAGAAATTATATCAAATTACTTAGGAAGATTTCATTCGTCTAAATTGTATTCTTCTTTTTTTTGTTTTTTCGTTTGAAAGATTTAGGTATTATTGTACTCAGACAATTGAGTACTCCGCCTATGGCGTCGGGCTCAAACTTTGTCTTCGTGCGGTATGGTCATCACATCCACTATTGTTACACAAACTGCTATTGTGCTACAAGAGTGGATATGATCAATCCACTCGAGTTGAACATTATATTTTTTCCTGGACGAAAATCTACAAAATTTAAAAAAGGAATTTAGAGGTTATTAAGATAAAATAACTAATTTAAAAAATAGAATGAAGATATTATAATGCTTGGCATTCTATATTATACTTTTCACAGTTTAACAGACCCTCTTAACCTTCATTTTTAATCAGATTTTTTTCAGAATCAATTGACTTCATCTCCTTATAAAGCTTGATTTTTCCTGAAGATTTCAATTTAATATCGTTTTTGATTTCTATTTTTTTAATATTTCAACCCCCCTTACCCCCAAATTTTTATTCATATTGTTTTCAGAATCAGTAGGCTTCATCTCCTTATAGAGCTTGATTTTTACTGAAAATTTCATGTTGTTATCGCTTTTCGTTTTTGATTTATAATTTTTTTTTTATTTTAACTCCCTTAAAATCCCCCATTTTTAATAAGAATTTATTCAGAATCAAAGGGTTTCTTTCTCGGTAACCAAATATGATTTGGAATTGCTGGATTTCATATCAGTAAAGTGTTCTTAATAAAATCAAATTATATCTCTTCAGTAGAAGGCAATGGCATACTTTTACGTTTTGCTGTCTGTCCGTAAAATTTTTAATCCTTGTGAGTGTAGAAAAAATCATAAATAATAAAGCTTCAAAACAATTGACATCAGACAACTAGATGTGTTGTTTTAAATTTTACACTATTTTTATAATTTTATTTTGTTCGTTCAGACCTTAGAACATATAGTCAGGAAGGAGCATGCCATGTCCGCGTTAATCTAATCGATCTGACGGAAGTGGTAGCCATGTTGTACTATGGATGACTCATCATCATATGATAAATTGTTTCTAAAATTGGTTTATAATTTATTTTTCAAACCTTAATAATTTGTAAAATGTAGATTGATAAAGACACTGTCATAATAAAGACGTAAAAAAGTCAATATTTTTTTTTTTTTAATACATTATTGCTTTGATTTTTCAAATGAAATCCCTCTATAAATTATCCCAAAAATATTTTCCTATATTTATCCCACCCAACATGCAATTTTAAAGTAAAATTTGTTCACATAATGAAGGTTAATAAAAAAATGCAAGCTTCTCGCAAAAAAATAGCAATTCGTTAAAATGAGAGAAAACGGTAAATTTAGATAATATGAGAATTAATTATTTTCTTTTACACGCCCCTTCATGACAGTACGTCACTGGTAGACCGGAAACACTTGTTCACTGTCAAAATTAGATACCATCGCGATTCCAAGGTCGTTTAGGATTCCTCCTTCCTGACTATATCTATTCTAAGGTTCAGACACAGCGGAATCCGCGCGGTTGAAACGCGCGATTTAAACCGCGGAAAAATTTTCAGTGGTCATGATCAGGCATGTGTCCCCAGCGTGCTGATGCATGAGAGAGATTGATCATCACAGTTCAAAAATGGAATTTCAAGAAGCAATATACATTTCTTTGTTTTTAAATAAAATAAAGGGCAGATAGAAATGAAGTATTGGGTACATTCAGTATTACGTGATCGCCTGTCACATGGTGTATTTGTTACTTTATATCCCAACTTAGAGTAAGTTGAACCCAAATTCTTCAATTATTTTAGAATGTCGATAACGCCACTAACTTCTGCCAAATTCGGTTCTTCGCAATTTTATTGAAATAATCGGCAACAGTCCCATATTGTCGGTCCTTTTTCGACTCATCTGTAAACAGCTCAGTGTCTAAGCAATCCATTATGCATGTCAAAACAGCATGACTTCCTTAAAACAAAATAACCGGGTAACTATTCTTGAATTCGAGGGAATAGAAAACCGGTTTTGTCTCTTTATCTGCAACGCGCAAAATTTGTATTTTTGTCTCATTCTTCCCTCAAAATTTCTACTCCCTGAGATTCAAGAATAGATACCCTGAACGCTTTCAATATACGCGATAGTAATCTATGCGAATTCCGGCGTGCGAATATATTTTTCGGTAAGTCGAGTATCGAGTCCGAGTGGCGACAACCGCGTTACCTAGTTGTTTACACTAAGCCATGTAAATAAGTTGTCCGAACGAGCTCTAACGCATTTAGATTTTGATGAGCATCTTTTTATCTAATTATTGAGGACGGAAATAGAGTTTTCGCTAGGATCCGAAATACGTCTTTTCGTAAAGAGTCGTAGAAAAAATGTTTCTCTGTTAATTACCTCTTTTACTTCTTTGGCATTTATTTGTAAACCTACGGTACAGTTTTTATTTCTTAACAGGCTGGCCATATATATTACATTACCGAGTGTGAAAAAGCACTTGTACACAAGTAATGTATACTATTTTTCCTACGACATCACTGAATAATTTCATGAAAAAAAAAAGAAGTAAAACCAGGAAATCTGGCTATGGAGGTTCAATCAAGGGGTGGTTGGTTTTTAGATAAGTATTTGCGGATGGTGTTTTGTCGAAATTAAAACCATTGTGATTTCATTTACAAACACTCATAATATTATAAAGGTAAAATAACATTGGTACAAAAAAATATTAGAATGCAATATATTTATCATTATTTTATTTTTTTTTTTTTTAATTATTAAAGATCATTACCTACTAAAGAAATAAAAAAAGATTTCTTCTATCAGGAATTGAACCCGCGTCACGACATTGTCGCGACATGCGAGTTGATAAAGTTGAACACTCTATGATTTGAGCCCTCAGGCTGTGAAATAAATTATCTATTCTAATATGTATACTAACAAAAAAAAAACAACAAAAATAATTGTATTTACTTTTAAATTCTTTTAATAATTATTATTAAAAATAAATATCTGGGATCTAAGTATAAATATCAATGTTTACAATTTAATCATCAATTCGATTTTACTATTAATATTACATAGATCAAAAAAGAAATGATGTGTCTACATATTTGACAGCTGATGCGGAAAGTAGATTCATATTCACACACTAGCGGAAAGTAGATTCTTATCCATACGCGTGTGATATAGTTCACTTCCCATAAGACTATAGTGCGATATGAGTGACAAAAGTAATTTAGTAAATACGAAAATATTTTTAAAGGCCTTCAATATTTTAACGGCCGTTAAAATATAAAGGAATTGTTAGAGAATAGACCCCTAAGTCTAGCAACTCCTAAACTGACACTAATTTGTGAGTTTTTTCCAGTCATCTACGTACGCTTATTCACTGCAGTAACGTAACATTTCTGTTCGTATCTTTTCTTCCCGGTCTAACATTTCACTTCGTACATCAAACTGGCGCAATATTAAATAAAAATAGAAATTAAGACTGGATCTTGCAGAGACCTATCTGCACTTCGAATCACCATTTACGAGTCCTTGCCCAGTCCGGTCGAACCAAAAAATATAGATTATTTCCAGCCCCGAACTGTACACCGACCCTGTTATTTACCGAATAAGGAAAGTAGTTTTGTGTCGGTACTTTACCTAACCATTAATAAACTTAAAGTTAGATTCCATATACTGGATTGTAATTAATCCTTGGCTCTGAACAGGTTTAGTGAACTCACCCTAAGAGATTGTTTAATGCTCGGAGATTTTTTATACGTTCTAATCATCAAAATTATGACGGGTCTATATAATAGGAAAACCATTTGTATCCCATTTAAAGTTTTTTTGACTCTGGCCTCTTAACCATGGAATCCCGCTTTTGTATCATTATATTTTAATCTGTTGAGAAGGTTTTGAGAGAGGTTTTTTTTATTAACACATAGGAGAACTATATTATCTTTCGAAATTAGGAGGTTCTTTCTTTTTATTTAGATGTAAATTCTTCATTGATTATTGTTTATTTATACTTACTTTTTTTTCTGGTAGGTAGGTAGGTAGGTAAGTAGGTATCATAAACACACCAGTGGTGGGTTAAATAATATTGTATTGATTATAATAAAATTTAATATATAAATATATAAAAAAATAGCAGATAAAGCTGGTGATAATTTTGAAAATATTGAATTTTAACAGTTTTTGTAGGAAGGTATCACATTGTGTTTAAAGACAATAATATAGTCCAATTTTTGTCTAAAAAGCCAATGCACCCACATTAACAATTAAAGCCAAAACTCAAAATTTAAGTGGATAAAATTATGTTTTAAGAGCATCCAGATCTAAAAGATATCATTGTTCTAAAATTATTTTTATATTTAAAAAGATCTAATTTGCATAAAAATTTCTTAACATTGCAAATTTTGCTATTTGAATAATTAAATTACTCAAAATGAAAAAGGAGCCACATTTTTTTGTTAAATCTTATTTATGTCGTTAATTATTAATTATAAATAAACATAAACAAGTTATGTAATAATTACAACTTAATGTACTATATTTTTGGAGACAAGTCCAATGTATAAAAAATAATTGTGATAAGTCATTCCAGTAAAAAAAATATCCACATTTTTAAAAGTGATTCCTTCTTTGTTTTGAGTAGTTTATATCTAAAGGCAGTAGAAAAGTTTGATGCACACCCTTCCCAACACACATTCAAAATCGGAATAAGATTTTTTTTTATTTTAGGAACAGAATGACGCGTCTGCATACGCAACTCCTTCATATATGGATCCAAGCAGTATCAACTCTAACGTAACGTGCATTGCCATTTATGATTACAAGGCTTCTCGAGAAGATGAATTATCTTTTTGCAAACATGCTATTATTACTAACGTAAATAAAAGCACCGATATTGACGGTTGGTGGAAGGGAGATTATGGTGGTCTAAGACAACGATACTTCCCTAGTATTCGGGTGCGAGAAATTGAAAGAACTGAAACACAAGAAGTCGATGAAACGGTAAGTAAAAAGTTCTAGTAAATGACGCTAATAAAAAATACGAAAAAAAAGTATTATGGAAAAATAATATGCATATCATTAAAAATTAATAAATTAAACTAGCAAATAATTTTGTACTTTGAAATGACTTTCGCATGTCGGAGCTTACAATATTTCTTCTTTATATTACAATTTGGATTTCATTCAAAGGCGTATGTAATTATGGCTCATGATCTGCTCTAGATCAATTTCTTTGCTCGCTCGTTATTTTTAAATGTATATTAAACTATTTTTAAATGTATGATTATTTAAAAACAAATTTATTTCAATTGGTCAAATATAATACCGGGTGGGCAAGTATATTTGAACCTATTTTAAATGTGTGTATCTCAAAAAGTATTTGAGATGTCAATATCCGTTTTAGAAATAGAAATACTTTATTTTCAGTAATATATACATACAAAAATGTTTACATAGTTATCAGTACTTAAACCATTAAATAGTTACATTCACATAGTATACTAGTAAAATATACCACATTTTATATACAACATATAAAATTTAAAATAAAATAGGATTTTAAAAGATGATAAGGATTGGTAATAGTAACAAAAAATAAAAAAAAAGTAACATAAATATTCAAAATAATCGTAAATGTTATATAGACAGATGTCAAGTAATATATCATTAATTTGTCGTTTAATTTTTTTTTCCTGGTAGATTACGGATGTAGTGTGGAAGTGCATTATAGAAGCAAATACCTATGGTTCGGGACTTGTTTATTCTAATTCTTGTTTGGATTAGCTGATTTTTCCCTGTGGTATCGTATGTATGATTGTCTGAGTGACAAGTTTTCAAATACTATTAGGCATTCCAAACAAAATAACTGTCGGTGGGAAGGGTTGGTATATATAAGGGGTTGCGACATACTATGTATTCTATCTGCAACACGTGAAATCATCAATAATGGATTAAATTTAAATATTATATGTCGAACACAATGAAAATAATATTTAAAAAAACTGCTTGTACATTTTTCATAAATTGGCAGACTTGGCGACTACTATTTCAACTAAAAATAGCGTCCAAGATGGACGACTATGTCGCCACCCCTTTAGATATACGCTCAGCTATTGTTTGACAGGTCGTTGGAAGTTGGAATGCCTTATTTGTGACAACATGGTCATTGTGCTAAATTGTTTAAATAGTGATTCAAATGGTTCATTACAGTTTCATTATAGTTTGACCGTAGGATAAAGTGAACTGCTGATGTTTGTAAAATGAAAATTCTTTGTAGTGAAGTAAAAAGACTACCATTTCCCCATGTTAGAATCCCATATGTTAGATTGAAATCGAGTAAGCCATAATAGGCAGTTATTGCTGCTTTTGTATTTGATATTCTACATAATGCAAACGTGAATGTTCCTAACTTGTTGCATAATTTATTTATTTGACAGTTCCATGTAAGTTTAATGTTCATTGTTTCACTATTGTTTCAGTTTTGTTGTGATTTAAAAATAATTCGTTGCCATCAAACCATTGTTTAGCTTCAGTCATATTCTTAAAGTTTTTGATAACTATGTCAGATGTGTTGATGCAGTGATAGGAGAAATTGGTATCATCTATGTACATGGTAGTAAGTAATTCTGTGTTATTTGAATTCATATGAGGGAAGATCATTGGTGTATATTAAAAATTATAGAGGGCATAGTATAGATCCTTGTGGGACACCTCTTTTCATTATTAGAAGTTTATTATGGTAATTTATGTAATATACAGGGTGTAGTTTTTGCAGGGGCGGTTCAAGCAAAGCCCTAGACACACCACTAATTTTTATATGCGTGTTTTGTACAATAACTCCTGATCTACTCTTAGTTTTGTTGATATGTTAAGTCTAGGATGGACGAATTGCTCTAGAAATTCAGTTAAAAAATTGTAAATAGCTCGTTAAATAAGAAAGATACAAAGTTCATTTCGCTATCAAAAAATTTTAAAAATTCATAGTTCTTTTTGATTTTAAGATCGATAAAGCAAGTTATTTTATGTCAAAAAAAATACGGGGGGGTTAAAAGGTACCCAACCTCCCAACTTTTTTTAAAGGGAACGCTTTAAAATTTTTTTTCTCCTTAGAATATTGGACCTTTTCAAATCTACAGCACTGGCAAAAATGTCGAAGAAAAAATCGCAACGGGAAACTTTTTACAAAAAAAAAAAAAAAAAAAAAAAAAAAAAACGTTTTTCTGAATGTTAGTTTAACACCCTGTAACTTTGTTGGGAGCCAGTTTTTGATATAGGTAAATATAGCCAAATCCACTTATTTTTTGGTAATCTATCTGAGGATGGATTTATGACATACCTTTTTGAAACACCCTGTTGTTGTTTTGGCTGTTTTGAAAATAAGAAGTATTCATCTTATTTGCAACTTCTCACTGGACACCTTTTACAATATTTCACTATTGTACTGAAACTTTCGGCTTAACCGGAAATGACATAGAGCTATGTAATTTCAAATGGAAGACCCTAGTCTTTTCCCTTTCTAAAAATGTAACATGTGTACTAATTTAAAAAGTAAAATAAAAATAACAAACGACTATTGAACTAAATTCGTTTTCTATTTTTTTTTTTTTTTTTCTAAAATTAAATTATTAATTCAATTCAATAGTTACTATATAGAAACGTAGCAATTATTTTAAATTTCTCTAATTTCTATAAGAAATCAAAAAACTCTTAGAAATGCTGCCTTTTCAGAAAGTGGAAAATTAAGCTTTCTGATCAGCTAAAAATATATATGAATTAAAAGAAAAACATACTATAACCAGAAGATATGCCATGAAAAACTTTAATTAAAACCGGACATTGATATCTCAAATAATTCTTGAGATAAACATTTAAAATGTGTTCAAATATACTAGGCCACCCGGTATAATAATGGAAAATTTAATATCGGAGATATTTTTTGTATGGTTTATATTTTTAGTATTGCGTTTCGTAATTCAGAAACTAATTTTATGCATATTAAAAAATATTTGTAAAATTTCAGTCTGGAGAACCTACATTACAAGGTAGTTTGGACATGAATGGAGTTTTAGCCTCTTATTGTCCGAATCCCGGACAACCGATGGAGTGGATAATTAAGATAAACCCAACAACAGCAGGTCCATTAGAATGTGCAGTCGAATCCGAAGATATCGTAAGTACCGTTAAATTCTATCAAAACTTTTTTTGTTGAAAATTATTGTTCTTAAAAAATGTTTGCGATACAATGTGTTAATGTTAACATGCACATATTTGTAATAAGTGAGTAAAGATGGAAAAATTGAAAAAAAAATTAACATTTTTTTTAACAATATGTAAACTTTAGCACCAATCTCGCAGTATGATTCATGGTTATTGTGAAAATTAAACTTTACCTTCCAAAAAAAGTGATTCTGCATTTTTCTGAATTTCCAAGTTTTAGAATTTTAAATTTATTATTAATATTAATTATTAATCCTAACTTTTATTAAATATAGGGTATTCAAAAAGTTTGGATTAAAATTGTTTTCTTAACGCCAATGGTTTACCGTAATTTATCGAAATAGAGTGTGGTAACTAATAATGACAGATAACTAACATATACATATTTTTAAGTTAAAGTCTTTACCGTAAGGGAAGATATTTAGATAAATATGTATTTATGAAATTCACTTTGTTACCCTGTAGAATGAAAACTTGGATGTTTACAGGAAAATTATATTTAGCCTTTCTTAATAATTAGTTAAGATCCACAAGGCCACAGTTTACGGTACTTTATTCCAAAAGTGAAATACTACTGATTCATCACGAGATCTCCAAAACTATAAGCTCAATTGACTTGAAATTTGGCATAGTTACTCCTTTCTCGACGTAGACACCCACTAAGAACGGATTTTATATGCATCACATTTTAAGGGGGAAAACGTGGTGTGAAAGTTTGTATAGGAGTATTGAATTTTTTTAAGGTAGAAACTTGAAAATTGGAATTAATAAATAAATAATGATGTATTTTAGGGTTTTTGGATTTTTACATTTTCAGCGAGGGAAATGGAGGGTGAAAGTTCGTATAGGAGTTTCGATTTTTTTAAAGGTAGAAGCTTGAAAATTGTAAGTGTAGCCACCCATCATAAATAAATAATAATGTATTTCAGGATTTTGACATCTTAAGGGTAGGAAACGGGTGGGGGATGAAAGTTTATAAGAATGGGAGTATCGATTTTCTTAAAGGTAGAAACTTGAAAATTGAAATTGTAGCTACTGATCATAAATAAATAATGACGTGTAAAAGTAAATAAAAATAAATTAGATAAAAATAAATATCCCTACAATAAAGTAAGTATCATTCAAAATTATATATACGAGTTTGCCATAAAATTTGTAATCACGGATAGAAAAGTATTAAAGTATATATATAGGTACTTATAAGTCAAAAGTCAACGCGATATTTTCTTATTTTTTATTTTGTTCAAAAAGTCAACATATTTAATGATCTTGGCATACTTTTTTTTAGTTTTCTTCGGCTGCAATTTAAATATTACCTCTATAAATATGTACTCAAAGCGTATATACCAAAATCAATGACAGATTACGTCACACGAAAACCGCGTATTTAAACTGAATTGTTCACTTTATAACATGTTACTTGCGTGTTATAATAAAACTTTAAAAAGCAGTGGTCTCTTGTTCCTAAAATTGTGTATAAATCGTGTCAGTGTCAAAATGTGTCAAATTGCTATTTTTTAAGGATGGTTGTAGATAAATAAACGAATAGCTTTGAAACAAAATTAAAAAACTATAACAGCACAATATTTCAAATTAAAAAAAATTAATAAAAACTACAACATAAATTTTCCAATACTCATATAGTGTTATTTCTAATTAAAACACCAAAGGGAATGAAACATTTTGCCCCAAATTTGTAAATTTAAATTTTAATAATAAAAATTAAGTTTTACGAAGTATCATTATCTACGGCCAAGGTTGCTTAAATGAAAAAATAATTTAATAAATAAACTGTTTGAATATATTTTTGAGAATTTTCCACGACCCATAAGAATAAATTTTCAGAACGTGACTTTTCTACTTGTATATTTCGTGTGAATAAAGTACATAGCTTTCCGTAAATAAACATATATTCAGTTAAATATTTAACGGCCATTTTTGTCAAAAATATAATTTTTAAGCGTTTTGACATTGTTGGAAAAAAAACATACTTGAAAATTTCGGAAAATATACATTATGTATATATCCTGAAGGAACCACATCGTAGGTAAATAATAATACTCTCCCTAATTGACCCCTTACAAATGAATTTTAACCCCAAAAGCTAAGCTTGTCCGGGGAAAGGGACATTATTTGCTGTGGCGCTCCGATGCGACTTAAAGATGATTGATGGTGCCATTTGACTTACAGGTGAGGAAAATCCCACACAATATCATCGAAAACTGTGACGCATGGTGATTTTTTAATAATCTGGATGTCATATCAATAGAAATTAAATTTCTCAAATCTCAAATCCTATAGAGAACCATGCAAATAAATTTACATGGTCTTCCGTAGGATTCGAAACCGTGTCTCGTTTACCAGAAAATTGGCTCGCAAATGAATGCCGCGCCGTAGACACCTACGCTACCGTAGTCGATAAAGGTTGAACATAGGTCGTCTTACTATTTATTTGTTTTTCTTAATTTGAATTCTAGAATAAAATAGGCAGTATTAAACGGTACCTTTGAAATGGTATAAAATAGGGTTATTTTAAATGATTGGTTTTTATTGAAAGTAATAAATGTATCAATTTGCAATAGTCAGACGACCAAAGTTAGACGTTTATCTTTAATTTAATCAAATATTAGATTTTAAAAAACCATATATTCGGAAATCAATGTATTTAACGTTTGATCTGTATACAGGGTGTCCCGAAATTAGACGGTCATATTTTAACAGCGTAATCTATATCCTAAAATAGGAATAAAAGTTCAAATAAGCATAGGCCCGAAAAAGTTTCTATTCCGATAAAAGTGAAGTCCTGATGACACACTTTTGTAAATATTTTCTAAACGTTTTAAGATAACTAAGGGAAATTTGGTACAAATGCTAACCTTTTTACGCTCTATTTAATGGACTAAACCCCAGTTTTTGATCATCTTCATAGGTGGGTAAATTAAGGGGGGCTTAGGGTAAAATTGCCCTAAGTTTTTTTTGAACATTTTTGACTATAAATTTTGAAAAACCAATATTTTCTTTACAATAAAGCTACATTTGTTGCATCTCGCTAGGACCATTTTCAAGAGAAAAGCATTTGAAAATTTCATGATAATAATAATACTCTCCCTAATTCACCCCCTTACGAGTGAATTTCAACCCCTGAAGTCGACTGAACGACTTGTGTAGGGGAAGGGACGGCTATTATTATTATTTGCCGTGGCGCTCCGGGGCGACTTAAAGATGATTGATGGTGCCATTTGACTTACAGGTGAGGAAAACCCGGAAAACCTCACCCACCATCATCGAGACGGTAATGTATGGCGAATTTTTTTAATCTGCATGTCATATCAACAGAAATTGAATTTCTATTAATACGCCACACATCAAATCCTAAACCGAACCATGCAATTTAATTAAAAATCCACATGGTCTGGTCTGGGATTCGAAACCCAGCAGTCTCAGACTCATAAACTTGCCTATAAATGAATATAAGCGCGATAGACCGCTATACCACTGTCCCGATAAGTTATTCGAAATTGCAAACAATAATTAGTAGGCCTGTGGAGGCAAAAATTTTATTTGTTTTTACTTTGGAAAACCGGTGACTAAAGAAATTTTAGAAAATATTTACAAAAATGTGCCATCAGGACTTCACTTGTAACACCCTGTATCTCGAAAACGAAACATTTTCGGACCTATGTTTATATGAACTTTTACTACTATTTTAGAATGTAGATTACGTTGTTAAAATATGACCGTCTAATTTCGGGACACCCTGTATACAGAGTGGCCCAAAAGTCTGGAAACGGCCAATTATCTCGTAAATTGCTAGTCCTAATTATACAAAATTTGGGGTACACCTATTATGGGATACGGTGATTCCAGAATTGATATTTGCAATGTTGCCAGATTTGCGGTTTCTCTAAAATTATTAGTCACTTTGGTTTTTCAAATTCATCACCCTGTATATTCAGTCATTATTGGAATCTCCTATTCAATACGAGTTCAACCATGTGTAACACTTATGATTTTATGTAGTCTGGAAAGTCTTAAATAAATAAAATAAGTCTGGCAACGCCTAATTGTCTCAATAAAATTTTTAATACAAACTATTTTCAACTATATTAAAACGTAACAATTAAAAGATTATACCATTTTTAACATAATGGTTACTTTATAAAGTGTTCAAAATGTGCTCCATTTGTGAGTTGACAGTACCCTAATCGATGGTAGAATGCGTTTACCACATTTCTCCATGATTGTTTTATGTAAGACCTTCCAGACTACAGAAAATCATAAGTGTTACATACGGTTGAACTCGTATTGAATAGGAGATTCTAATAATAACTAAATATACAGGGTGATCAATTTGAAAAACCAAAGTGACTAATACTATAAGAAAAACGGCAAATCTGGCAACATTGCAAATATCAAATCTGGAATCTCCGTATCCCAAAATAGGTGTACCTCAAATTTTGTACAATTAGGATTAGCAATTTACGAGATAATTGGCCGTTTCCAGACTTTTGGGCCACTCCGTATATACGGTTTTTATACACAGGAATACCCCAACCACTAACTGACACTAAACTTTTGTCAATTAAACATAATTTTTTGAATACCTAAACTCCTAAACAGTTCATAATTAGCTAAATTAAGCATATCTTATTCCATTTTAATGACACGGAAATTACAATAAAAACTTTGGCAAATGTTAAACTTCCGAAGGTAAAGGTAATCTAATTTTTCTACGACCTCTATCCAAAGTAGGCTTTTGCACTTTTAAATCGAACTGGAAAGCAGGCGCGGCTTATGGCCTAGTCTACGAGGAGGCTACGGAGGCTACTTTTGAAAGGCACACACTATATACGAGTACTTATACAAATATATATTTCTAATAGAATACAATGTAATATTTCTGCTCGTATATAGGATGTGCCTCGTAGAATAAGCCACGAGCCGCGCACTTTCCGCTCTTGATACACAAATAGCTTTTATCTCGCCTCGGTTTTGTGCATGCCCGGCACACTCCAACTGTTGCAGTAATACGTTGTTGCCATACTGTTTAATTTTTTTAGAGTATTAAAGGAAATTATATTACTATAAAATAAATATTAATATACGGAGTGGCCCAAGAGTCTGGAAACGGCCAATTATCTCGTAAATTACTAGTCCTAATTGTACAAAATTTGGGGTACTCCTTTTTTGGGATACGGAGATTTCAAATTTGATATTTGCAATGTTGCCAGATTTGCCGTTTCTCTTATATTGGTTTGGTTTTTCAAATTCATCACCCTGTATATTCAGTCATTATTGGAATCTCCTATTCAATATGAGTTCAACCATATGTAACACTTATGATTTTATGTAGTCTGGAAGGTCTCAAATAAATAAAACAATCATGGAGAAATGTGGTATAGGCATTCTACCATCGATTAGGGTACTGTCAACTCACAAATGGAGCACATTTTGAACACTTGATAAAGTAACCATTATGTTAAAAATGTTGTAATCTTTCAACTGTTACGTCTAATGTAGTTGAAAATAGTTTGTATTAAAAAATTTATTGAGACAATTCGACGTTGCCAGACTTCTGTTTTATTTATTTAAGACCTTCCAGACTACATAAAATCATAAGTGTTACATATCGTTGAACTCGTATTGAATAGGAGATTCCAATAATGACTGAATATATAGGGTGATGAATTTAAAAAAACCAAAGTGACTTATAATATAAGAGAAACGGCAAATCTGGCAACATTGCAAATATCAAATCTGAAATCTCCATATCCCAAAATAGGTGTACCCCAAATTTTGTACAATTAGGACTAGTAATTTACGAGATAATTGGCCGTTTCCAGACTTTTGGGCCACTCTGTATTTAATAAACTATTAATTCAATATTATGCCTTTTTCATACAAATTTATTCAAAAAATAATCATTTCAAATACCACTCGTCCTTTTAAATTTTATCTATAAAATGTGGAGGATTCGTAATATTACCTTTGAAAATACTAATACATTATAAAATAATGTTTCTACTATTATTTATTAATATTAAAATGGAAGAAGAAAACGAAGTTGCAATTGTTTGTTTCCGGGCTGTTATGCCGTGGTCTTTCTTGGTTATTATTACCAAACGTTTCAGCTGTAACTGCGGCACTCATCTTCAGTGGCGTGGACGAAGTACTCTTCTCGACATATCAACTGAAACTGAATCCGCCTTCGCTGCGAGTGTGGGATTTATATACGTGTCTGCGCGTCGAAGTCTGCAGTCGTCGAACACACATTATCCGACGGAGAACACAAGAACCTTTTTGAAAACACCGACCTACTAGCAACATCAAGTTCAATAGGAAGAAAGAAAAAACAACATTACATAGGATCTGGCCCACATCATTAAAAAGCGAGAAAATGAAATCGCCTAATTCCAATCACGCCAAAAAAGAGCGCGCAGACACGCATATAAGTACCGCACTCTGAGCAAAGGAGGTTTCAGTTTCAGTTGAGAAGAGTACTTCGTCCATTCCACTGAAGATGGCTGCCGCAGTTGCAAGTGAAACGTTTGGTGATAATAACCAACAAAGACCACGGCATAACAGCCTGGAAACAAACAACAATGACGGCGGCCGTGAAAGCCTACATTCTCACAAAAAAAAAACGAAGTTTATAAAATAATTTTATTTATTTAAGGCACGTGATTGGTGTTCTGCTATTGAGAAAGTTTCTAAAATGGCGACTCGTCTGGAAACTCAGCATCGTGAAATGGAGAGAGCCTTTAAAATCGCAAAAGAAATGTCGAATCTTATAATCTATTGTCAGTCAACAACTTTCAATTTAGAAAAACTTAAACAACAAGGTTTCCTCTTTTACGAAATGTCTTCTTTTCCGGAAAATAAGGCAGAAAAGTTGATTTGCCAACAGGAAAGGAAGTTTTTCTTGAAATATCATCATCACCAATTTTCTAGGGTAAGTAATTAAATTTTTATTAAAATAATATGAGTGTTCAAAATGAGAATCTTTATTTCAGGTATACCCCAAGGGTCAAAGAATTGACTCTTCAAATTACAATCCCATAAATATGTGGAATTGTGGTTCCCAAATGGTTGCATTGAATTTTCAAACTGGCGACAAGCCAATGCAACTGAATCAAGCGAAATTCAGAGATAATGGCAATTGTGGATATTTGTTGAAGCCAGATTTTATGTTCCACGACGAGTTTGATCCTAATGACAAATATTCTTTAATTGGTGTGGAACCATTAAAAATATCTATTAGGATTATAGCTGGAAGACATTTGTCCAGGTATTTTATTTATAAATTATGCTTCAAAACAGTTATAAATTAGTTATTTACGAATTCGATCCAATTTAGCTGGGAAACATTCTTGAGACAAATTAGCGCTCGGTCGAAAAAAAGCAAGGGAAATTAGTGCATAACAAATAGCGACTAGTAATACTGCCTTAAATTATAATCATACAAGATGAAACTTTAATTTATGTTTTTATGATCAACACTCTGAACTTTTTTTACATTTTCACGAATAAATGATAAACTTAGAAAAAAGGAATGTTAAATATTCTTTAATATTCCTTAGCTATAATCATCTATAAAAGTTTTAAAGCTCATATTAAATCAGTAATATTTAGAATTCTTCCTATTTGATTTCCTATAATATTCACTTTTATAACTGGTGATAAGAATGCTTTAAATGGGATTGCCCTTTTTTTAATTCATCAATTTACTGAATGATGGATGTTGACAACTGTTAGCAATTAATTTATATTTTTAAATTTACGAGCCGCGCCACTGACCAACGAGCGCTGCGAATGTTTTGATTGGTCCAGACATGCTGAGTAAGAAGTTGACCATAAGCAGCAATCGCCGGTTCTATTCTGTTATTAAATAAGAATAATTTAATTACTATCGGGTTTAAATATAATTGAAAATGAGTCTTGAGTGATCGAATTTCGATAAATAAATAAACTTAACACAACCTACCGAAGATTTAAAAGTATTTTGCCTTTTTTTAAGTTTCGGCAAATATAAAGTGAATCAATAATTGGAATCACACATAAATTCATTACCAGTAAATATTTTATGTACATATATCCCTGAAATATTTAAAATCAAACACTCGAAGCGCAGAGAATGTTCTAGCAGTTTTGTATATGCCTCGATACAAAGATCAATAAGTTAATCTATCTTTATTTTGCAAGTGTGAAATTGTAACCTTCTCATTGTTTTAACCAATCGGAATTGAATGGGGCAAGCTTCGCAGCATCTTTTTAGCAGCATTGAAAATCAATCCCTTGATCTGGTTGGTTAATTTTAATTCATGGCTATTAGTCATTTTACTTTCTTTCAATTCACGTTTTTTGTAAGTCAATCGATAAACCAAAATATAACGAATTATAAATACCGGTACATGGTGTGTGATTAATAAATAAATCACTATTATTGTATTGTTACGCTGGTTCTTGGTAAACTCAATTTATTGCCAAACTTAAACTTTTACAACTATTAACATTAATGCTGCCGTGTCAATTCAAATGGCCGTATCTGTTTAATAAATGAGAGTGAGTGAGAAAAATCGATTTTTCAAGAAAAATCACTTACGCCAAAATTTCTATGCGTTAAATCTCAGATTTTATAGAATATATATTCATGAAAATATAAAAGATAAACAAAAAATTTATTGTTGTCAGGCGTAGTGGTTCTATCTTTATTTCAAGGAAAATTGCAGTTACGGCCATTTGAATTAACACGGCAGAATGTACAACGGCTATCATAAAACTGAACTGTGACGTCAAGATCATAGCCTTATATAGCTCTTGTGATTTTTTCGATACTTCCAGTTGTTTCTTGACATAGAATGATATTTCTAGACTATTCTCCTTTTTATTCGTACGTTTACCTATAACAGCCACAGGTTACTGCAGGGGACAGGGTAACATTGCTCCCTCCTTTCTAATTATTTTTCCCGAATGACTTGATTATTGGGACATGTTTGGAGCTAACGGGGAGGATTTGCATTATGGTCTGGCGCTAACTTTTCAATGTGAACTACCTTGGGTTTACTTCCCGCTGACAACTGAATGCGATAGATCAGGTCGTTGATTTTTTTGAGGACGGTGTAGAGGCCTTCCCAGTTTCGTTGCAGGTTCTAACAAAGTCTCCTATTCGGCGCTTGGGATTGTACAGCCATACTGGGGCGCCTCTCTCAAAATGAAGGTTTCGCCCTCCTCCTCGCAGAATCTGAAGACTGTTGACAAGTGGTATGAGCGATTTAAAAGCGGAACTGAGTCGGCAGAAGACGAACAACGTTGGAGACGTCCATTAAGCTCAAAAACAGAAGAAAATATTCAAAATGTGGCATATATTGTTCGTTCAAACAGGAGAATAACTATTCGAGAGCTTACCGAAGAACTTGGTCTCGTACGAGTCGGTGCAAAGCATTTTTACCGATAAATTTACCAATAAGTCGAGTGAGTTCAAAATTTGTTGCCGACTTTTGAGAATAGAACAGAAGGAAAATTGTTTCTCAATTTGCACTGAGTTGAAGAATCGTCTTCATTCAGATCCGGACTTCACGTTCAAAATTGTAACTGGAAACAAAAATTCAGAGTTCCTAATGAAATACCAGTAAAAAGACACGTCGGTCAAAATCGAATATCAAAGTCAGCTTATTTTTTTTATAATGAATATATAGCTCGATCAGAGTTTATTCCAAAGAGAACAACTGTAAACATCGAATTTTACAAGAGGAACTGCAACGATGTACGAAAAAAGACCAGAAAAATGGTCAAATGGTTTATCACTACAAAGTGCTGTGCTACACTTTGCTTTTGATTGGCGAGTTTTTTGGCCGGAAAAAGATTAAAAGATTTAGCAGCATGGGACTTCTGGCTCTTCTCAACCGTGCTTGAAGGAAAATGTTTTGACACCATTTCTAGCATTGAGAGGATCACAACGGAGCAGCTGAATGTCCTTCCAAATGAAGCCTTCCAGAAATGCTTCCAGTCATGGATTCAACGTTGGGATAAGTAAGAATTCAATGTAAACTTATTTCTTTGTTTCTAATAACATTATTTACTGTATTTTTTAACACGCCTCTTAAAATTATACCATTTCGATTGGATAATCCTTCGAATTAAGGGCCAATTTCATTACTTCCTACTTTATCTAAAATCATTGAAAGACTTGTAAAAAGTAGTAGTCCAAGAGGCAGTGACGATTTTCACATTCAGCAAACACGTATAGAGTTATAGGGTTAGTAATTCTAAGCAAAAATTATATATATTTGGGGGTCCGATGGGTTGATCCGGAAAATGCGTCAGAACATATGAGAACAAGGTCCTTTTTTTTCCAGTGTTAAAAATAGTTCTAGTAGTAAGAGATATACTGAATATAAGTAAAAAAAAATAATCTGGCTAATCTGTAATCAAAAAAATTTCCCTCATTGTTATAGTCATGAAAATTTTTTAGATGATGGCCTATATTATGATAAGAGCTTCAAATACAATCTGGATAATGTGGAACACCCCGAAAGCTTGATCAGACTCATCTAATGATGGTCAGGCGCGCTAAATTTGGCACATTTAACTACCTGGCTTGTCTGTCTGGCAAGGCCTTCGTGATTGTAAATGTCAGTCGGACGTGGATTTTCTATAAAATTATAGTATAATCTATTATGTGTCAAATTGTCAAAATAAGAGCAAACATTTGCTATTTTTCCTATTTTGAAGATGCTGCCAGACTCATTTGCCAATTTCGTAAATCAGCCAGACTTTTTTGATTTATATATGATTGTATCAATTTATATGCTAAATTTCAAGCCTGGAAAAATAAGGGTTACGGTTCCGCAAAATCCGTCAATTTTTTTTTTCTGCTATCTGAGATTTTTATAAACTTGATGTTTTACTTTAGTAAATGTAAATTATTTATGATTGGTAAAATAAATGGACTTTTATTGTTTTTTATTTTTTGAATCCATCCAAAAATTTTAGCCACATTCAAAAATTTTGTTTTTGTCACTAAGAGAACTGATTATTTACATTTACACCGACTGGGAAAATAAGTACGAAAACAATTCACTGCCTCCTGGACTATAGGATGGTTGAATTACCAACAAAATAAAATTTTATCTACTTGTCAATTTGGTATTCAATCATTGAAGAACGCACAAGATAATGTTTTCTCTTTTTTAGAGTATGCCTATTCTAAATCAAGGTGAAATGTGTGCATCAATATTTTGTGAGTTTTCAAAGGCGTTTAACTGCGTTAGACATGAAATACTTTTAAAAAACTATTAATTTATGGTTTTTAAACTACAACATTGCAATGGTTTAACAGTTATTTAACAGACAGAAGACAAATGATAAAGCTATCAGATTAAAAAAAAAAAAAAACTCTGAAATTAAACGCTGCGTTCCACAGTCAGTTTTGAGATCAATTTCTTTCCTAATCTAACAATGATTTAACTAACTTTAACATCTCCAGAAAATTTACGTTATTTGCTGACGTCAGGCGTTAAATCTTGTCTGTGATGTATTTGTCTTGGCATATGCTCGAAGGTCTTGGCGCGAATTTGTCTCAGAAATTTTCCACAGCGTTTGATTGTCTCAAGCTAAAATGGATCGGCTCCGTTACTGACAATCTAAAGATCAATTAAACCATTTATTTTAGGTTGAAAAAAGGAACAGCTAGTCCATTTGTAGAAGTGGAAGTAATTGGCGCTGTATATGATTCTGGAGTAAAACTTGTCACCAAACACATTTTGGACAATGGATTAAATCCAAAGTGGAATGAAGAAATTTGCGAATTTATAGTAACGAATCCCCATTTTGCTCTTTTGAGGTTCCTTGTACAAGACGAAGATGTATTTGGTGAACCCAATTTTATTGGCCAAGCTACTTATCCTGTAAGTACCAGTGTATTTCAATATTTTTTTTTACCAAGGCTTGGTTAATTATTATAAAAAGGATTGTTGTACAAAGATACTTTTTATTAATAGAGGCAGAATTGCTTAGTTACTAAACGAAATAAAAAGTACAGTGACGTTCGCGTTTTGGTTAAAATTATTAAATAAAAGATTATTAAAAAATTATTAAAAAAATTGTTAAAACAAAATATTATTAAAGAATTATTGAAAAAGTATTAAAAAATAACGATTCAAAAATTGTTACTGACACAACTGCAATTAATAGTATATTATGCAACGATCATGTAATGATGGTTATTAATACACGAGCATTAACCGGGATACGAAACGAGCCAAAGGCGAGATTCGTATGGTCTATGCGAGTGTTTTAATAACCATTACATGAGAGTTGCATACGCTATTTTTTCTACACCCGATAAATAATCAAGACCTATAAATATTATATTTATATTGGTATTGAACACAATAACAGTAATTACTCGTATTTCTATAAAAAATTCTACAAAATTGTAATTAATGGTATTACTTCGGGTATTGGTATTTCCCTAGATTTTTGCTGCAAAATATTTTGTACTGTATTTTCTGCTTTCTCCGATATGTGTGGAAGAGTCTTCTATATCGCTGATATGAGACATTTTAATATTATAATTATCGAAGTTTAGCTATCTACGAAAATTTAATACGTTTTGACAACTAAAACAATTACATAGAAACCTAGGACAAACGTCAAACAGCATGCTTGATTGAAAAATAGTAGGTTTCTATTGATTAAAAATCTGTATCATAATGAAAAATCTGTATCATAATGGGTATCATTATGAAACGGATTATGGGCATATAAGTGCATTATTATAATACGGGTGTAGAAAAAGTTCTTTATTGTTCGCTAGTCAGACCCCACCTTGACTAGTGCTCTTCCGTTTGGTCTCCACACTACCTATATCTAAAAATATATAAGCGAAATACCAAATAACACTGACTGACTCATCATGAGATCTCTAAAACTTTAAGCCCGATTGACTTGAAATTTCTCCACGTAGACACCCACTTAGAATGATTATATAAACATCACATTTTAAGGGGAGAAACGGGAGGGGTGTATGGGAGTATCGATTTCTTTAAAGGGATGAACTGGAAAACTGGAATAATAGCTACTTATAAATAATGACGTATTCAAGGTTTTTGATTTTTTCATTTTAAGGGGGGAAACGAGGGTGTGAAAGTTTGTAGGGGGGTATCGATTTTTTAAAGGTAGGAAATTGAAATATTTCGAATTATTAATTATTTCAGTTAGTTTTAAAAATATAATAAATAATAGCTAATTAATGCTAACCACAAAATTTTCTAATTTGTAGTTTTTAAAACAGATTTAATCTTCTTTTTCTTCTTCTTCTTCTTCTTCTTCTTCTTCTTCTTCTTCTTATTCTTCTTCTTCTTCTTCTTCTTCTTCTTCTTCTTCTTCTTCTTCATCATCATCCATCATTATCATCATCATCATCATCAATCATCATCATCAATCATCATCATCAATCATCATCATCAATCATCTACATCAATCATCATCATCAATCATCATCATCAATCATCATCATCAATCATCATCATCAATCATCATCAATCATCATCATCAATCATCATCATCATCATCAATTATCAATCATCATCATAAATCATCATCATCAATCACCATCATCAGTCATCATCATCAATCATCATCATCTATCATCATCATCAATCATCATCATCAATCATCATTATCAATCATCATCATCAATTATCATCATCAATAATCATCATCAATCATCATCATCAATCATCATCATCAATCATCATCATCAATCATCATCATCATCATCATCAATCATCATCATCATCATCAATCATCATCATCAATCATCATCATCAATCATCATCATCAATCATCATCATCAATCATCATCATCAATCATCATCATTATCAATCATCATCATTATCAATCATCATCATCATCATCAATCATCATCATCAATCATCATCATCATCAATCAATCATCATCATCTTCGACTTCTTCAACTTCCTCTTGTCCTTCTTCTTTTTCTAAATTTGCATCAGTTAAAGTAGGTTCCTCTAGTAACTGCTGAGCTTCGCTACTGATCGCCTTGCTTCCATATAAACGGGCATTATTTAATCATGAATTAGAAGATATCAAGTTTTCTGATGTATATAATAAAGTGTTTATTAAGTCTGTGAGTGTCTGATTTCTTGAGAATTTTCGAGTGTTACACTCCCTATATTTCCTGAAGTTTTTGTTCCTAAATTCAAAATCTTAAATCTAAAGCGAAATGACAAGAGAATACAAACAAAATAAAGGATCCTTATTATTTTCAGTAATTGTTGGAAGTACCCTCCAACCACACGTATGAAAGCATCTACTCTTAAAGGCAAAGATTGATGCACATTTTCAAAGATGTCTTATGGTTTGGCAGCATACTATTATACGGTTTCGTAACTCTTCTTCGGTTTGAATCGGCACTGCGTATACTAAGCTTTCCAGATGCCCCCAGAAAAAATAGTCTAAACTATTAAGATATAGGCGGCCATGACTGTTGCACCGCAACCTATCCTCCAATTGCGTAGGTGCGATTTAAAAATTCACACACTCGCAAGCTAAAATGTGAAGGCGCGTGATCGTGCCTTAGCCGCATCTGGTTTCTTAATAACAGCGGAAGGTCTTCAAGCATTGGTGGCAGATCTTGGGAGAAAAAATAATAATCATAATAATGCCAGCCCAAACATTTAATGAGAACTGTTGCATAAGGGTTTTCATCCGCCCATAAAAGCTTATTATGGAAATTTATTATTGAGATTCGAGAAAAATTAGCTTCTTCAGTAAAAAGAATGTACTTGTCAAATAACGGATTTTCCAGCAGGTTTTGAAAAAACCACACAAATTAATGCGCAACGGGAAATCTCTAGAGAGTAATGCTGGACTCTTTGAATGTTATAGGGTATAGCAAATTTTCGATGATAATTTTCTAAACAAGTACATCTAAAACAAATTCTGCTGCCATTTTCCTCATGCTAGTTTTGGGGTTCTCAATAATTTTTATGAAAACTGCTTCTTCAAGATCCGATGTTCTTACTGTTTGATGGACTCATTCAGTCCTGTGGTCTACTTTTAAAGTTCCGGTCTCATGAAGAAGTCTATGAATCCTAGAACAATTTCTTGGATCGGGTGGTACGCGATTTGGATACCGCTCTTGGTATATCCGCCTGGCTTCGTATGCATTTCCTTCTGCAAGCCTATAAGTAAAATACATGTCAGCTAACTCAGTGTTCGTAAAATTTACCATTTTTTTTTATCAGATTTTACCTCTTACTCTAATAATTTTTATTTAATAAAGTAAAATCAATGTCAACTTTATTGTATTTGTGAAAAGAAACGTCAAAAATTATGACGCTTTACCCAGCCTACTAATTTTTATTTAATTCGCTTTAAGAATCCATTTAATGTACTTACCGTTTTTTCTATTCAAATATTCATTATCATGCCTACGTGAACGTCATTTGTGAAAGTAGAAAATTAATTTTTGTCCCAAAAAATGTTATTCTACACCCACATGGATAGTAGCTCGTCTACGCACAGACTTCAAAATGAAAAAGTATACTATTGCATTTAACTAAACGAATATATTTCATATCCATTCTAGGCAGTAGGAACATTGCAAAAAACTGAAATCCACCAATCGTAGTTCACATTTTGGAAACCAGCTACTATTATTTTTAAATTCTGTCAAACTAATTGTCAGTTATTTAGTTATTGAGATTAAATATACATTAAAATGAGTTATTTTTGTGTAGAATCGATAAAGGGTTAAGTGGAAGAATATTTTTATTGTCTACTCGACAATAAAAATAAACTTCGCCCTTTATTTTCATTTACGCATTTTACGCCAAATAATATAATTGTTGTAATTTATAATTGTTTACTGTGTATTTGAAAATAATAAAGACGATTTATTATTATTATTATTATTAAATAATAGCATTTTTATTTGGTCCATATTTTGAAAAAAAAAAAATTAATCAAACTATATGAAACTAATTTATTTACGAGTATTAAAACTAAAATCGTAAAAGTGGCGGTGGAGCTGTGGACAGAGCTTCTGCCTTCCACGCGAATATAAATAAGTAAAATTTATAAATTATTTTAAAATTAGTTATTTTGTCTAAATAACCTAAAATGATTTTTTAAATTTGTAGATTTTCGCTAGAAAAAAAACTATATTGTACAACTCGAGTGGATTGACCATGTCCACTCTTGTTGTACAAACTACTATCTCTACCAAATTTCAATAAAATTACAAAAGCAGCTTCAATGAACTGGTTTTTATTATTTCAAGCGAAAACGGTGCGTCATACGAAAGTAAATCTATTGACCAAATTTGCTACAAAATAAATTAGGATTTCAAAAATAATTTTAGTTTTTAGAAAAATCAATGGTGTACCAGTTTTTTCTTAAAAAATATTCAATTTAAGCCCCGTACGGACGTCACTGGTATAAATTTAAAAAACTTCTTACGTCAAAAAATGCTCCTTAATGATCAAAAGGTGTGTACAAAATTTCATAAAAATATCTGTAGTGATAAGAAAATTATGATAAAAAAGTTATTTTGTTCTTTAAACTATAACACCCTGTAACTCAAAAATTAAGAAGTTTTTACGACATAAGTTGTATTAACTTTTCTTCTTAAAATCACCCAAGGATTCACACCCTTAAGTCTCGGCACTCAATAAACATCCTATATAAATAAATGTAAAACATTTGCAAATCAAATTTTCCTATAAAAAAAATTATTGAGACAAATTTTATTTCATTAAAAATTTCTAGTGAACGACTATGAATATAAAAATTGTCATTGTGCAATAATCACTTCCCTATTAATGTTTGTCCATCGGTTCTTTACATTGTACATAGTAACAAAGCCATGTAAAATAAAAATTCGAGGTTTGTTTGAAAAAAAAATAATGTTTTTCTTTTTCTAGGTGAATTGTATAAGAAGCGGATACAGGAGTGTTTGGTTAAAGAATGCCTACAGTGAAGATATCGAACTTTCTTCATTATTGATACACATAAGTATTAAACCTGTATCTACAAGCTAATCAATTTAGATTATAAACCAGCATGATAATTTGTTGGCATATCAAATATTGTAATGCTTCAATTTCCTAATTGAACCTAGTTGAAAGTTTGAAGAAGAATTTCTTTCAAAATTTGCGACTTCCTATTAAGAACAAAAAAATTGAGTGAGGTAAAGGAACTCCTTTAAATCGATCAATTTTTGCATCGCAAAAATACAAGCACAAAAACGATCGGAAACGTTTTCTAAGAGATTTTAAGAAAATATAATACTATGCCAGTATTATTGCCGATTTCAATTTAAAAAAGAAATATTAACTTTGTTAAATAAAAATATCAGCCTAAAAGTTAATTTCGTTCCTAGAATGATAATCATTAAAAACAAAGTATTTTTATTAATAGGTACATATTAAATTAGTTTGTTAAAATTTATGGATTTTAAAAATGAAAATCGAATATTGATCGAAATCGTTTTAAATAAATTTAATCATTTTTTTTTTTTTTAAGTAGGTGTTTCATCTTTATACATTTTATAAAATTATTTATTACTTTATGTTGTTCTACTCTTCTAGTTAAGAATATCATATGTATATTTTTGTTTATTTTTCTTTGTTTTAACACTTATCTTGATACAGAGTCAGTCACAAATAAATAATAAGTGATACACATTTTCCAAAATTACTAGTTTGCCTTGTGTTTATGTATAATGTGTCTACGTAATTTGGAGGCATATGGAAAACTTTTTTTACAATTTACAAAAAGTTATTCTTGTGCATGGTCTAAATCCTAAAATACAATCATCTGATATCAGATTTTATCAGTCTTATGCGAGTTTTGTCAAAAAATTTGATATACTTTACTCTTGAGTTTATTATAAAACAATAATTATGGTACGTAGAATTCATTTGCTTGTAAATTACTATATTTTGTTACGTAAAGTACTGAATGGGGGCGAAAGAAATCTGGTAGAATTAATTGTTTGTCGAAGCTTTAACAAAAATGCTCTAATAGAGCTTTTTAGTAAAAAAGTAATACGTACTAATCTTTTAAAACAGTTTGATATCCTCCTTGTTGTAAGAGATATTAAAAAAATGCATTAACAAAATTTATAGGTTTGCTTGAAGGCCACATAAAATTATTTAGAGGTATACAGGGTGTTGCCCGACTCAAGTACGAACTAAACATGTTTTTTTAACCAATATTAGTTTAGATTTAAATTACTCTATTTCATGGTGATTACCCATCAAAGAAGAGGGTCCATGGGTCAAGTTATCGATTTTGAAACATCAGAACCATTTATTGGAAATTGTTCACCTTCAGTATGATCTGGAGAGATGTCTCTCGCGCTTTGAGTACGAAGGATCGAGGGTGGCGGCCATTCCCTTTTTTTGTGTAGTGTCTATAAACATGCGAACCCACACGCTTTTGAATGGGCTTTAGTTTTAATAACCAATCGTATTTAGTTCTTGCTTTTCGCCGTAAGGTGACAGTATAATGTAATTTTTTTTGTGTCATCGGCATCAACTGCTAATCAACTGTTCTGTGTAGGCTTTGTTACTGTTTCCCAGCGCCACTTTAGGAACAACACTGTTAATTAGAACCCAACAGTGAATGGCCGAGTGGGAAATCCTACCAAGGCATCAGAATTAATTTTGAATAATTAAATTAAAAAAATCCCGGCCAACGGTGGGATTCGAACCTGGGACCCTTGGATCCACAGGCAGAGACCATAAGGTAATTATTTGATAATAAGAATGAAACAACTGAAATTTCTCTGATTAGAAATGAGCAGATTAAGCGAAACATGCTTAGGTGAAATCGAAGGGTAAAATGTTATTCGTTTCCGAAATACAGGGTGATAAAGTTGAACATTTAAAAATTAATAATGGTTGTAATTTTTTTATTACTCAATATAATTTTAGTAAATTTTACATAAGATACACATATCAGAAAAAAATCAATTAAACTTTGCCAGTGGCGTAGGCATGGGTAAGCAACACCTTCATCCCTTCTAAATTTTACGCCACTTTCCAAAAACTTATTTGGACTATAATTTTAAATTTTTTTGATGTTTTTTTTTTATATAAATCATGCACTCTTAAAAACTAGTAAAAAAATTAAAACATCAAAATAAAAAATAAATTTAAATAAAGAGTATCTACCTTTGAGTCTAATTACTTTAGAAGTTCCCAACAAGAGTACATAATTTATTTAAAAAACATCAAAAAATTAAAATTATAGTCCAAATGAGTTTTTAGAGAAAAACGTCAAATTTAAAAGGATGAAGGAGTTACTTTTCCATGCCACTCGCCACTGGCAAATTTCATGTAAAAGATTTTTATGTTGATAAATATATCTATGACACCAAAAACGTTTGCCGAATTTAGTAAAATTATAATGGATAAAAAAAAATATACCTAGCCATTGATGATTTTTGAATTTTTTAAATATAACACCTTGTATTTTGGAAACGAGTAAGATTTTACCCAAGCATGTCTAATCGTCTTATTTTAAATGGGAATCTTCAGTTGCTCCAAGTCCCATTCTTAAAGGGACACCATGTATGTTATTGATTCCAAAAAACTTCTTGGGGAAACAGGTATATGTGGTTTGTTGAAAAAATATTGAGACTGCATTACTCCGGGATTTATTCTCATGTGTAATAATAGTTATTTACGAATCATATAAATCATAAATAAAAATTTCATACAAATTGAAATTTTATTTCAATATTATCAAGACATTAATTTTAGAATGCCCCAAAAGGCCAATATTTTTTGCAATGTTCCTGGTCGACTCGACCGAAGCAGTGTTTCGCGATCGACCATTACATGCGCGAAATGTGACATTTTAGGCGAGATTTCAAACAATTATCAATGGTATCTCTATAGCTATCAACCATTAATTCCGAAAAATGTTTTGGTATGGTATGCAATAAACCATCAAAAAATTATTTATTAACAAAGACAAATAATTTTGTGAACAGTTTCACATGAAAAGTTACTCATTTATATCTTCTACCGAAACCTTGCGCCGATCCTGTCTTATCAGTAGTGCCACCTTAAAACTCAGTTATCGTGGCGCCCAGCGTGAAGGGGGTCAAAATTTGTTTTGGATGATGCATCTAGGGTTTCTGAGATGTATGTCGAAAATCATTTAAAATTTCTAATAAGTTGAATTAAATGTGGTATAATGAAAGTATTTTTTAATAAGTTTTGACCACACTACTTGGGAATATATTTATTTCCACTTATATCTAAATAGCATACTCTCGTGGTTTACCTAATGGAAAGAGAATATGGTTTTTCAACAAAATTTCTACCTTGCTCACAATTTGTATTTCTTTTTTGTTTTGTCAACGTTCTTTTGCCACCGTTATTGTTAGTTATATTAATCTTGTTAACTTCGCGTTTGTATTTCTTTTTTTTTGTAAATTATTATTATTATTATTATTATTATTATTATTATTAGTTATTGCTTGTTAAAGTTTTTCATTAATTTGCAAGATAATTCACCACATCTCTTCACCCCTAATATAATGATTTTAGCTTGTGAATTATACTTATAATATTGAAATAATTCATATGATAGACATTTCTACTTGCAGTGTGATAAAACTTAGAGCCTTAATAATATAGCGTCTACATTGTAGTTTTGTTAAATATAGTTAATATATCAGATGAATTACTATAGAATAAGGTAAACACTGTTAATTATTTTGTCATCTTGACTTTTATATACATATTTACAAACTATTGATCTGATATTCTGAATCTTTTAAATAATTAATGGTTTAAAAAAAGAGTGAGACTTTATATCATATCAAATTCGCATGAAAGAAAGTAATGGACAGTTTTTTTTTAGTAAATAAATCCGATTGAAGCTTTTGTAGTACTGTTCTTTGCTTTCTTCAAAGCGTTTTAAAATAGAAGATATCACAAATCACATATCCTTAAAGAGAACTTGACTTAAGCAAAAACATGACACGAGTTTAAAAACTAATTTAAGGGGCTACGCCAGAATACCTACCTGAAAAGGGTGAGTAACTTTGTAAAAAAATCGATTTCTTGACAATTGAAGACACGAGTGGATAAAGGTGTCATGACAGAAAAATATTATTTCGAGAAAAAAAGTTTAAAGTTTGACAATTGCATTATGATATATATATATATATATATATATATATATATATATATATATATATATATATATATATATATATAGCTCGTGATACCTTCCTATCTGATGAATAGCCGTTATTTATCAAAATTGGAAATCAGACACCTTTATCCACTTGTATCTTTAATTATATTCTGGTGTACTCCTTTAAATACTCTCCAGTCTTCTGGATATAAATAAATATCATTAATACAAAAGTAAAGTGGGTTGTTTCACTGAGTCTGGTTATAAATCATTGCTTAGCTTTAGGTCTCTATAGATTGAATGTAAGGAAATATATTTCGCATTTATATATATTTTGATACTTTATTTAACTGTTATTTACCTTTATATTTAGAACTGAATTAAGTGTGTTCTTATTTTTGAGATGTATACGTTTTATGTATAATAAAATATTATAAACAAATTTAATTTCTGTAGGAAATATATAATAAATATTTATTTATGAAAAAGTTATATTATTCTCTAATTCAAATTAATTATATCCTAATTTAAACTAGATAAAAAATACATGTGGCACTCGGGGACAGCCGCGGTAAAGCTATTGCATAGCATTTTTTATACAGGGTAGCTGTTAAAGATGGAACCAAACCTATAGTGTGTGAGACCCTTTTCTTCGTCTCTAAAAATAAAGAAAAGTCTACTCTGCGGCCCTGGGGTGCACTTAGAGTACACCCTCAGCAGACTCAGTGGAGTCCAGGTACAAACAAAAAAAAATAAATAAAACGACCAGACCTTCACTGTTTAGTTGACCTACACTGGGGTAATAAAGTAAATAAAATTTTTCACTGCACTTTTACCTATTAGTACCTAAGCTCTGAAAACGGAAAAGTAAAGGAGTAATTCAAAATTAAACTCAGGAATTATAATTAAAAATATATTTACAAAATAAAATAAATAAGTAATAAATAAAATAAAACAAATGGCACGAGGGTGAAATCGGTATGTATATATATTTAATAGCGGTAATAAAATAAATGTAGAATATATGTGTTGTTGATAAAATAGACGGTCTCGGTATTAACAGAAAAGTGCTATAACGGTAAAATTAACTATGACCTATGCTATACCCATAAGAAAAATAAAAATAATTTCCTTTAAAAAATATATAACGGTGGGCACTAACACCCTTAGCACAAATTCTTTTCTACTAATGAAAACAACCGGTTTTAGCCATAAGACAAAAGGTCTACAATAGTAAAATTAAATATGATTCGAACTATAGGTTTTAAAAGTTAATAAGTTACTCTCAGTAATCAAATATGGACAATTCATGAACGGCGGTGAACGGTATCACTCTGCACTTATGAGAGCAAAAAAATATGACGGTTGCCTTTGTAAGAATGACGCTCAATATCCTCCCCGCAATATTATTTTGCTAGGCACAATAGTCCAAATACAGGTGACTTAAAACGGTATTATTCGACCAACACTTTAGGGAATATTGACGAGTTTAACTTTATTTATTCGGTTTCAAATTTCTCTTATGTAGACATCTGGTAGTCCATAGCTTCTACAAAAGAGAAACAGCTCTGATTCTCGACGGGGGAAGCAAGCGAATACCACTATCACCCCCTGACTAACGCGAAAATGGTTGAAGGGTGCTAAAGCCCCCGGATCTAAATCCAATTTGTTACCCTGACAGGTACTAAGAAATCCAAAATACTGGTCGAATTTTTTAGGTAATTAATAGAAACTGAAATTAATGTTGCAGGGAGAATTATTAAACGGAATTTTAAATAAAAGGTCTACCTTGATTAACTTCTCACTGTCTTGAAAAATAACGGTCTTCGCGGAAATCCGGCACTCTCGATAAAAACGATTTTTCGAAGCGAACACAGACGGCGTAGCAAAGAGGGCTCTCCCATCGAAAACATCTACTTTTATCAAAAGTCGTACTTTTGCCGGAGTGGGGACGATAGTCCCTACCCAGAGGAAATAAGTTGTTTTGCAAAAAAAACGTTAATTGATCAGCTTACTGATAAACCTACTAGAATTGCGATTTTACGACACGACTCAATTTATTGTGATAATGAAAAGTTTTAAACTACGAGGGCTCTTGCAAAGGTTTAAAAACGGTAATTCTATGGAAATATTAGTTACAGGGGGTCTTGCAAATGTTCATAGACGGAAATTAATTTTAGAAATTAATTTATGGAATAAATTAATGGGAATTTTAGTGACTTCGTCACAAGTGCTTAAACGGTTCAACATACAAAATCCAAAATTTTAGAATTTCAACTAAATATATTTTAGCCCAAAAATTATTTTTCTTATAATTACAAAATTTTAAGCATGGCCGCCATGTTGTTTTTTTTTAAATTGCAACATAGGTCATGTGATATACCATTTGAAAGGGTTTAACACCCTGATTACAAAATTTATCACACATGGGGTTTAAACACAACAGAAAGGATATTATTTTAAAAAATCAAGATGGCGGCCATGCTTAAAATTTTGTAATTATAAAAAAAAAAAAATTTGTGCTAAAATATGCGCAAATGTATTTAGTTGAAATTCTGAAATTTTAGGTTTTGTATGTTAAACCGTTTAAGCACTATAGGTTTGGTTCCATCTTTAACAGCTACCCTGTATATACTTTCTCACGAACAAATTCTTACATATTCGTCCGATTTCGGAGCAGCTCGTCTCGATCCGTGCGAGCTTCGTACAGTCGTACCATATACATACATGTTAAGGTTCTACACTCACTCATGGACGCGGCCAAAAAGCACGCTGTCTCACCTAGCATTGTGTCTAAAAGAGATAGAATCAGTTATGAACAATTAGTAGCTAGTCTACACGCATACGTCTAGTCGCACCGTACCGAAGTCTGCCGAACTGAAACGACGTTGGACGATGCACGGCTTTTAACGCCGCACCGCTGTGCCGGTCGGAGTGGGGGGTGTTAAGGCGGGTACAGATCTGAGCACGTACGCGTATGAGGCAAGCCGAGGCCGAACCGAATGCCTCGTGCGGTGCATTTTGTACACACGAATGGTAGACGCACGAGGCACTGTTCGCTACTGATCGAGTGAATTCACGTGCACGGAACCGTACACCCAGAGCACTCGTAAAATTAAAACAAAAATGGAGGGCTGGTAGTTGAGTGCCTATTTTATTATTTTGTCTTGCTCTCCATAAAATATTTCGCTCATTATATACATACAGGAAGAGCAAAACCTTTTCCTGACTCCACTTCATTCAAAATAAGCCTTGAAAACTGGCTATAATTCATTCGGCACAAATTTCCCGTCCAGACTGTGCACGTACTGCGCATTGCCTCCCTTTGATGTACCGCCAACAAACTGATCGGGGTGAGGCCGCACGGCGCAATTTGCCGCGCCTCGGAAGCTTGTCCACATCTGCATGCTCATGCGTCCTCGGCTTGCCTCATACGCGTACGTGCTCAGATCTGTACCCGCCTTTAGGTTTATTTTCGTTACGGAATTTCTTGATTCGGTCACCGCTCTTAAAGCCCGCGATAAAAGCTATGCAATTTCTTAAAACTTTGCATTTTAAATAAATGTGTATCCAACTACAAAAAAAAATCTCGTCCTAAATAACGAATTGAGCTTAATAAATTATTCAACTGAAATTAAATAACTTTGCCATCCATAAATTCTACAAAGAACCATGCAAATAAAGAAAAAAAACGCGTGGTCTGCATTCGAACCAGCGCACCGTCGTCGTTTCAATTGAATGACAGATAATTAAATACCGAGCGCATGACAGATTGGACTAAGAACCAAATGAAACTATTTCACCCAGATATTTTTCAAATTTAAATATTATTTTCCTGAATGTCAGTCAATTCAGGTACTTATGATTCTAAAAAGTAATATTATGGTAAGTAAGCACTTACATATGAGGCTTAAATTTTTCTTGGGTATAGTACAAAACTATAAGGAGCAACAGAAAGAAGAATATTCATAAGAAGCGAGAATAAGAGAAAGAAGGCGTTGCCAATCCCTGGACGCAGGCTCAAACACGCAAAAGATGGATTTAAGGAGTACTTCCATATTATAAAGCTATCGCAATTCGTCCTATTAATCGGCAATACCAAAGAAAAAATTAATCTGAAAATGTATTTCTACCTTTTTACTGTTGTAGATATCTAAACATAACGCTTTTATTATAATAAAAAGAACCAGTCCTACAGTATCTCTAGATAATTATCCATTACTTGAATCAAAAGATGTTCAATCCAAAAAAAAGTAAATGGCATATCGCCCATGATTGGTCATAGATGATTTTGTACATTTATTTGAATTTTGTTTTTTTGAAGTTCCTTCAGGTCCCTATAATTCAGCAATTAAGACTCACAAATACTACGAGACAAAAAAATGTCATAACAGATATGTAGGATTTCAGTGACAGTCCTGTTTTTAACTGAATTTCACCTTAGACCTGATCCCTCCAGGGCGGCTGAATAAGAGGCTAGTAAATCATATAGGGGCACGTTCCCAATTAGGATAATGAAATACACATCCTTTTTTTCAGACAGGCCATTACTTTACAGGGTAGGTACATAGAGATATATTTAATGTTGGTCTAGATATGCTATCTAATAATTGGATGGGGATTTAAAAAGAAATTCAATAATTTTAAAATTTTCATTTATTCATTTATGTACAATATTTAAAACTATTAACAACTAAATAAGTAATTAATGATAAAACAAATTCTTATTCATCACTATTTGGGTCACGTTGAACGCCCAACATAATATATAAATCGGCCGGAGTTTTAAAATTTTCCTCTACCATTATAGCCATATGTTCATTTTTAATTTTAAATCTTGCATCTTTCCAAGGCAAAATACCTGTTAGAGGTAATTTTTCAACTTCACCTATCTTGCAAAGTAACCTTTTACTTTGAAAAGGAAGATTTGAAGGGAAAATAAATATATATTTCTTTTGTTGTGATAGGTAATATATCCTCAATGGCAATCTAGATATGAGCAACTGCAACAAAACTACTCCCGTAAAGAAGAAAGCCACATACAAATGTATATCTTCAACATCACTAGATGGTTTATGTTCTGTATTGCCATAAAATGTTAATTCACTTTTAGGAGAACCATATAAAAGAATTACAGTTAAAACAATAATTACTGTTGTAATTGAAGTACCCAATTGAGTATAGAATATATATCTTTCTAGTGTACTCCTATAAATTAATTCATATGAATCCGGGATATTATCTATAATTTTAAGCTCAGCTTGTTTTGTTTTTTTAAACCATTTGGTAAAACACCTTTTACTTAGAAAACGAGGGTTTCTGTTTTTGAGAATTTGTATTTTTGAATAACTATTAGTATGAAATTTAAGTCCATTAATAACAGTGGATAATTTAGGTTTTAGATTTACCTCTAAAAACTTTCGACAAATTAGAATCACTGACATTTTAGTGTTTAATTATACCTTATTATACATATAATCATAATCAAATATAATTCCAATTTGGTTTCCGTTTTTAAATTAGAATTTAAAAGTAAGGTTAAGGTAAGAAAATTTTCTTCTATTTTTATAAATGATTATATGGTCTTTTTTCACTAAGCATACAGCCAACTTTTTTTGTAACCGATCGCTCATGACCACGAAGTCTCGTATTTTGTGCAGAAGTGTCTAGTGAGAGTAGTGAGAAAGGATGTGTTCTGTGAGTGAGTCAGGGTTGCCAAATTATTGAATTTTTTTGCGATTTCTTCAGGGCGGCTATTTTCAAACTCGAGAGAAAAGAATTAATTCTCTCAAGATGTGGAAATGTTTTAAAATCAGTGAGGATTAAAATTAGTAGAATTTTAATTCTCTCGAAATAAACTGAGAGAAATAGTCATCGAGTACTTACTGGCTTTAAAAATATTGTTTCGAGGTTGAATTTCTCATGAAAATCTTAAGAGAATAATGAGTACTCCCATAGTTTGAAAATAGGTCCCCTGGGGAATAACGAGCGTTTTTAAGTCACTACTCGACTTAAATCTAACCCACTGAACGTTATAATGGAATGATAGAGCATATATCCAAAAGTCATGAGTACTTCTAATCAGTTCAAACAGGTTCGGTTTTGCTAATATGTAATAATTTTAAATCAAAATTAATAAAAGCTGAGAAACTGAGGAATGCGTTATTATCCAAATTAATGTTTGAATAGATGCTACTGATATTAGTTTATTTAAATAAATATGTACACAACCATTTTCATTTCTTAGTTCCCATTATTTAAACAAATAAAAATGGTAATTGTTTAACAGGTACCGAATGGTATATTCGCTTAGCACGAATACTGCAAATCATAGGAATATAAAATGTACATTCCGTTAGAATTACACACTACACTTTCTCTACGCCTATTTTAGAAATAAAAAAATATCTTAAAAGAAAAACTAAAATTTCAATTTATAATTAACAAATTACTTGCAACTTAACAATGAATTTGAATCTGTTTCGGACATTTTTGCTGTTATTAACAATTAACTTTGATTTAAAAAATAATAATATTCCTGGACAGTCATTTTTATTTACATTAAATACATATTTTCTAGTTTTTGGGGTTTTATTTGTAAAACGGCATATTTTAGAGATATACGGAAATATTTTAGTCACGAAAATTGATTCAAATCTAGAAATAACAAATGATAATCTACGAAAAAAACAACAATTTTTTAGTCCTAAATTTGGGGGATTTTTAAATGTTATAAATTTTCATCAGAAACCATTTCGGACCGTTTTAAAAGCAATATATAATAAAAACGCGCATTAAGTTTCCAAAAGATGTGTGAAATTTTGTTACTTCAAGTTCTGCCTTGCCCTGAATGAAATAATAAAAATAAAGAATATGACTATAAACGAAGGGATAAAGTCAAATAAAACAGATTCTGACCAATTAATTAATGCCAAAGAGGAAAAACACCAATGGTCATTAATTGATTTTGAAATAGGAAGACCGTTGGGAAGTGGTATATTTGGCAACGTTTACTCGACTCGTGAAAAGCAGTCAAATTTAAAATAGCTCTTAAAAGTTGTTTAAGACAAATATTGAGACTAATCATCAAGAACAAAGAGAAATAGAAATACAAAGTAATTTTAAACATTCTAAGATTGATTGGTTCCTTCCATGATTCATTAAGAATGTACATGATAGTACTTAAATATGCCCCAAATTCTGACAATAAGTATAAAACATATTAATGTTTAGTATTTTCATATAGGTACTAATGTAATGCAGAATGATATTTTTCTGGCCTATCAACTGTAAACTATGTTAATTAATTTTAAATTAAATAAATCGGAATTTAATATAGAATCGAATTTAATCGGTGTTACGAATAATAATACATAAAATGAAACGTATCAAATGAATGTCTATGCCAGAATGCCGTGCTCTTATCGCAAAATATTCTTATGCGACCCAGTCCGACGTATCGTTCTACGAAATATGAGTAGCACTCCTGAATCATGACAGGGTGGTCCCAACCTAGCGATAAGCGAAACATTCGAGTGGTTACACAACAGCTCCAAAAGTGGCAGTACATATTAAGTAAAGGAGAAGATTTTCCAAATGTAAACACATTTCATATATTTTGTCACTTCAGAGTTCATTGAGTTTTTTCCATTATCAATGAAAAGTGGAGAGATGAAAGGAACAAAGTTTCTCTAAACTTGATTTTAAATTAATGTTTGATTTCAAAGATGATGTAACGATCTTTAAGAATGACAAATATTTGTTAAATGTTGCAAAAAGAAATAACGATAACCATTAAAAATAAATAAGTACCCTTTTTTTTTTGATCTGTGTACTTTAGGTTCTACCAAAACAAAAAAAAAATATACTTTGATCCCAAAAAAAGTACTAAATTATATAGAAACATCTACCCTAAATAAATTTGAACACATTAGTTTTTGCAAAACTTCCTGAACATGGGACTATAAATAATAGATCCTACACTGTTATTCTATTAAATGTATAGAGCTAAAAACAATTTTTTATTATTTAAAAAATCATTTTAGAATTAGACATTGAAATACTGAACAATTTAATTGTTTGTTGTAGGCAGACTTTGGAATCTGGCTGGGCTATAATTTATGGTCTACATGTTTAGTATACTAAACTTATAGCCTCTGTTTTATAGTTTTTTTAGTAGAATAACTCTGGGTGGTATGGGATAGATCTAACCTACCTGCTTATAACCAACAAAGATAATATAATGAAAAGTTGGCCTATGGTGCATAGGAATCCTTTGTTATGAATTATTAATTGGAAGACCTCCATTTGAAACTTCAAGTTTTGAAGAAAATTACAAAAAAATAGTATACTTCCACATGTATCTGAAGAAGCAGATTTGATTAAGAGGTTACTGGTTCTCGATCCGATTATGAAGTTAAGTTTGAGTCAGGTTCTGAAACAACCTTGGATTTTGAAACACAAAGAATTATTTTTGCACTAAGCCTAGATCATGTTTGTAATTTTTAGGATTTAGCTATACATTATAATTTATTATAATTATTTTTTATTAGTCAACAAGGATTTGTATGTGATTTAATAAAGAATTTTACTGCACGTTTTTTTTTTATAAAATCCAGAAGCAGCTAACATATTTTAGGTCTAACCATTAAAGCCCCCATAAACTACAATTGTATCTTGCAATTTTAAAGAATTAGGTGTCAAAAGGAAAAAGACCCAACAAATAAGAGAAGACAGCATTATTTTCGCTGGCGAGGAATACTTGCAGTTAGCAGCCCTTTTTCTAATCTTTGGATAGATAATAAATACACATATAAATTATAAACCTTATAGTAAAATCAAGTTTTTAAAAGAGGGGAAACTGCACAATAAACATGAACATTGAAAAGTTATAAAGCTCATTTCCTGACAAAGCTCTCAAATCCTTGTAACAAATGGGAAAATATAGAGATACCTAAAAAGTTACTCTATAATTACAAATTCCCAATCACAATTTTTTATGTTCTTTATAAAATTGTGAGACAAAAAGCAGGATACACATTTGGAGTCTGAAGAAAGCAGTTTTTTTTTAATACATTACTTTAAATTATTCAGTAAAATTAATAGTGTATTCAACAATTATCCAATTCCACCTAATCATTATACACACGTTTTTTTTAAACCAATAGGTTTTACCTAATTTTAAAATTTTCCATACTTCACTGTAAATCTGACCACCAATTTTAAGGAGCGCCATCTTTTTTTTTTGGTTGTAAGAAAAAAAAACATTTTTAAACAAACTTATATATTGTCATTTAACCTAAAATTACTTTTTTTTGGGAGCCTGTGGCTTTTCTTTCTTAGCCTTCTTGGTTGTTTTTGGCTTATCGCCTCCCTTAGCCATCTTCTTTTTACCATAAAGGACACCATTTCTAGATGCAGTTTTTCTGAGAGTAAGGAAAGTGGCAGTACGGATATGATTTCTCCTTGAACGAGCTCTGCGTAATTTAAAGCGATCGAGATCTGAAAGTTCAGCCCGCTGAAAGTAAAAAAAAAAAAAAAAATGTTGATTAAAAAGTTTAAAATTTTTTGTTTTAAATGCACAAAAAATATTCTGGTCAGATTAAAAATTGGCTTCATATGTGTATCAGCCGGCAATTCCTATCAAGAAAGTGGATCATCATAAATAAAATAATTTAAGTGAAAACGTTAAATAACAACTTAATTGATTGTTGTAACTAAAAGTATAAAAGAATGTATCTACAGTTAAAATGAGACCACTAATAAGTGTAATATGTCCAAAAAATATTCTAATGGTATATTATGTTACTAGGAGTAGAAGGGGAACATTATTTGTTGAACACAGAAACTTAGCAAAGCACAAAGAGCCTTGTAACCTATTTTTCTTTAATAATCAAAATAAAAACTAATATATCCTTAGATGTTTTAAAATGACATCAATGTGTCCAATCTAAATCAAAACAATTAATACCTTTATTCACTAAAATTTTGATGTTACAAAAAAAACAGTTTCATCAGTTTACATAAAAAAAATTATACATATAAAATTGAGTACAGTCCAGTGAAGATGTTAAAGGTTACAATATTAGAACAAACTTTCACAATTACAGATATTTTATACATGCACTATTAAAAAATATTGAAAATATTATATATTAATATCAAAGTTGATGACTGTGAAACTCAGTCAAGTTGTAGAAACAAGCTAATTTTTCAACTTAGATAAAATATGCCATTTTTTCCATTAATTATACAGGAAAGGGAACGAATAGGGGTGATCTATTAATAAATATTGTTAGGGCATGGAAAATTATTAGAAACCAATTGCTGTAGGTACTTTTTATACTAAATAATTGATTGGTAAACTTTTTGTGAGACTTGACAACAGTGTAAGATATAAAAGTAGCCTCTCTGAGCTTTGATTTAAGACAATTTGTGAAATATTTTCATTTAAAAAAATTGTGTCATTAATAATTTGCATAAGATATGGTACTAAGATTTTTGTTTAGAATAGTGATACCTATAAGTTCATATGCATAGTTTCTTCATACATGAAAAGAGCTTAAACAGCCAATGACCATCATTTTTATGAGCTCTCTAACAATGAATTATATATTAATGAAAATTTTTCCTTTTTATGAGAACATGGTATTATGTTTACAATTAACACATACCTTTTCCTTTGATACAACTTTTTGGGCCCAGACTGATTGTGCCCATTTTTCATCTATGTTGGCATCTGTCCATGCTTTCCTTACAACACGGGTAGATGCTGCAAATGGAAACTTAATACGAAACTTAGTTAAATGCAATTCATTTAACCTTAGTTGTCCCCTAGGTACATTGCTATTGGGTCCATCAACTAAAACCTGTTAAAAAATAAAAAGTTAAACTTAAAATTTTAAAAAATATTAAATTTCCAGTTATAAATGAAAATTGTTCAGTGGTATAATAAGCTTCAGATATGTATCAGTCGGCAATTCCTATCAAGTTGGATCATCATGTTAACTTTACAAAGTAATTAAATTAAATAATCTATAGGAAAATGGTGTGTCCATAACCTAAAATAACTACTTACCCTTGTTTGGTCTATTACATCCACAATACTAACGAGTTTGCCTTTGTAAGGACCGTCGGATACAACGGCTACACGGCCGGTTTCTACAAACCTTTTGAAAGGCTGAAAATAAGAGAAACTGTTACTATACACATCAGCACATTATAAATTAATAAGAAAAAAAAAAATAGACAAGAGCTATGTTTTTAAAATAATCTATAACAATACAAAAATGAGGAACCTTGGCAAATGTTTTAAAATATACATATTTCGTTTTTTAATGAAAAAAACAACAAATATTGTGAAAACCTCTTACCATGCTTTGCCAGAAATAAAAAGAAAGATGGCGGAACTTCACCGGAAACACCAGTTTTGACAATGACAGTGATCTACGTTCTTGGTGACATGTCAGGATAGGATGTTCTTTCGTTCGCTGTTGGTGTAGTGTCCGCCAGTGTAAATTACACCAGTTGCACCACCTTATTTACCTACTTTACTTCTTCCTTATTCCTGATACACATGTCGAATGTAATTCACTCCTGCTAAATAGCTGGTGGAGAAAATATCCACCAGTGGACACCACATCGGCGACAGAAAGATGTAGTGGATTTTACACCGGCCAAACAAAAGGTATGGTGTGCGTTGGTATATGAATGAACTATACCAAAACCACACACCAACGGACACTAAACCTTTTGTTTGGCCCGGTGTAAAAACCACTATACCTTTGTGTCGGCGATGTGGTATCCACTAGTGGATATTTTCGAACTCCACCAGCTATTTAGCAGGAGTAAATTACACTCGACATGTGTATAAGGAATAGAGAGGAAGTAAATTAGGGTAAATAAGGTGGTGTAACTGGTGTAATTTACCTATAAGCTCCATTCTTGTGACATTTTTTACTAGCACAGGCAGTTCGCATTGAGAATATTTGTATCCTTGTTTATCGATATGTAAAATAAGAAAGTGAGAACAACAACTAACTATCGTATGCACTTTATCGGATGTGGATATTCAAACAGAAGTATCCTTGGATAAAAGAACAAAACAAGAAAAAAGAAAGTGTTCTGCCATGGAGAAAGGATAATTAGGCATTCCAAACAAATGAATTGCCAGTGGAAAGGTTTGGTATATCTAAGGGTGGCGACATACGGTGTACTCTATCTACTTTACGTAAAATCATGAATAATGGATTACATTTAAATATTTTATGTCAAACACAATACAAATAATATTTAAAAAACCCACCTAAACATTTCTTTATAAATTGGCAGGCTTAGCGACTACCACTTCGAATAGAAATAGTGTCCAAGTTGCAAGACTATGTCGCTACCCCCTTAGATATACAAGAATTTCCCACTGGCACCTATTGTTTGACAGGTCGTTGGAATGCCTAATTGTTCTGCTTCCTCCATGGTGTTCTGTGAAAGTTTATTAAACGTCAAAACGTAATTAACCTAAGATTTTTGAAAATGATAATATACCATAGTTTTGGTAAATCACTATAGAGTTATTATTTATTTATTAATATTTGTCACGCAATGTAATTATTTCCTACACTTTAGTAAAATATTGAATAATTTTTTAACTATCATGAACATAACAAGAATAGCTAGGGTGGTAAGAACAGGGCTAAAGAGCCCGTCTCTTACCGCTACATTTATCATGCAGTTACCAAATACAAATCAGTTAAGGTATGAAATTATTGTAATATAATGTATTGTTGATACGTCTTATTTGGGATATATTTTAGCTCCTATGATTTAGTCAGATTAAGTCATAATAATTCAAAGAACAGACCACCTCTCTACAAAACTAAAGAAGCCAAAAAAATACGTTATTACATAGTTGAAAAATATGTACAGTATTTAAAAAAATTGGAAGTTATTCTAGAAAAAAGATTTCCTGGTGCAATGAAAGTATATAAACTATTTATGGAAGGTGTTGGAAAATTTGTCACTGACACTAAAGATTTTTTTAGAATTATTAGATTACTGAATACACCAGGAAAAAGTTTTCATGATTTACATAGGACAGAAATGGAACTGTACATTCAAATGCCAAAAGATATGCAAAAGGTTGCTCCAACTCTGATATTGTCATCAATACCTTTTGGGACAGTTATTTTACCATTGGCTTACATGTTTCCTCGTCACCTATTGTGTTCACATTTTTGGACAATACAACAAAAATCTGAATTTCAGATTTTAAACCTTAAATATAGACTTGCCCAAAATAGGCCAATTTTCAGGCATTTACAAATTCAGCTAGATTTTTTAAAGAGCCACTCTTTATATAACCCCTGGAAAGATATTCTTGGGATGTTAGCAAGTGGTCAGCAACCTTCTGTAAGTCAGATTCTTAAATGTAAAGACTTATTTATGTCTGAGCCCTACCATCTTTTGTATTTAAGTAGAAGCCATGTGGTAAGTGTTTCCTTTCATACTTTTTTTTTTAGTTTTGTGTAGTGATATTTCTGAAGATTTGTTGCTATCTCTATTATACTTAACATAATATGAAAGAAGCTATATTCTTTGTAGTCTTATACAATTATAATTAAATATATCTTCATTGACCCACTTCTAGGCCCGTATTATAAATCAATCTCAGCTGAGTCATCCTTGAATGAAAATCGATGTTTCAGGTGGTTCCAGTGTTGCACTGGAATTTAGAGGTGGTTGATATATCATTACCAGTTACTTTTCACCAATGATTTGAAAATCACCTGTGCTTACCAGGGAATCGCCTACTATAGGATGGTTTTTAGTTTTTATTTGAGTGGGTTGAGCAGTATTTTTTATTGTCATATTCATCTATATAGTTTTGAGAATGTCCCAACAATTAAAATCATAGAGGATAAAGTTTAGTAGAATTTTGAACTTTGTATCCCTATTTTTAACATAACATTTGTCAAAAAAGTTTTTTTTAATTTTTTTTAAACTACAAATTCAGATAAACATATGAAATTGAATCATCCTACTCTGTGTCCTTGGAAGAAACATCAGTAATAATTAAGTCACAAAAAATTGGAGGCAACTAAAACTTTTTTTTTTTAGAAAAAGAAGATAAGGTATAATATATTAAAAATATTCTTTCAAATCACAAAATATCTACATAAATTCCAATTTTTTTTTAATATTTTGGAACGTTACTATAAGGAAAACATGGAAACAAACGTTAAAATATTAGAAAAAAAAGTGCTTTCATTTATATTGTTCTTTTATGAAAACAATTGATTTAAAAATTAGATATGGATTTGTTACTACCTTGTCAGACTCACCGGAGATCTGTTTATAAATATGGGCCCTAGGGTTGCTGCTCTTTTAATTATTATTTTTGAACATTATAGTTTGTTAATCAAACTATGTTTGGATTGTTCTATCACTCATAAAAATATTGATTGATAATTTTCAAGCAAGGCATTTATTTTAAGTTTTTAGAATGCAAGAGTAAAAGTGTAAACAAAAGCATCTTATTTCATTAATCAATATTTTTCAGAAAATTTTTGAAACATTTACAATATAATAAGCTAGAAGTGACCTGCGAGAAATATGCATTGGCAAAAGTAGATACATAGGGGACAGATCACTTCTTTAACAAGGATTTATATTTCCCTTTGGTTGTTCTCTTTTCTTTTTGTATGCACCTCAGGCCACTTCACACTTGTCATGCAGTATAGACTTGATTGGCAAAATCACAAAATTCCTCATTAATTATTAATAAATCTTAAGATAAAAATACTTTAAATAAAGCTATTTAGCAATAAATAATTATTAATTATTTACTAAATATTGAATATAATGCTTTAGGTGCATCTTTGCAAATCTCATGAAATGAGTGTAGGGTTTTTCTTCAGAAGAGTTCGATTATCAGAGAGAGCCTATATTTTAAAAGAAATGGACAAAGCAATAATAAGAGAAGGTGGAGTGGAGAAATTACCAGTTGATGCTTTGAAAAAATGCTGTTATATTAGAGGTAATTATTGTTGGGTACCAAAATGGCTGTTTCAAATATAGATTTCCTATTTATTTCAATTTTGATACTAATTTTTCTGTTATTCAAGATAATGTTTCTGACAAACAAAGCGGCACACCTCTGATTTTTGTTATAAGTTGCATTTTTATTCAAATTTGTAATAAGATCAAATTAACAAAACAACACAAAATAATCTTCCCATTCCTTCTTGTTTTTTTTGCTATTATTTTTTGCTTTATTCCAGGATACTTTTTGTTTCTTCATACATTCAGCTAGTGTAGTATTCTACCTTTTTCTTAGTTTTCCTGCTTCATTTGTGCAGTTATATTGTCAATCATAATCTTTTATCTGCCTTCTTCCATATGTATTGTTTTCAAATAATTTCAGTTGTTTTCTCTCTATACTTTCTATGATTGGTTCTACTTTTAGGGCATTTCCTATAAACTTTTCTTATAAACGTTATTTAACCGATATTATCAGTCATGTTTTCAATTCTAGTTGATCTATGCATCTCTTTTCAATCTAGTAATAGCTATTTATATATTTAAAATAAATAATATATTGTTACCGTTAGGGTATTTAATAATATTAAAAAATATTTAACAAATAATTTTTTCTATTACTACTCTCCAAATTTTTTTTTGAAAAATACTATCACTAATTTTTTTTTCTTTTAGGTTTGAATCCCACAAATTTGAAAAATGAAGAAATGACTAGGTACCTCTCAGATTGGATCAAGTTATCTTCTAACATTAATAGACATTGTTATTCTTTACTCCTTCACGGCCCCATTTTATTAGGCTATAACTTACCATCGAACTGGTATTTAATTTATGAAGATAAAAATTGATATGTATTTTTCGAAATTTATGGAATCTAGTCACTAATTTTAAAATTCAGAGGATAAGACTCAAAGTGATAAAAAAATGAATGTATTCACAGAATAGATGATGAACAATACAGAAAAAAAAGGTGCCAAAACCCTGGCCACTGTAGCCAAGCCTTATGCATGGTAGAGCATGGTCAAAGTACAATAGAAATAAATGTATTTTCACTGTTGTTTCATGTTCACGTGAAATTAGTTTGCTGAGCGTACCTCTGTGGTGGAGCTGAAGGACAGAGGTTTCTATTCCTTCTACTTCAAAGTGCCGACCGTTATTTTCTTTTCTGTATTGTTCACCTATTCTGTGGTATTGTGATCTAACGAATTTGGAGTCGGCAATTTATTTAGTTGTGTCTTAGATTAATTTTTAATGATAAGTAATCAGGCAGAGTTTAAACTGCACAATGAATTTGTTCTCTATCCTACAACTTATCTAAAAAAAGGTTTCAATAATTTCACTATTTGTAGGTTTTTCTAATTAGGTTTTTACAAGCAATATTTTTTGACTGATAAAAATGACATAATTTTAATAAATGATATCTGCATGGTTCTTGACTAAAAAACAGTTAATTTTAACTGCTTGTTAAAATCAAATTTTAGTAAAATGTTAATATATACCGTGTTCCAGAATGGACTCGCCAATGACATTACACATATAGAGGGTTATTCTGTCAATACATACAGATACAGAAATTTAAAAGAACGATTATATACCTTACAATGAACTAAAGTATAATAGGAACATGAATTAAACAGACAGACACAGTACGGTATATGTTCTGCTTTTAAATTTCCCTACCTGAATTAATAATATAAAGTGACTACAACCATTCACTTTTACATAATCACAGAATTTCTATTATTATTTTATTAAGTTGTTTTATTGTTATTGAAATAAATTATTTTATTTTAATGAACATTACAAATTTATTTTTTAATTTTTTTAATTCCAAAAAAACATCGATACCCAGACAGCACACCAAATCCTTTGGATATCTACTGAACATCCCAATATCCACTGAATGTCCAGTCCATGGTAGATATCTATTTTATATCCATGAAATGTAATTTATAGATATGCAAATGTCCATAAATAATAGTAATTATATAGCAAATTATTAAAAAATTACGCCATGGTGCTCGCCATTATGGCTAATAGTACCGTTCAGATATTTAAAATTAATTTTTTTAAGGTGTATTCAATATCCCATGAACATCCACTAAATATATCAAAGACTAGGCGCGAACGCAAACCATCGTGGATATCCACTAGATGTTATTTGATTCTGCTTACTAAGTATAGATGGCGATACCACTATCGCATCTACTCATGCTCGACCCGCCGTAATTGAGTTCGATCGAAATGTGTGTCCTATTATTCACTCCATTAGAGACGAGTCGAGAATTTTCATTTATTGCTGAAGAGTCCTAATAAGGATGACTTTGTCCTTAGTGGGCAAAATCAAAGGTAGAGTGTTGAAAATATTTTGAGTGTTGAAAATATTTTTTATCTCTATTTTCTTTCGACGTTATTCAAAAATCATTGGTTACTTTTGAACCTCTACTAAAGATACCCATAAAATATTTTGCTGAATATCCGAATATCTTCTATATCCTGGGATATAGACGGACATTTGGTTGGATATCCATATTGGATATATTGAATATCCACAAAATATATTCTATGGATATCTCTGTGATTTCTTGTATTTTCTGGAAGATACCCATTAGATATTTTGCTGAATATCCATTAGGATATCTTCTATATCCTGGATATAGACGGATATTTGTATATCCATATTAGATCCACGGAATATTTCTGATATCCTGTGGATATATTGGATATCCACAAAAGATATTCTGCGGATATCTCTGGGATTTGGTGTGTTGTCTGGGTAGGAGCAGGTACCACTTAAAAACGAAAAAGAAAACTTGGAAATCAAATCCTAAAATAAAAGAGTGTATGTTATCGAACGCACATAGAAGTGAATATTTTTAGACGAATTCGCTCCGAAATAAAATCTGCGTATACAAATATCTATCACACAGCTGCATGAACATTCTATTAAAGTAGGAGCGCTCCCATTGAACCCGCACAGGGCGGCCGGCATTTCCGCAGCATCCATCCATTGCCTCGGCATAATCAGACCTAAATAGTGCTAAAAACTAAAAACAAAAAAAAAGCGGTATGATACGTAGCCGACGAAATCTCGTCGAGTTCGCGCATCATTTATTGTGGTGTGGCATATGGATATCTGATTGGCCGTGGGCCGATTAAAATTTATTTTCGCGCGTTGTTTTTACCAGCTAATTCGTCAAATTCGAAATCCAATAAACTCATTTGGTCCAAAGTTGTATACTTAGGTATTATGGAAACAGAATTATAGTCATCAAAGTACGATTACTTTAAACGAGTAACGAATACTTATTAAAAGTAACAATAATTGACATCTATATGCAGACTGACCGGCACGTTTGTCTTTATACCATGAATTTTGCCCTATAGAGAATACGAATCATCGCCGGCCGCATATTCGGAAACCGCCGACACGTTAGGTACTCGGAAGAATTCGATGCCGCGAATGACAAACTCGTAAAATCCCGACGTGTTAGAATACGTCGGCGATTTTTGAAATAAAAAATAAAGAAATGTTTGTTTACTGAACGAGTGGATATCAATCATCACGAGACAATTTTAGTATTAGTTGCCCTTTTCTATTGCCTATGATATGCAAGTTTCTATTCAGATTATTTTTTAATTTATTGTTTATGCCATAATATGTAAATGGTCATAGTACTCTACTGGAAATTGCAGCCGTGGTTTCCTATATTTACGAAATTACTTGTTGGTGACTATATCTCTGTAGGCCAAAATAAAAAAAAAAAAATAGTTTCGTCCTGTGGTCGAGCCTTACCCTGGTTATAGAACTCTTATCAGGAGATCGTATGAAGGTAGAGGATTGAAAATGGAAAATGCTCTGTAAAATTACTATTTTAGATTTAATAATCAATAATTGAATTTTTAAATGAACAATTTGTTAAAGGCTAAAGTTACTCTATTTTCAATACTATTAGATCGTGTGGAATATTTAGTCAAAGAATACAGAGGATCACTTGATAAATCGTTTTTTGAAGGGTGTTTATAAACTTCGTCCTACATTTCCTAGATATTGTCATACGTGGGACCCGTAATCTCTTATTATATTTATACTACTTGCTCTTTCCACAGCACATAGGATAAAAACTATTTCAAAAATAGAGATAGGGAATACCTGGGGGAGAAAATTGGGATATTAATGCCGAAACTATTGAAATCATCCGGTCCAGGTCATGCTCAGCCTAAGTTAATAATACCTTGCTCAAAAAAAAAGTGTCGCATCGGTATTATTGTTTTATATTGAGAAAACTAAATTAATAAGGGGTAATACTGAGAATTTACTAATTACACATCGTAAGCCTTACCATGCAGCATCCTATGAGACTGTTTCAAGGGGGATAAAAAAAAAAGTTAAATAAAGAAGGCACTGATGCGAATATTTCTTAAGCCTATAGTATTTAAGGCATGCCGCTTCTTTAGCAGCATTTAGAGCGGGAGTTAACATAGAAACGATTAGAGCTGCAGCCGGTACGTTGATCAAAGATTTCCCAGAAATTTTATAAAGTTTATAACAGGCCGCTTATCAATAACAATGAACTAGTGAGAAATATTAACTCCTGATTTACAAATTAAAAATCTAAAGTTTGTTTAATTTTAGAGATTAGCCTAATAGAATATATTTACACCTATTCGTATTTTGATATGGCATTAGATTATAATTAAAACAGTTAAATAATGAAAACATATAATTTGTTACTTTGTACTCTTTTGTATTTTTTTTTAATGGAATTGTATAAGAATTTTGATAAAATTTTATTAATTAAAGTTACTTATCATTATCATAAGGACTTTATTTATTTTAAGGACTTTACTTAAAAAAAAGGGCATCGTAGAATATCGCTCCCGTGCTTTAAACAACTACATGTGTACTCTATCAGGACAGGACCAGGAAGTATAATTTAAGATTAAACGACTTACCTGTAAGGAAGTTCAATCGTAATTATACGACTGGTCCAGTCCTGATAGAACATCCCTCCCTTTAAAGTAAGGGCTTACTTTTGTACATTACCCAACCCGAAAGGTCGCGATTACTAAAACGCGTAATGAAGTATGGGTGATGTGATGGGACAGAAAATTGATTTGTTTTCTTTAAAAATAGTGTACGCTTGCATAAAATGAAGCAACTACATGTGTACTCTATCAGGACTGGACCAGTCGTATAATTACGATTGAACTTCCTTACAGGTAAGTCGTTTAACCTTAAATTATTGTGTAAAAGGAAAATAACTCTAGGTACACCAAAAAGAGGAAAGTACAACCTACATCCCATTAGTCGCCGAAACAACACAGGGAGGAAAGAAAATAATTTGCAGTAGAAGAAAACTAATTAAAATAGAGTTACGAAAGCACCTCATTCGTTGGGGACGAGTGTTAAAAATAATGTGGGATTAGGTGGTAATAAGTCAAAAAATTAAACTTAATCAAAGAAGTAGTTTAAATCAGTATTTAGATAGAATAATTAAAATAAATGTTTTACAATGTGTGATGTGAATAAAATAGGGTATTTAATTATATGTACTTGCACAAAAAAGGGAGAAAGGATATATCTTCTATATATATATATAAAAATGAATTGCTGTTCATTAGTCTCGCTAAAACTTGAGAACGGATTTATCTTACTCTTGAAATGTTCGTGAAGGTATAGGGAAGGTGTAAAAGGTGAGAAAAATTAGAATAACTGCCGGGAAAACCATAAAAACAGCCCTTTTCTATTTCCCATACAAACGTTATCTACTCATCACAAATAAATAATATATAAAGTGCAAAATGGGAATTTTTAAGAAAATTGGACAAATAAAAGTTGTTTACGAGATCATTCTCTATAATTTTTGTTCTATACAAGATTTCTCTAAAATGGTAGTAACTAGACAGAAAAGTCATGTGTTAGACGCATCAGATATATAGTTTCCCCATTATAGTGTTAACTACTAGTACATTTACCTTAACGTTTTTATGTTTTATAAACAAGTAATTTGATTCATTATCATTTACCTCATGCCATACTTTTGATTTCGATTATAAAGAAAATACTCTTACCTCAAACGTCGAGTCATTATAAGAAATTAAAAAAAATACTTATCCATCTATATCAGCATGCAACACTAAATTCACAAAACAACAGTTAGGCGAGTGAATCACAAAACCTACAATAAATTACAACTCCCAGTAAAATAAGCCTAGTGACGCCTAAGTGCCGTGGGGCAATGCACCCTCCACAGTAACATTATATTATTACTTCCCTAAAATAACCAGACAAATATTAAATACTAAAAACTCACTAGGTTTTTTTATAGATAGTGTTATAGGTATTAAAATAGACTTGTGAAGATTTTCAGTTTAGTACTATTCACAAATTATTGATAAACATGAAAATATTTAGAACAATGATTCGATTTGTATTTCATATTGTCAGAAATGAAACACGTTATTGAAAAGTATTTATTTATTTGTCAAAACATACAACTTTTTTAATTAAAAATATCTTATTAAAACCATTGCCAAGAAATTTTCATTGATCTTCCAATAAAATAAAAGAGGGTAGGTCTCCTAATTTTGGTCGAATTCGAAGATTTATTTTCTGATTGGAATCTACTTCATCATTAGATTCGCTTTTAATAGAATTTTGTGCATCTATCTTTTTATCACTATAATAACGAATTGCAGGATTTACTTCAGGTTCAATTTTTTCTTCAATTTTATTACAACCAACCAAATTATTATCTATTTTATTAGTGATATTATCTTTGATACTTTTGGAAGATTTCTTGGCAAATTTGTGTTTATTGTAATCTGAATATTTTCTTACCATCCTTCCATGAGGATAGGGACATCTTGTTTTTAGACAGGCACCTTTTTTCTCAAAATCTGGACACAAAAACTGGTGACGCTTGTCACACTAGAAATAAAATGTTATTAAATTGTTCTTTAACTCAAAAGACCATTTTTTTATTATACTATACTCTTAATGTGAATTTTCTATTATAGCATCACTTCTGAATAAACATTTTTATTCCGACGGATGAGAGCTAGTTACAAAAAAAAAAAAATACAAAAATATTACCTCAGATGCTTTCTTGCAGAATCCTTCTAAGAAGTCCTTGCAAATATCAGCTTTAGGACTTATTCTAACATGCAGGTATGGACAGCTATCTTTAGAACAAGCTCCTTCCAAATAAAACTTACAGGTAGGCATTTTTTCAGCAGATACATTATGTGACAAAGAACATTTTGTATCAATACAGGCACCTTGAAGGAATCTATAAAAACAAAATAGTAACACAATGAAATCTTTTTTTTTGTTTATATCATACTTTGTACAGAGAGCAATTTGATCAGGATCATGTTTTCGGGGACATTTTCCTAAATCTTTTCCCTTGCATTTTCCAAATTTTCTGTAGTAAGGACATGGAATATTGCATTTCTTCAATTTTTCTTGAGACACTTTTACTTTTTTTGTAGAGAACCTGAAACAAAACACTGACCATGAAATATAAAAATCTCATATATTTTTAAGTAAATTTCAATGCCTGAACTAATGTATGTTCAAATTTTTGAAACATCAGTTAAAAGAAATGTATAGTTAATAGTGTGCTTTTTGAGTACAGTTTTATGATAAGTCCAAACGACAAGTTTCCCCCTATACTAGATTTTATTAAAATATCATGTCATAGCATAGTAGTGTGCATAAACTATGACAAGTGGCTGGTGTATGTTTGGGGAATAAGTTGGACATTACAGAGTTCCAAATTGTTTGGGATGGGCATGGTTCAGTAAAAAGTGGACATATAATTCTTCTGCTTTAAAAACAAAATGTTAAATTTGATATCAAGGCGTGCAGCAGATCCTCAAAAATTCTTAATTTATTGCCAGAACCATCAAGTTCCTTACACCGTATGTATATTTAAATAAAAAATATATAGTTACAACATTGCATTAAATTATTACTTACAAATTTAAATTATTTTAGGTGCAACCAGGCAGCTAATAATATTGAAAACTCTCCCAAAAGTCCAGATTAGAACAGAAGGTATTAAATATTTGACACCTACTTATTCAATGAAAAGAAAAATTTCTTGATTAAAGACATTGGGACTCAAACAGTACTTTACTAGTTCATTTTTTAATTTAAAATACTCAATTTGTTTTCAGCTGAATCCAAAAAATTGTCTACTAAAAAATATACTACTGCATTCAGGCAACGATTTTACTAAATGATAAAAATAATATTGACTCAAAGACCTTTGTTTTTGAGAATCCACTGATTAAGCACAAAATAAAAACTTCAAATACAGAAGGTAAGTGTGAATTTCTAGATTAGACTAAGGATTTTGGTACTGCACTTCATAAATTATTTCTTGATAATGTGGACTTTTATATGGAGATTAACTACTTGCTCTATTAAAGGACTGCTTTAATGTACCTATTAACTCGAACCATTTTAAAGAAAATATTTTAATTTCTATTGCTCTTTTTAAATCTAACATTTTCAACTATTTCTTCTACAAGTTTTATACAAAATATACCTATTAACTTGAACTTACATAATTAATGGTTATAGTAAATTACATAAAATTTTGTTTCTCACCTTGAATTTTTTTTATATATTCTAGAAGATTTGGCTTCAGACACTCTAACAATCTTGAATCTGGTTTTACTCGAAGGGTTCTTATGATTAGATAAAAGTAACTTTCTTTTTTCTATTTTAATCACTTTCTGTAGCCTATTTGGTGTGTTTTTGTACATAATTCCAGAAATATTCAATAAACTTCTATTGGTCCTTAGAGGTACAGTCTTGGCAATATCAGTTATACTTAAAAATCTATTAATGAACACATATTTGGCATTTTTGTGTGTAATGCTTAAAAGAGTTTTACTTCTATTATCTAACTTAAATCTAGTCCTTAATTTCACTGGGCTGGAACTTTTTACTAATTTATTTGAAGTTTCTCTCCTGAGTTTGTACTTGCTGTTGAAGACCAATCTATTTTTTGTATTACTTTCAGGGCTCTTATTTAATGTACACGACTTAACTGCTTTAAATTTTGTGTAAATTGAAGTTCTTCTTATTCGTTTTGATTCTTGTACAGTTTGTTCTTTTACAGGTTTTCTAATTAATTTTGTTTTGGAAGAGTACATTATAATATTTTGTTTTGGTTCTTCTGCATTAGTTTTTAGAGGTACATTTTTGTAATCTTGTGAACTTGGAACTTTTTGCAATATTTTAGGATTAATATGTATTTTACTATTTTCTCGAGGTAAGCTAAAGGCTATATTTGGATTGACATGAATGTTTCCTGAAAAGGTAGGCGGATTGCTTGGGATATAATTAGGATTAAGGAACACTTTTTTGTTGAAATGTGGATTTACCAAAACTTTAGATGAAGCACTCTGTACATTCGAAACGAAATTTTGCTTAAAATAAACGAATTTATTATTGGATCCAGACGACATGGCAGGCTGATTTCCGATTTCGTGGAGATAATCTAAAAAGAAAATAATTTTGCAAAAGCAATTGTGAAAAAGCTTTAATCTTACTTGGAGTCGAATAATTCTGCATGATTTTTCGTAAAATTCTTAATTATGCAGGTACTCCTAAAATATTAAAAATATTACGTCTCGACTGATGACTCTTCCATAAGGAATGTAAAAAATGTAATGTCAAAGTCAAACACAGACAGCGTTGCAGGGTAGCCAACTTTTCAAATTCCATTTACGATACCGCGCAATTCAAACTACCGTACCTCCCAGTACCGTACACTTTTATTTTGTAACAAACTATATTTGTGTAAATCTCTTTGTCGGGTAACTAAAAAAAAAGGTCCTCTTCATATTATTTTAATTCCTTCTGCCTAACTTATATTTTTGTGAAAAACATGTGCTGTAAAAAGGTTAAAATGGCATTTTTACATTGGGCAATGTCATTTTAATCTTCATTAAGTTATTTAATGGAGTCGGTCCTTGCACAACTCAAAGTCTTTGCTAATTCTGTTGAAAATACCGTACGTTTACCGTACTTTTATGTGCTTTTCTACCCTTGCGTTCCAATCCCCCGTTGCTTTGCCTATACCGGGTGTTCATTTTAAAGTGTTACAGTCAAATACCGCCGAAAATATGCATTTTAGAAAAAAAAGTTTCAGACAAAAGTTTTATAGTTTTTTGGGGGAAATATTTTGGCTAAATTCATTTTTTTGTAGTTGGCCATAATATGGCCATATCGAGGTGGACTTTGTTTTTTAAATGGGAATCCCATTTTTTCTTACATATTCTTAAAGTACATAAAAAAATAAGAAACTTTTGAGGGAAATATTTTTTTTATTGGATTTTTACTTTTTGAGTAACAGCTACTTGAAAATGTTGCTGCGCGAAAAAAAGTTGGCCATATTATGGTTAGCTATAAAAAACGATTTTAGCCAAAAGTTTTTCCCCACAAAACTATAAAACTTTCGTCTGAAACGTTTTTTTTTTATAAAAAGCGGTATATAGCTGTAACGCTTTAAGTTGAACACCCGGTATACTTTAGTTTCATATTTCAAAAACACTGCAAGTACTCTTACGAGGGGAAATACTTGTCTCTTGCTGTTTGTAATCCTGAACTAGTTTTGGCGAAACCAAAACAGCTCCAAAGGTTCTGGAACAGTTACGAAAGTGAACGAAAACAAAGTTTTTCTACACCCGTATTATAATAATGCACTTATATGCCCATAATCCGTTTCATAATGATACCCATTATGATACAGATTTTTCATTACGATACAGATTTTTAATCAATAGAAACCTACAATTTTTCAATCAAGCATGCTGTTTGACGTTTGTCCTAGGTTCCTATGTAATTATTTTAGTTGTCAAAACGTATTAAATTTTCGTAGGTAGCTAAACTTCGATAATTATAATATTAAAATGTCTGATATTAGCGATATAGAAGACTCCTCCACACATATCGGAGAAAGCAGAAAATACAGTACAAAATATTTTACCGCAAAAATCTAGGAAAATACCAATACCTGAAGTAATACCATTAATTACAATTTTGTAGAATTTTTTATAGAAATACGAGTAATTACTGTTATTGTGTTCAATACCAATATAAATATAATATTTATAGGTCTTGATTATTTATCGGGTGTAGAAAAAATAGCGTATGCAACTCTCATGTAATGGTTATTAAAACACTCGCATAAACCATACGAAACTCGCCTTTGGCTCGTTTCGTATCCCGGTTAATGCTCGTGTATTAATAACCATCATTACATGATCGTTGCATAATATACTATTATGTGAATGCTTATGAGATTTCTGTTAAAAGTGTTGCATACCTATTTGAGTATCAGTTGTTAATAAACAAAAGACATTTATTACAAATGTATTATAGAAAAAATAAAATAGTGTAACTAATTAACAAAAATCAAATCCTGGTAGATAAGGTCTCGTAATTCGGTAGATGAATTCCTAAATCGGTAGATTTACAGAAAAATCGGTAGGGTTGGCAACACTATTAGAGAAAAATGCATATTTCTATAACCGTTAAGGTGATTACAGCACCCCCTTATAATTTTCGGACAAGGATATCCCAAAAAGTAATTTTTTTAAAAAATTAAAATTTTGGCAAAATATATTAGGCAATAGTATCTAGAATATGCATATATTTTAAGGTTTTAATTCCTTCCAGTTTCTGAGAAAAAAAATCAAAGGGCTTTAAATTTTGAAATATGACAATGAAAATAAATGCATTTCTCAATAGCACAATTCTTAATATAATCCCTAAATTTAAGCTCTTAATCTTTTGTTAATGATTTTTTAAAATTCGCCAAAATTAGTAGCTAAAACGCCTTATTAAGTGCTATTGGGTGCTATGATTGAACGTTTACGTTAAAAGTAACGAGGCAAGTTCGGATGATGGAAAACTGTTAAATTAGAAGATAACAGGCGGAAAATAACAGTAACGTGTTGGAAAAAGTTTTCCATTATACGAACTTGCCTCATTACTGTTAAAACTCGGCCTAACATGTACGTTACGGATAACGTAAACGTTCAATCATAGGACCCATTGTCTGGTTTAAACTGGTGTAAACTGTTGTAAATCGTTGCAAGAAACGAATGATGACTCAGAGTGTACGATACGATACTTACAGACGCGTTACACTAGAAAGAAGCACTTAACGAGGCGTTTTATCCACTAATTTCGGCGAATTTTAAAAAATCATTAACAAAAGATTAAGAGCTTAAATTTGGAGATTATATTAAGAATACTGCTGTTGAGGAACGCATTTATTTTCATTATGATATTTCAAAATTTAAAGCCTTTTGATTTTTTTCTCGGAAACTGAAAGGAATTAAAACTTTAAAAAATATGCATATTTTAGATATTATTGCCTAATTTATTTTTCCCAAATTTATATTTTCTAAAAAAATTACTTTTTGAGATATCCTTGTTCGAAAATTATAAGGGGGGTGCTGTAATCACCTTAAAGTTAGCGATCTATTTTTTTTTAAACTTTATTAATGTTCTGACAACATTTGTCTCGATATATATTTACAAAAATTTTCAATAATTCACATAGCTAGCCGCAGGGTGAAGTTTTGGATGCGCAATTTTGATAATTTAATTTTCCTAACTTTTAAAAAAAACTTTAAACATTTTTGAAATTCCTGAATTGCCATTAGTTGCTCACATTTCTAGTAAAAGTCTGCAAAAAATTAGAATTTTAGATCGTATACTTAAATTAATACAACGGTTAATGTTAAGGGAAATTTAGTTTTTCTAATTCGAAATCAGTCACGTTTAAGAGCCATTTACAAAGTTAGGTCTTATTAAAAAAAGTTATACATTTCCATTTCCAATGCCCCAGGCTGTTTTCTACAAGATGGTATAGGTTTTTATACCTCTGAATCACTAAAACTCATAATTCCATTGCGAGTTTACTCCACTATAAATGGCCCGACTCTTTTGCATATTTATAAAAATATGACTCCGTCTGTGGAGAATATTTAAAATAAGTTCGCCGAAAAGCCTAGAAAATTAAAACTTAGTTTGGCTTAATAGGCATTTTTTGTTGGCAATATAGCTTGAATGTTGTTTCCTTTAAATTTTATTTTTCCAGGTCAAATAAATTTATGTAGTATGTACCTTTCGTTTTCATTAATAAAAATAACAAAAAACTTGTGAAATCTGCTTTTTTTTGTTTTTTTGTGTTCCGCCTTCATCATTATGAAAACCCCCCAAACAAAAATCCTTTTTAAAAAATATTGGAAAATTTTACACAAACTACTAAACTAGATTAAAGATATATAATGCTTGGCATTCTTTATTGTACTCTTCTCAGTTTAACAGACCCCCCTTAATCAGATTATTTCAGAATTAATTCTACATTCCCTTATAGAGCTTGATTTATCCTAAAAGATTCACGTTTATATCGTTTTTGTTTTTTGGTTTTTTATTTTTTTTTTTTTTCTTAAATTTCAACCCTCCCTTAACCTCCCATTTAATTCAGATTTTTAAAAATCAATAGATCTTGACTTTTTTCGTGATTGAATTAGGATTTTTTTAATATTTTAACCCCCTTAACCCCCCCCCCCCCCCATTTTTATTCAGATATTTTCCAAATCAATAGGCTTCATCGCCATATAGAGCTTGAACTTTACTAAAAATTTTATGTTGATATAGATTTCTGTTTTAAGATTTTTTTTAAATTTCAACCCCTAGATTTTTTTTTTAAATTGGCTTCGCCCCCTTATACACTGTGTCCAAGTATCCCAGAATATGTGAGCAACCTCCCGGATTCAGATATAAATATAAAAATAACATGACAAGTTCCTATACATATTTTTCCCATGACCCTCCTTTTTGGAGATATGGTCCCATAATGGACACTACTGAATTTTTTTTATTAATTTGTATAATTTAATAAATTTGAAATAATATGGATAATATATAAGTCTCCGTAAAATGGACCATTTTAAGAACATATTTGGCTTGTTTAGTTTGCTAGTCTGTCAGCTTTAACAAAATAATGCTAATATTTTTTTATGATAAAGACACAATAATATTTTTAGACAACTTAAACCTTAAACTAAAAAAAGGTGCTCTTGTTCAATATCGATAAAATGGTTTGTTTCCGTATAAATTTTTTTTTTTTTATAAAAAAATCATTTTTGTTGCTATGGTTTTTTGACCGTTTTTATTTTTGACTGTCGGTTCAATATGAGCACCTCCCAATTGCATGCATTCCCTAGCTCTAAGAGTTGAAGATTGTTGGACCTTCCGCAATATCACAACATTATTCCTTATTTCGCGACAATGAAAGTTTATCGTTTTTATAAGTTTTCTCTATTGTCAGGTGCATTATTATTATTGTGTTTTTATCATACAGGGTGTAAAAAATATTAGCATTATTGTGTTTAAGCTGGCAAACTAAATAAGCCAAATGTGTTTAAAATACTCCATTTTACGACTTATCTAGTATTCATTATTAAAAATTATTAAATTTTACCAAGGATTTTGAAAATTATTTAAAAAACCATTTTTTACGATCACTATCTAAAGTAGGCATTTGCGCGTCGAAATACAACCGCAAAGTTGACGTTTTCCGCGAACTGACATTAAGTGACAGCTTTGTCGCTCGCCGAGCGGAAAACTTGACAGCTTTGTTGTTCGCCTAATTTAAATTAGATATAATATATTAATATATCTTTTTAATAATTGATTTTCAAATTATTTCTACGTAGTTTGGTGTTTTTTGTTTTATTGTCCAAGTTAACATTGACTTTGAATATCAACTCCGTTTTTCATAATTAATGTAGATATAGGCAACCCATTATACACTACTTACAACAAATTTTCAGTTTTTATAACTATTTTTTAAAATAATGTGATCGTAGAAAAGATATTTTATATATGGGACCATATCGCTAAAAAGGCAGGTCGTAGTAAAAATTTATAGGAACTTGTCTTATTACTTTTTGTTTTCAATCTGAATCCGGGAGATTGCCCACATATATTCTGGGAGCCTATTTTTTCCTGAAAATTTCAAGTTATTACCATTTTTCGCTTTTGACTTATCGTGCGGACAAAAACCGTGTCATCGGACGGACGGACATTTTTAAAATTTGATCAAAATGATTTTGGCACATTTTTAAATTTGGACCAATATTAAAAATTTTGGTTTCTTAAAAGTACATTTATATACCTAATACTCTTCACAGACTACGTGTGAAGAGTATAATAACTAAAATGACACTTTCACATCTAACTTAGTTTTTGTGTCATGACATTTTTAAAATACTTACACGTCTAACTTTTGCATGCATGGCGTTCTTTTAAGCGATATTCCTGGAAAACTATCAATCTTATCGAAATAAACCAAGAATACCTTTTTTGTCGTAAAAAATATTGAATTATATAAGAATGGTCTCAAAAATAATAAAATATAGAAGATAAAAAATGTTAGTACTTTTGTACCCTACTCTCCCCTAGTTATGGCGTCTCAGTTAGAAGGATCAAGTTGTCACATTCAGAATATAAATTTTAAGACAAATCTAAAATATAAAGTATTTATCGGTACCGGTTTCGAAAATATCGTTAGAAAACCGATAAAAATATTCTAAATGATAATTTTTAATATCTGTAACTTTAATTAATTATTGTAAAAAATATATATTAGTTGTGACACCATGTAGGATTGATCTAAGTTGTTATTGATCTTATTTACACATTTAAGTAATATTTTCGGGTAACTTACAAAAGCATATTTTCAATTATGCGCTTATTTTACCGCATTGTTTACGAGGTTCTCCACTCGGTTTTCATCAAAATCTTTCAAGTGTAGAGGTGGGCTTTGCTGGAAAAATTTATTAGCCCGTGCAGGGTGAAACAAAATATGAATATGAAATTTAACGAATTGCTTGTTTTCCTTTATAGAAACTGTAGTGCTGAGAATGCAATTAGCTGATCTACTATTTAGTTTGTAAAAGTGAAATAATTTTCAAAGGTTCATAAATTTTTACTACAGTTGCAGATTAAATTGTGTCGAATAGATTGGCTAGCTCGAGTAACGTTTTCAGGAATTTGCTTCTAGTTCCTACAAGGTCTTTTTCAAAAATGTGAAACAGTCAGGAATTTTTAAATTTTAAGATGAATATTCTTGAATGATAGCTGCTAATTAATAGAACACATAATGTCCACTATGGTCTTTCTAGTAAATCAACTAATTTCTTAATTCCTGATTTGCTGCAGGTACATATGACAATTAAATTTTGTTGTGGAAAATTTGATTTGAAGTAAAAGATAAATTAGATGAGCGAAAAAATGTTCACTAGGACCTGTCTAATAAGTCAAATTACTACTAATCTCTAATCTGAAGTACATTACATTATTAATAAAATTTTATTGTGTTTACAAAATTATGATCAAGTAGAATATTAAAGAGAACCTTCTGTTCTCAAAAGCGAGACAAGATTAATTATATATGCGAGTGGATACCCCAGAGATAACAGTAGATGTAACTACTAACAAATATGCTGTTGTTATATGCCTATTTCATTATTCTCGCTTTATTTACAAAAGTATTTACATATATTAAAAAAGTTAAAATAATTTAACTAAAAACAAAATATTTTGAATCATTAGTTATATCAAATTTAACTAAATTAGATGTAATAATTTTCAATAAATTCCAAAACTTAGTAATGTTAAGTTGGAAGTGGCAACAGGGTTTACACCGGCATGGATATCTACGTTGTTTATTATAAGTGCACATCGTTTACACATTTATTCATTGATGAAATAAAGTTGTATCTGCGTAAAATCCTTTTTTTTTATCCCCTCTCTTACTTCTCACCTTTCGTCTCCTCGCCGTTGACCTACAAATGGAGCGTATTGATTGTCGAAGTAATCTTGGCATCGTGAATATTATATTTTATCAATAAATGGTTATATCTTTGTTATCTCTGGAACACCCACTAGAAACTTTAAATGGTTTATCCATAAAACTAATTTTCTTTGTATTTTTTTTTTAATTTGTCTTCTTTTGGATTTTATTTTTCTGTCACATTTATTTTCACTTTTTATTTTTAACATTGTAAAGTCCACTTAAGTAGTTCAATTTAACAATATGTGTAAATATTAAATACAAGTTGCTCTGATTAAACATACACGTCACCCGAAAGGTGAAATTATTAAAACAAAATGAAGGTAGCTTAATGACAGGGCTGTCTGGTAATTGTGGCTTGTGCAACAATAGTGGATATGGACAATCCACTCGAGTTGTAGAGTATATTTTTTATACGACGACGCATTAACGAAAATCTACAAATTTAAAAAAATATTTTAGGTTATTAAGACAAAAGAACTAATTTTAAAATAATTTATGACTTTTACTCATAAAATAAACATAAAAAAGGTTTAATTTAATTAGTCTCCAGCCCAGATTCGAACTCGGGCCTCTCGCGTGCCATATTTAGGATTTTAGTTTTAATACTCGTAATTAAATTAGTTTCATATAGTTTAATTATAATTTAAGATTTATTTCTAAATGTGAACTAAATAAAAATAGAAATATTATTTATCGATTCAACACAAAAATAACTTATTTTAATGTATATTTAATCTTAATAACTAAAAAATACTGACAATACGCTAGTTCAGTGATGATGTAATTATGGTTCCACTGACAATTAAAGTGACAGTAGATTTTTTTAAGTGCGTTTTGTTCGTTTTGTTTACCTAAATTATATCGTTTTTTCACTTTTATAAATATATTCCTAAAGTAATTAGATAACATGCAACAAATATACAATCGTTTAGTTACCAATTACATACCTTTAAACTATTTTTTATGACCTGTAAACAATATTCAGAAATAAACTAAAAACAGTAAAAACGTATATGTCAAATTTATTGATGTTTTTGTTAAAAGTTTGGTTATAATTAAATGTCAGTGGAACCAAAATGACATCACACTGAACTAGCGCATAAGTTTGACAGAATTGTCACTTATTTAAAATTTTAAAAATAATAGTAATAGCAGGGTGTCCAAAATATGAACCATGATTGGTGAATTTAATTTTTTTAAATTGTTTTCACTATCTAGAATATATTCGTTCCGTTGAACGCAATAGCATATTTTTTCGTTTTATAGTCTGTGCGTAGATACGCTAATATCCATGTGGGTATAGAAAAAAAAATTATTTTAACAAATACCTAGAGATATGACCACTGAACACCCCACCAGTGGATCATGGGTGAAACGCTACACGATCCTGCCGACCTAATAACAAATGCCACAGTTCTGGTATGTTTAGCGGCACTACAACGCATGCGCATTACGGAGTTTGCAATGTGAGATTTTTGTTTATTACACTTACAACTTACCTTGTGAAATAAACCCCTTGTGAATATAACCAGAAAAGATTGGAAGCCTGTATCTGCCTGAGCAAGAACAGGCTACGCATTGTAATAGGGATCCTTATCGGACATTGTCGACTCAAAGGACACCTTAGTAAACTCAGAGCAGAAGAAGATAGTGAGTGCAGATTTTGTGAGGAGGTGGACGAAACCTCTTTTCACAATCTGACTCAATGTGTAGCTCTCCAGAATCTAAGGGCACTATACCTAGGAGCATATCAAATAAATGAGGGAGATTTACCTACCTTAAATCCACCAAATCCTACACTTCCTTGAGAATATAGAATTGGAAGGATCGTTATAGGCATCGAGATATTTCCTTGCTGCATTAGCGACAGAAGGGGACACAATAGATTTTTTCGGTATTAACACCCCATTCTCAACAACATAAACATACCTTGTGAAAACAAAACCATCTCAAAACATGACGTATAAATTATAAAAATCAATCATAGCCTACTTTTTTCTTCGCAAAATTATCATCATCATCATCATTCGCTAAAAATTCGAGATCCTTTAACTTTTTATATAAATGGGCTGTGATGCTGTTGCAGAGTCAGTTGAAATCGAGACATAGCTGTGAGCAGATCGACATGGTAAATCTACACATAGATTTAAAATGTAAATTAATTAGTGTATTAGTAAAATAAATTTGATAAATTAACTGTTTTTAATAACTAAACGTTTTTCTATCATAATTTTTACTGTCTCTATGTTAGCCCACTCAAAGTTTAAATAGAGTAACATTGTGCATAATAATACGTTATTTTCACTCCAAGTAGGTATTAAGTATTTTAAAATAAAAGGTTCAACATCAAACCAAACGCCACCTTAAATCTCTAAGAAATAACTGTTCCAAAAATAACAACTATGTCCCAATTGTCCAACTTATCAGTACACCCGTTACCGTTGTGCAGGGAATATCGACGCTTGCGTCGCGACGGATATTCACATAATGTTTTGTAAGTTTTTACTGGAATTTTGATTTACTTTAATTAATCAATATCACTTACAATTAATTATTTTGTTTAATTTTTCTAATGGATCCATTAAGTTCTAATAATAATTTATCATGTTACTTAGATGCAACATGTTAAGGTGTATTTAGAAATAATTTTACATTTAATAATGATTAATATTTGGTTTTTAATAATGTTTCTAAAATGACAGAATTAATGATTGCGTTTATACATGGTTTATGTCTATAATACAAAAGAAGACGTTTATTCGACTCGTAGAACTTCGATTTTCATCCTATTAACAAGATGATATCGATTTTTAGGGATGCTGTGACCTTGGACTTAGTTATCTCATTACTTCAGAACTTCATGCAAGGTCCTAATTTTTCTCTTTAAAGTTACGTGATGAATAGATAGAAGGTACAAAAGAACTTTTAAGTAGTTACGTGGAAAGATCTTCAGGTTTTGTCTTGTGTAATAGTTTGTAATTTCTCAATGCAATTTTACTTATAATTTACGGTCGATAAAATTTTTAAGACACAATAATAATAAGTTCAATAATTAATAAAATATTATTTGCATTTTTTTTTTAATAAAATTACATATTTCTTATTTATTTAAACTCCTAAAATCTATCTATTCTAGATTCTAGACGATGAGTCAGATGAAAATTATTAATTTCAGTTTATTATTATTATATAATTATATAAATTTTTTTTCCAATGTAAGTATCGACAATTTCAAAAATTATATCAATTATGAGGGATTTGAAACAATTTCAAGTAGGTAGTAGTTTTTTTTCTTGGTTGCAATAAATTCAATTTTACCTACCGAAAATTCAGATAGAAAATAAGGTAGATATTTTAACATATTTAATTAAAATGTATATTTCAAAATTTATTACAATAATCCAAAATATTATTTAGAAAACTGAACCGTTAGAAAATATTAACAAATAATAACCGATTAAAAAATTATCTAATAAAAATTAGTAGTTTGTGCAACAAGAGTGGATATGATATGAAGACGGACAATCTACTCGAGTTGTATATTTTTTCTACGACCCACTAACGGAAATCTAAAAATTTTAATTTATGTATTTTACTAATTTATGTAATAAAATAAAATTGAAACAAAAATTTATTTAATTAGTCTATAATCCTAGAATTTAACCCGGGACCTCTGCGTGAAAGCCAAGTTCTAATACTCGTAATCATATAGTTTTATTAAAATATATGGTTTATTTTTAAATATAGACGAAATAATAATAGAAATGCTATTATTTATCGATACTACACAATAATAACTCATTTTAATGTATATTTATTCTTAATAACTAAAAAAAATACTGGCAATTAGTTTGACAGAATTGTCACTTAAAATAATAATAGTAGTCAGGTAACCAAAATATGAACTGTGATTGGTGGATTTAATTTTTTTGCCCTGTTCTCATACTAGGTACAATGGATATGAAATATATTTATTCAGTTGAACGCAATGGCATACTGTTTTGTTTTGTAGTCTGTGCGTAGAATAGCCTAATATCCATGTGGGCGTAGAAAAAATATGTTCAATTCTTACTACATAGGTTATATCTGATTTATCGAAAATGTTATCTGAAGAATCGATATCTATATTTATTACGAGACACCCTACGGAAACATATCTAAAATGCTATTTTTTTTTTCGCTATTTCTGATAAGTGATGAGTTAACTATTGACTATATAATGGAACGCTACCTTTTTTATTTATTCGTATAATACATGATGTTGGTATTGATAAATACCCTCCCTCGTCTCTTACACATTCGGCACAATAACGTTCAATTAGTAATTGTAAGCCCCCCAAAAAATTGTTTGTTTTGGTATGCAAACCGGTCCCCAACATATGACTTTATTATTTTTTGTCAAAAATAGTTTACCTTTAAATCCGGAGAATAGGGCTGATTATCAACTAAATTCAAAACCAATCCCATAAATTTTTTGCATCGCAATCAAAGACTTGTGAGTTGAGTAGGGACATTGTTACGCAAAAGAGAGTTTTCCGCGGCGCTTTTCCACAATTTTCACGCTTAATCTAATTAGCAGCTTAACACTTTCACTGCGTTTAGCCGAGTCAAATGCATATACCCACAACGCGGCTACCGGTTCAGGATATATTGGATAAAATCATAATTTTGCAAAAAAATGGGTATTTTTATAGCCTTTTTCCTGGGAAGATTTAAAAAAGATCCACTAGGGGCAGCATTGGTGGGGGGTACACATGTTTCGAATTCTGTATTGCCAACTACGTCAAACGTAAGTTTTATTATTATTAGAATAAATAAATATTGTTCCTACAAAACATTGTGCGTCTGGCAGTCGTTACAAGCAAGATGGTGTAAAATTTGTGCCTTTTATAAAACCATAAGTGTTTGGAGAGGATACATTTATCACGAAGAGCAGAGGGTAGCATTCAAATCTCAAGTATCAATAGGACCAGAATGAGGGATAGCTTGAGATGCAAAATTTGCCCAGTTTGTAGTAGGAAAAGTGCAGGATGTTGAACTTGGTAGAGTTGGATTGAGTAATTTAATGCGTTGCTGTTTATCCGTTAGACATTTACCACCATCAATACCAATGAAAATTTTTTTATCATTACCATTTGCAATGCATTCTTCAATTCTTACATATATAAAAAAAACAACATAGTTTATTTAAAATTATAAAATTTTCAACATTTCAATGACATACGAGAAAATTTATAATCCAACTAACCTTTCAACTATGACATTTTTATTGCCTGACACGGTTAAACCACGACATGCAAGCCATCGTTTTAAGTTCCGGACAAGATGATCTTGCACTATATAGAATAATATAATACGTAGTTGCAACTGTAGAATGGATTATACATTTGTCAAATGTCAATAGATTCAAATAAAAATAAAATGCTAAAACGTATCACATATTTTGTTGTGGATTCTTGTGGATCATTTTCAAATTCAATTTTTCCAAAATTGTGTCTAAAAGAGATAGAATCAGTTATGAGCAGCTAGCAGCTAGTCTACACGCATACGTCTAGTCGCACGCACACAAACACCGTGCCGAAGTCTGCCGAACTGAAACGACGTTGGACGATGCACGGCTTTCAACGCTGCACCGCTGTGCCGGTCGGAGTGGGAGGTGTTAGGTTTATTTTAGTTACGGAATTTCTTTTTCAATTTTTCGATTTTACGATTTTACGATTTTTCGATTTTTCGATTTTTCGATTTTTTCGATTTTTCGATTGTTTTATTTTTCGATTTTTCGATTTTTCGGTTTTTCGATTTTTCGATTTTTCGATTTTTCGATTTTTCGATTTTTTGATTTTTGATTTTTCGATTTTTCGATTTTTCGTTACGAAATTTCTTGATTCGGTCGCCGCGCTCAAAGCCCGCGATAAAATCTGTGCAATAGCTTAATAATGAAATAGTTAACACTGATAAAATAAAAATTAATATTTTTTCTACACCCGTATTATAATAATGCACTTATATACCCATAATCCGTTTCATAATGATACCCCCATTATGATACAGATTTTTCATTACGATACAGATTTTTAATCAATAGAAACTTACAATTTTTCAATCAAGCATGCTGTTTGACGTTTGTCCTAGGTTCCTATGTAATTGTTTTAGTTGTCAAAACGTATTAAATTTTCATAGATAGCTAAACTTTGATAATTATAAATTAAACACATATCGGAGAAAGCAGAAAATACAGTACAAAATATTTTGCCGCAAAAATCTAGGGAAATACCAATACCCGAAGTGATACCATTAATTACAATTTTGTAGAATTTTTTATAGAAATACGAGTAATTACTGTTGTGTTCAATACCAATATAAATATAATATTTATAGGTCTTGATTATTTATCGGGTGTAGAAAAAATAGCATATGCAACTCTCATGTAATGGTTATTAAAACACTCGCATAAACCATTCGAAACTCGTTTCGTGTCCCGGTTAATGCTTGTGTATTAATAACCATCATTACATGATCGTTGCATAATATACTATTATAAATCTTGCAAAAAAATTAATATCTAATATTTACGCCAGCCGGGAACATTTGTGATACCAATTTATTAGAAGCCAGAGAAAGCTCTTCTAGTTCTTGTATTGCATAAACGTTCCAGTCCGCAGACGTATATTTAACTCCGCTTCATACTAATACGAATAGGGTCGGATAAAACTTTCCACGGCTTTCAAAACGCCGCACCGCTGTGCCGGTCGGAGTGGGGGTGTTAGGTTTATTTTCGTTAAGGAATCTCTTGATTCGGTCGCCACGCTCAAAGCCCGCGATAAAAGCTATGCAATAGCTTAAAGAGTACAAGTAGGCAGAAAAAAGAAGACGGGTATTAATATAATCCTCTAATAAAATTGTAGCATGAACTTAGGTACCTACTTCTTATCAATCATCTATAGTTGTGATTTTAATGTTTGTCTTGTCTGATGATGACGATCCAAGAAAGTCGAAACTAGTTGCATGTATTGCGATTAAATTTATGTGGTACCGATTTAGCGTTTAATTTTTTATTCTCTGAACATTTAATTTTGTTTACTATAGAATCTTTCCAGGCTAGATAGATACTAATATCCCTTCGTAAATTCATGTAGATTCCATAAATAAAATAGACATAAATATACAGAATATAACTTTTTCTTCCTAGGCATCTGTATTCATGAATGATTGCAACCTATTGTTATGTATCATGTCTTCTTTCGTTCCATTGTCATATATTGCGAAGTTATTAAATTTGTTTCCTTTCTAGTCGCCATTAACCTTCAATTTTCCCATCATTAATCATTGAGTATGCAGTTTTATTTTCGTTCTTCATTACCTTTGTAAGTAGGCACTCTTCAATATGGGTGTTTCCTAATTGCGTACATTAAATTTAAGGGTGTATTCCTGAGCTAATTTCATGAAAAAAAGTCCATATAAACATTGGTCCGGAAACGCTTTGTTCTAAAGATACAGGGTGTAAAAGTTTTTTAAAAAAATCAATTTTTTTTAAATATCATTCCACCTATTTTTTAGTATGCTCACAAGTATAGATGATTAAGATTCATTGAAAAATAAATAAATTATTATTAAGTAAATTGTCAAAGTTTAAGGTGATGATATTCTTTTCTCAATTTCAAGAAAAAAGTTCACAAAGACTTAGGTCCTAAAGAGCTTTGGTTGAAAATGAAAATATAGGGAGTGGAGAAAATTTAAAATATATTTTTCTTAAATACCTAAAAGACAAAATTAGCTGAACATTCTAAGGATTTTTTTCTGGATTTACCAGTGGCATAGTCGGGGGTAACTAATGAGATTTAATAAAAAAAAATCCGTTTAGGATCTACGTTTACATGAACTTTTTGTCTTACAATTCAGTAAGAAATAGCGCCTTAAAGTCGAGTCACATACTTAATGATCGCCCTGTATAAAAGTAAAAATGAAGAAAATAAAAAAAAATTGTTGAATAAGGCTTACAATCTTGATTCAAACATGGAACGGTATTTTAATCTATTCGAGAAACAGACCATTAATATGTCTACATAGATTTAATAGTAGTTCTAATATTTACCACGGTGTACTTTTTATATTCAGTGACCAGCAGGTAATTTTCCACACACTTTTCATTCGCCAATTACCAATTTTATCTAGTGTATAAAATTTGTGTTTATTTTGGTAGGGTTATTCTTAGGTTGATTATAAGTAATAGGTAAATAGTATGAAACGTGTTCGAAAAGTTTCATTTCAAAATTTATAGTGAGGAGCAATAGTTGAAATATTCGCATATAGGTATACAGTATCACGCGATGCACGGTTTTTTATAAAAAAATTTGAATTTTGAAGTGATTACACATAAAAGTCACATCACTCAGAAAAAGAAACTAGAGGTTTCTCTTACATAATTATTACAAGCAGAATTCCCCGAGAGTCCCAAAAAATCACCAACACTTTTCCTGCGTTTGGTGGACATTGAATTTCTTTCGGGCTGGTTCACCTTTCACATGTCACTACTTCGACATTCCTTTTGATTGAAGATCATAAAAACGAACCCATATCCAGTAACCCATTTCCAGTAACAATTCTGTCGATTTTTGTAATGTAGTGTAAGGTTTCTGAGTCTGAGAACCCATCGCGTGCTGGCCTTTGACTTTCCAAGGTGTTCATATAAAGAATTTTTGAAGGCAGTTATTTGAGATTTGTTTTTGAAATCTCCTTCAGTTTCAGTCGACTACTTTTTGTATTGGCAAGTTTAATCACCATTCCAATGGTTATATTTTTACAGTGTGTGATGTTTTTCCGTTATACAGACATGATGATGTATGTTGGAGACTCAATCTAGTTGCTAATTACTTTATAAATTTCAGACAATTTTAAACTGTATTTATGGTATTCATATTAGTATACTAAAGACCTAAGCAACAAATTGTATGAACTGAATTTTTTTTTTCTAGGACAAAACCTTCACTGTTTTAAAAATACAAATCAAAAGACATGGCTGTCGAAATTTTAGATAAAGATCATTTTGCTATTAGTGCTATAGTAACAGTGACTATGCAAGTAATTTTTTTCATAGTAGCAGCAACTTTTCAAATGGACAAAGTTACCGACTTTGCAGGTGGCATAAATTTCATAATTTTGGCATTGTTGACTTTTTTATTAGGTCAAGGAGAAAGGGTGAGTACTTAGATTCTAAAATAAAAAAATAATTTGAAATGCTAATGTATCTATAATTTATCATCAAAACATTTCGAGCCAAATACTTGGACTACAAAAAGACAGGTGCGGATTTACAAATGTGCCGCTAATACCCTGAGCCTAATCGCCGCCTAATATGCTATATTTTTTAAAAAACTAAAAATATGTACTAAAATATGGAATACGAAAATTGTGCACATTTATTAGTATCACATAAAATGCAACAAACGGAATAAAAAAACCCAAACTCAAACTAAAAGCTCATATATTTTAGTCACATCGTCAAATGAAATCGAATTCGCAGTTTCACATACTTAAAATTAACTCGGAACAATAATTGTTTAGTGTCATTAATTTGTAAATTCTCACAACTGTATCGATATTAGGAAAAATACGCAAATTCCGATCTCTAATCCGGCCCTGTCACGAAATAAGCACTGAACGAGGTATAGCTCTCATTAAAATAGTGCTATTGTTTGAGGATCTGATCAAAATAGGGCTGAACGAAATAACGCTTGGGTACTTAAAATAGCGCCTAAACAAAATAGCGCGCATCAAAAGAGTAACGGTCAAATAGATCCTTTTGAAATAGTGAAAACTGAAACAGCTTCAGCCTGAAATATATGTTACAAAATACCACCAGAAAGAAATAGCGCTATTGTTTTTACATAGATTTAAAAAAAAATTTAACTAATTCACCTAACTTGTGCGTTCTGGAGCCATTTAAAATTAAGCGATCGCTTCCGCACAGGTTAGGTAGATTAGTAAAAAAAATTGTTTTTTCATTTTATGTATAATTTTTTGCGAATTTCAACCCTCACACACGATGACTTCAGGCCGCACAGGTTAAGTAAATTAGTTTAGTTTTCTTAAATCATTTTGTGTTAAATTTTTTTGGTCCTATTTTGAATAATGCTATTTTAAAAAGCTCTATTTCGTTTGGGCGCTGTTTTGACTGACGCTATTTTTATAGGCGCTATTTCGTTCAGGCGCTCTTTTATGGATCGCACTATTTTGTTCAGGGCCCTCTAATCCAGTTACATACATTATTATTTACATGTTTTTGTCTTCTAGTGCCAATTACTCTTCTTTGAGGTATAAGATTTGTTCATCTAGATCGTCTAAAATTACCTGTGAATAAACTTCATATAATATTAACAGATTACTCTTTATTTCTCCAACAAAGAGATAAAAATAACGAAGAAAATCTCGAATACTATGTCGTACGTACATTTTTGACGATTCAATTCCGAGATTTATCGATCCACAATTATTATTGTAAAGAATACGTTTATGTTGAAATCATCCTTAGAACCAAACAGCACTTCCTTCTCTTCGTACGAGTAGCTTTCTTTGAAATATTAATTTTCGCTTGTAGTGTAATTCTACTTATCAGTCAGTGCCTTAGCTTCCTTTTCGGAGATTGTGACGAGGGATTTGTACAAATCGATGACCAATCCAATATCTGCATCTTCCTGTTTTAGTTTTTTTACTGACTACATTGATGTAGGATGGCCTCCTTTTCTGAAAGGTACATAAATATAATCCTAGTCGTAGGCGCCGCCGAAGACAAAAAATATTTTATTGTTTATTTTTTTTTTGACTTAGCTACACTTAAAAGTTTTTTATCATCTTTAATTAAATTTTAAAATTGTTTTCTTTATTCTTTATCTATGAACAGTTTCGCTCGAATCAGTTCCAAAGAACATCTGAAGAAGAACGGACTTTAGCCTTTAATGAAGGACTGGCCTTCCTAAGCAACACTACATTGATGTGATTAGAATATTATTACAAAAAAACAATTATAAGCGTAGTTTAAATCTGGTCATTTTCTTGATTACAAAAGGAGAGGCAACAGCTCCTTTTGTACTATCTGAACTACTGAACTATAATTTGAGATTCATTTCAAAGTATCGTTAATATCTTTCCAAGACTTCAGTAAATCCTTGCAGGCATCATCTCTGCACAATATCTAAGTTTTCCCAACGCATTGTGGATGCCGAAAAGAAGTTGTAGTTTGCAGAAATGAAAAATAAGTTGTAGTACCAAAAAAACGAGTTGAGAGAGGAAATTCGGCAAAATTGATACTTCGTTTTTAGTGACCGCGGAAAAAATCCCGAATTCGAAAATTTGCCGGCTTAGGTTATAGACTAGTTGGCCTATTTAGAAATCCGCCACTGCAGAAAGTTAATTGTTGTAGCGTAGATGGCTATATTATTTTACAGTTCAAATTGATCTATTTTATTTTTTTGTTCATTTCAGAACCTTTTTAGTAAGGTATTTATATTTTTTTAGAGAAGTTATGACAGCAGGCAACTTATGGTAACAGTTTACGTGTGTCTATGGGGAATGAGATTGTCTGGTTACCTGTTATACAGAATAATTAAAATAGGCAGAGATAAACAATTTGATGACACGAAAAGCAACAACATTCGATTTGCTATATTCTGGACGTTCCAGGTAAGTTATTTAGAGTTGTTTTAGATTTTGGTTCATTTTCGTAATTAGATTTATACTATGAGCCTAAAGTTGATTCTTTAACTCTTATAGAAATCATTGCCCAATCTACGGTTAAATAATACAATAAAATTGTCGTAAAATAGGGGGGAAGATTGAATTTTTGATATGTTATTTTTGGGTATCTTAAACATAGATTCTCAAGCGATACAGCACCCCAGTGGGCTTAAGCAAAATAAAATGAAATATTTGATCATACTGATGTACCTATTTTTAATATTCAGTAAATATAGATACATTAGAATCGTCCTAAGTGTACGACTGAAATAAAACGTAAAAATAATTTATGTAATATTTTATATAAAAAAAATTCTGTTGTAATTTTCAGTACATTTAAGATTGTATCAAAACACTATATATATTTTTATACTAAGTATAAGTAAACAAAAGATTTTTCCAAATTATTACAATAAAAAAGTTCAACAACTAATTTTTAATTACTAATAGAACAACTAAAGTATTGTTTGAGTAATATGACAGATGCAGATTTAATTAATAATAGAACAGTAAATATCGTATTGTTTGAGTAATATGGCAGATGTGCTCATGGTACTTCCGACTACTATATTTGTGGTATTTGAGGCCAAGCGTACTTTTCGAAAGTACCTGCTTTTTAAGAGCGGACAAATTAGTGGTAATTGTGCCCTATTTGCATTTATAGATACTCGTAGATAGGTAATCTATATCAGAGATTCATCTTTTAATATTCTAATAGTATAATATTACGTATATTACATACCAAGCGGAGAAGTACTCCGAGGTAAGCTCCAGACGTGAGGCTAGAACTGTGTTGCCAACCTTGAAGTAAGATTTTTCCGTCCACATACCTTCAAACTTCCCACTTTTATGAAATACCGGACCTTTGTTTGTGAAATTTCTAAACAAAAACAAGTCCTTAGCATCATTTTATAAACCAGGTCCTGTCGAGCTTCTAAAAAAAAAAAAAACCCTCAGATTTTATTATAAATATTTTAACACTACTTTTAAAAAAAGACAAACAATTAACAAATTTTATTTTATTTTATTTTTCAAATTATACATTTTTCACATTGTAGACTGGAGTAAAAAATTCCCGTTTTTAGTTAACTTTTTCCATTTTTTTCCCTTTTGTGTTAAAAATTCCCGCAAAACGGGAAATTTCCCTCCGGTTGGCAACACTGGACTAGAATGAGTTTTCCCGAGGTAGGTATTAGTATACACACCGAGGTGGGAAGAGTTTCATTCCTGTCGTGAGATTAGTTAGATCACCGAGACGCGAAGCGTCGAGGTTAGCTATGATCTCGAGACAGGAATGAAACTTCCTACCGAGGTTTGTATACTATTTTATTTACAACCCTCATATTTCGATCAAAGTTAATAAATCTCTGTTTCGTTCTGAACATACCTAAAATATTACATTTAACGACAAATTACCAAGCGCGCGGTTTTCTTAGAATAATCAAGTAAATATATTGTTACTGTGATTACGGGGTAAACAACTGTCACCAATATAAATAAATGTCAGATAGAGCCGGATATTAAATTCGCGAATAATAAATATCAATAAGTAGTTTGTTGTATTTTAGTTCATTGTTGTTTTTTATTGTTTGCCATTAAATAGGTATTATAAAATTTGTCAAAAAAAAATGTGTTATTTTTTTTAAATATAAAAAATATTCATCTAGAATATATGAAATGAGGGCGGGAAGTGAGGGCGGAAAGTAGAGGTGTGTAATGTGACACTTCCCAACCTTCAATGACGTTAGTAATGACAACATTACATATATGGTTGTAAATAAACGAATTTACTCGCTATTCTATGGTTTCAAATAATAATAATAATAATAATAATAATATTAATATTATAGTCCTAGAACCAACGCGCAGATTTGTGACTTATTTTCTTATGGCTGAATTTGTTACTAAAATGTGCTATGAAACGTGTCTAACGAAATCATGAAACCGCGAGATTCAGACAGTGGCGCTTAAGCTACGGTTTCCTACAAAGCGGTACCGCAAAAGAGCGGTCGTAATTTGACGGCGAGCTTCGCCGCGAAAAAGCGTCTATGTACTTGCAAATCGGAGGATGTTCCTCTAGAGCGGTCGGCGCAAAAAATACGGCACCGTATTTTCTAAAGCGGCCGCTCTGTACGTTTGGATAGTGCAAGGACGATTTTTGACGGTGCTCCAGTGTAGTGATGGTATGGTTTTAATAATAATAATTAGAAATGGCTGAAGAAATTAGTTGGTCTAGCAAACAAGATGAAATTTTAATCGACTTTGTTCGAACTCATGAAACTCTTTTTAATGTGAAATCATCAGAGTACCGAAAGACGCAACTGAACAAAGCGTATGTCAGAAAATTGGGATAATGCTTCGTAAAACAGGAGGGTATTATTTATTAATAATATACACAATTTAACAATATAATATTTCAATTTGCGATCTTCCAGATCAATGGCGCCAGGTCCAATGAATTAATACTTTATCACGAATTTCAAGTGATGTCTGTCGGGCACGTGTATTATTTACGTAGAGGCATACCACCATCTACTGTAGCTTGCCGCCGTATTTTATGGCACTTTATTTAATGTTATTTTACAATAATCTTTACCATCATCACAAGTGGTACATTCCTTCCAAAAACTGAAGTATTTTCTTAACATTTTATTCGTTATGATCATTCGAGGCCATTCGATGCCAGCCTACAAGAAAAAATATTAAACCTTACACCAATATCACCAGACCATCTGTTCTCTCCAACTTTTAAAAGAAGTACGTGAGGAGACATGAGTGTGACTTATTTTCTTATGGCTGGTTTTTAGTTTATTTTCAAGTTATGTGTTTCACAAAATTCACCTCCTCCACAATTTCGCTGGGCCATTTTTTTTCCAACGTCTTAAAGTGTTGCGTGAGGTGTTATGTGCGTGATTAATTTTCCAAAAGTGGACGCCAGTTGTTATTTTACAGGGTGATAAAGTGAAATTCATAAATTCATAATTTTCTAAATATCTCCCCTTACGGTAAAGACTTTAACTTAAAAATATTTACTTGTTAGTTAATCACAATTATTAGTTAACACACTTCATTTCGATAACCCATTGGCACAGAATCAAGGGTTAATATATCAATTTTGATCTAAACTTTTTATTTTATTTCATAATTTGTCACAAAAAAGGGACTAAAATTGAAAAATTTCGGAAATGGAATGTTTTACAGAGATCAACCAAGGAGTCCCTTTTTTGTGACAAATTATGTAAGGAATAATTATTAATCTAAACTTTTATGAAATATAGGGTGTTCAAAAAGATTGGATCCAAATTGTTTCCTTAGCCCTTGATTCTACGCCAATAGATTATCGTAATTTATCGAAATAAAGTGTGTTAATATTTTTAAGTTAATGTCTTTACCGTAAGGGAAGATATTTAGACGTTTATAGGAAAATTATATACAGCTTTTTTTAACAATTACTTAAGATCTACAAGTTCCCTAGTTTACAGTACTTTATTCTGAAACACCTTTTATAAACATACTGGTCGTGAAATATAAAATATTAAACAAAAACTGCGTTTGAAAACAAACTCATTTATTCACAAAATAGGTCTATGCATAATAGGTAATCTAACTATTCTAATGTTTGCACATATGCTAAGTTTCGTTAGACTTAAAATTTTCACACCGTGCACAACCACGTGTAATTTGCTTTCATTTTTTATTTTGTATTTATATTTTTGAAAGTCATTCTAACTTCAGCTACATCAGCCACGACACGAAAACTAAAATACACAACAATTCTCGCAAAATTCAATAGAAATTTAAAGAATGTGTAAGTATGACATGTTATAATAATATCTCGCGATTCAATTCTAGGGACTAGGGCCTCTAAACCTAAGAGGTACAAGCATCCAGCTTAAGGGGGAGGTAAAATATCTCGGGGTTATGATTGACTCGAGACCTACCTGGAACCAACATCTAGAAAGAACCACAAGGAGAGCGGAAACCTCATTAAAGATGGCAAGGCGATCCTTTGGAAAAAAATGGGGGTTAAAACCAGACATGGTGTACTGGCTTTATAACATGGTGGTGAGACCCATAATAACATACGCAGCTTTGGTGTGGTGGCCAAAGACACAGCAAATGAAAGCAATAACGAGGCTAAGCAAGGTACAAAGACTTGCCTGCCTCGGAATAACGGGGGCAATGAAAACAACCCCCACTGCTGCAATGGAAGCACTAATAGGACTCCCACCTCTTCACTATGTGATACAAGGGGAGGCAAGATTAGGCGCTTACAGATTAGGGAATACACTGGGAAATCTTGACATTAGGCCAGGTCACATGAGTATCTCAAGGTTAGTGACAAGAGACGTGCTAGACATGAGATCAGACCACATAACCAAGAGGTACTCTTTTAATACTCCCTTTGAGGTTTTAATACAGGAAAGAGCGGAGATCACCATATGGGAGCCCAATGCCCAACGACAGGAACAAACCTGGTATACAGACGGGTCTAAGACTGCGGAAGGCACTGGGGCAGGAGTATTCTCCAAAAACCCTGATACTAACCATAGCTATGCTATAGGAATACATTCCTCGGTATTTCAGGCCGAGGTATACGCAATTTTGCAATGTGCAAAAACGAACAATGAAAGAGCTGTCGAAAATCAGCATATTCAAATAATGTCAGATAGCCAAGCGGCACTTAAGGCCATATCGAGTCAGAAAGTTACGTCGAGGCTGATATGGGAATGCATCGAAGAACTAATAACACTGGCAGACCGAAATAGAGTAAAACTATTTTGGGTGCCAGGTCACAAAGGGATCGAAGGCAACGAAAAGGCTGACGAACTTGCAAAAAGAGGGTCAGAAGAAACACCGGAACCAGACACAAACCCAGGAGTACCAAAAAGTACAGTCCGGGGTTTTATAAATGACTGGATTCGGGAACAACATATCAACTATTGGGTTAGCACCCCAAAACAGGCACATGGAAAAGCCTTCATAGGCAGACCATGTCCCAAAAGAACTGGAGAGAACTACTCTTAATGAATAGGAACCAGTTGAAAGTGATAACAGGGTTCATGACTGGGCACGCCCCAGTAAAGGGACACTTGAACAAAATTGGCATGTACAATGGGGAACTCATGTGCCGACTATGTCACAAGAAACCAGAAACGGCCAAACACATACTGTGCGAATGCGAAGCTCTAGATCGCAAAAGACAGGCTCTTTTTGGACAACCCCAGGTTGATCCAACAACGTATAGAACCCACTCATCCAAGGATCTGTACAAACTTGTACAAGGTACAAAGGTGATAGAGTGGGTGCTATGAACTAACATGGGGTAAAACACAATAAGCCAATAGGCTTCAGTGTTATTCGGAGACAGATAGTCAGACGAGCCCAGGAAAAAAAAAGTATGACATGTTATAATAATATCTCGCGATTCAATTTTATTAATGAACTATGAACAAATTTGGAACTCTTTATGTCCATCTTTATTCAAAGACAGTACCTATACCTGCATAATCAGATTAATAGTAAAATCCCTAAAATAAAATCCAAGAAACAACTAATGTTTAATGAGATTAAAGGTAAAATCCACAAATATTTTATAATAGGTATATATTAATTTTCAATGCAGTCTGTATTTAACATTTTCAGCTTACCTACCTACTTGTTCTTACCCTTTTGTCTATCCTACTCGGATACAAACAGGACTCAAATCACTGACTGCTCTTGAAAAGCAGTTATGCTCGAAAAGGTTGCTTCGGCGTAAGTACCATATACTTTTACATGGACGGCGTAAGTACCATATACTTTTACGTGGACGGCGCAAGTACCACAGGCGCAAGAACCATAGGCTCATCTACCACGAACCCTGTTTGAATCCTATTGAAACTTCACAACATTATCTCTTTGAACTTTTAATGCACAAGTCGTGGTAAACTTAGGACGGCTCGACTATGACATCGGGTTGATTGTTAAATTATAAACATTTATTCACCACTCTTGAATTCATTGCGGTCTCCCGTTGGGGCCATGGCGAATATCTTCATCTATAATATGTCGTGAAGTTGAATTATTATGATTAAGTTATAAATAAATAGCATCCCACACTCTTGCCAATAAGGTATTATCGAGGGATTGCCTTAGTCTTGAGACGGTAATTGTTTATTTTCCCATAAAAAAGCTAGGAATCCTGTGTGTAGTGTAGTCTTTTTTTATTGTGACAATTCATTGGGTGAGAGAACGATGATCCACCATTTAAGTCACACTATAAAGAATGTAAAGAATTCCCGATTAGTGCTTATAAAAGATTCAAGCGATCAACATCTATTTCTGCTCCAGTGTTTATTTTTTTAAATTGATTAAATCTTGTAATTGTATTTCAGGCTATTTGGGTTTACGTAGTCAGTTTACCAGTGATAATTATAAATTCCCCTAGACATTCGATTCCTTTAGCTCCGAAAACCATGACAACTTTGGATTCGACAGGAACCGCATTTTTTATAGTTGGATTGCTGGCCGAAACTTATGCAGATTTGCAAAAATTCTCGTTTAGACAGGATCCTAATAATCAGGGCAAGTGGTGTAATGATGGTAAGTAAACATTTTTTTTTTAATTTTTTGTACAATTCTCAGTATTTTATTACCATATAATTTCCACTTGCAAAAAAACTCCCTATGCTTAATGGTTGAAATTGTATTCGTGGCCCAATTAAAATAAGTAGACGATATAGGCCGTTCGGACGAAGCTCTGTCACGAATTATAGAGCCTACTCAAAATAGCGCCTGAACAAAACAGCGCCTGAAGCCATCACGAAGTGTTCAGATTTCTCTTAACCTAAATTGATTAAGAAAAACTTAACCAATTTATTTAACCTGTGTGGCCAGGAGCCATTGCTATGTAACATGCAATCTTGTTTGTTACAACAAAGACGTTTTATTATTATTATTATTATTAATAATATTATTATTGCGGGTTACATCGCGAAAAAAATTATACATAAAATGAGAAAACGTAAAACAACTTAGCCAATCTGTGAGCGATCGGTTAAATTTAAATGGCGCCAGATCGTACAGGTTAAGTAGATTAGTTTCTATATGTACAACTTTTTAATTTAGGCCCTAACTTTTCATCCCTGAATGTAAAGAATGACCCGATTGCAAGAATTTTTAAAAGTATATTCTGTGATAAGGTTGGAGTAACAGACTGTACTTTCTCCACGGCCATAGACACAGTGGGAGTTGAATAAAGTAAAATGAAACTTTGAACACAATAAAATATTTAATCTAACTTATACTGGGCAATTTTTATTTAAATTATTTGTATAATTTGTCAGTTCAGAAGGAATATTATCAAATTCCATATAAGAATCATTATATTCACCAATTATGGAATTTAAGTTCTACTTAACAAACGTTGCTTATCTTTATTCAGGCAAATTCAAACTAAATACGTCGCGTAGAACTGTCAGCCATGAAATTCATGACTACGATGCGATAGTGGTATTCACAGCCATTGTCCAGTAGTTCTAAATTTAGAATTAAATACGTGTAAAAGAGGCAATTGTTTCAGAATTTTCTATTAATCTCAAGAGCGAAAATGTTTTTTTCCTGTTATTATAAGTGGTTTCGGAAGAACTACATTAAGTAACCGTACATTTTCTGAATGTAATTTTTTAAGTGGCTGGGTACTGGCGAGGTTTAGAGCAGAAGCTGCCCAACGTCAAATTATGGGCCACCTTTGGCCACAACAGCAGCAAAAACTGGGCCACACCTTTATTTTAATTTAAAGGGGAAAAGGTGAAACCTACGGTAAATTGTTGCTCTAACCCTCGACAGTGACTTGATGGATAAATAAAGAGCAAATAAAAAAAAAACTGTTTACAATTTTATTTTTTTTTATTCTTGGAAAACCCGAATGATGTCCCAAAATTCAATGTAACGGTTGATACTCCTTTTTGTAGTAAGGTTGTCGGTAACTATTAGGTAGCAGAAAAACTAGTGTTCCTGAAAGTCCAAGCTTGAAAAAAAAAACGTGGCAATAAAAGGCAATACAAAATTCCGAATTAATTAAAATATATACGGTACGGCTGTGAATAAATAAAGTCTGATTTTTCTGTCAAAATAAAAGGTTTATTACAGAAAAAACCATGGAAACATGATTAAATCTAAACGAAAACTTTTATTAGGCCGATCAGATGTATTAACATTATCATTTTAACTACAAATAAGCATTGAAGGATGAGGTATAAATAAAATGTCTACCTCTTGAACCTATACTACGTTCTGCAAATTGATTTACTGCACTCCTTTCTTCTCTAGACTATAGCTCCAATCAAAAGCAATACATTTTCTAAACAATTGTTTCTAAATGATATTGCACTGGCGTAGATACAAAGCAACTGTTACACATTTCGGTAAAAAATAGTAGGTACGCCACTGATTTTAAACATTTATTTTCATACAAATTATTTTGTTACTTGGTTCTTTATTATAAAAATTACTCCTAATCGCTATTTTGTGCTTTGGCTAACTATTTTTTAAGCACAATGTACGAGGGCTGTTCTCTTTCCGCTGAGCATATCTAAAAAAAAAAAAAACAAATAATGATTGAGAGTGAACCGTGTTGTCATATCTCAATTTTACCTTACTAGTTTTTAGCAGAATCAAAATAGAGTAAGTAGTAGAGTTGTAAGTTGTGGCAAATTATAGATAATATACAATCATAGTACTAATAAAAGATATTAATTATAACAAAAATCAGTAATGAGTAATACTTATACATTTCTTGATCATTTAAAATTAATTATTTTATGGATTGTTCAGTATTTGTTACAACTAATGGCATCGGTGTACGGAGCGATATTTGTGTCTTTGTCTCTTACGCGTAAAATCCATCTCGTCGATGACGTTCTCAGTAGTGTATTTCTAACCACGAGCGTAACATCGGGTTTTGAATTATACGGTGTGAATTGTAAGTTTTACAGTTAAGTTAGTAAGTAATCGACGTGTTGTAAGAACAATTGGTGAAAATATTAGTGCTAATAAGTGTTTAAACATTAAATAATAATATTTCTACACCGTTCTAAAACTATGCAAAAAATGGAAGACATTGAAGGGCCTTCAACGTCGAAAAAGGTAAAACGGTCGAAGTCTCGGTCGCTAAGTGAAAAACAAATTGTACTTCGAGTATTTCACTGTCTTGAAAGAGATCATCAGCGACCAAAAGATAACTTAGTGCATATGTGCTGTAATTCTACGGATGTACCTCCGAATAACCAACCGGGCGTTCCAACATCATTAACTTCCACAATTACAAAAGATAAATTAGTTGATATGTGCTCTGATTATACGGGTGTACCAAAATCATCAGTTTACAAAATACTAAGAGAAAACAAAATTCATGGGGAAGTACAAACGCCAAAAACTAGTAGCGGAAGAAAAAAAAATCACAGTTGATGAAGAAGCCAAAAACAGTATACGCACAACTATTCACAGTTTCTTTTTCAGAAATGAGCTGCCCACTTTGCAAAAAGTTCTGGAGGCAGTTAGCGATCATGAATTGGTCCCACAAATGAGTAAAGAAACTTTGAGGAAAATTTTACACGAAATGAAATTTACGTACGGAAAAGTCGACAGGAAAAGCATTCTCATTGAACGTCAGGAAATAATAGTATGGAGAAGAAATTATCTCCGAAAAATTGAGGAATTTCGGAATATCAAAAAAAAAATTTACTACATGGATGAGACGTGGGTTAACCAAGGACATACGGTCAAAAAAGTATGGCAGGATGGTCATATAACAAGTGCACGACAAGCCTTTATTGAAGGCTTGTCAACTGGGTTAAAACAGCCGTCTGGAAAAGGTAGTCGTCTGATAGTTACGCATATAGGAAGCGACAGTGGATTTTTACCAAATGGTGAATTAATATTTAAATCCAAGAAAACAGGCGACTATCATGAAGAGATGAATGCGGAGGTGTTTGAAAAATGGTTTGAAGGCCTCATTCAACTTGTGGAACCTGGGTCTGTCGTCGTCATGGACAATGCCCCATATCATAGTCGGTATTTAGAATCATTACCGAAACAATCATGGAAAAAACGAGCAATTCAAGAATGGTTAATTAATAAAAACATCCAATATAAAAAAGATAGTTTAAAGGCAGAACTACTTCAGTTAACAAAATTACACAGAGACAAATATAAAAAATTCGCAGTGGATGAAATGGCGTTAAGTCGTGGAATTACAGTATTAAGGTTACCACCGTACCACTGCGAATTAAACCCAATAGAATTAATCTGGGCGCAAGTAAAAGGATATGTGGCACGAGAAAACAGAACATTTAAATTAGTGGACGTGCAACGTTACCTACAAGAAGCCATTCAAAATGTTTCTGCAGAAGACTGGAAGAAATGCATTCAGAATGTTTCAAAAGAAGAGCAAAAAATGTGGGACGTAGACAACCGTATTGAACACAATATTGAACCAATCATAATTAACTTTGATGATAGCGGTAGCAGCAGTGACGAATCTGAGGTTGAAGATTAGAAGAAAATTTGTACACAAAAAGAAGTCTATATATTTAGGTATAATTTTTATTTTTACCATTCACTATTACCATTTAGAAATTATTATATAAATTTGTATTTTTAATTCCTGTACACAGACATGAACAATGTCTCAGTAGGATACAAATGTTTATTTATTTAATTATTATTATTGTATCAATTTGTACATTGTTACATAAATTTGAAATAAACATTATTATTATTATGTTTGGCGGTCAAGAAAACATAATCCTGTAGGTTATATCCAAACTAATTATCTTACTTAGGGATTTCCGAAATGATAGGTGCGTGTAAACTTTTATGATTTAAGTACCAATCAAATAGTAATTTAAGCTTTATAATGTCTTTTAATGTTGGCCGAACCCAATTAGGGTTTCTTGGGTAAGGCTGGCTAGTTTCGAGGAACTGCAGGTAAACCGGGAGAGAGAGAGAGAGAGAGATATATATAGAGGTATGCTTTATTGTCATTGAAAAATTACAAAAATTTTATAGACAAAGCGAAGTAAATTAAAAACTAAATATAATATAAAAAGATTAAAAAATATAAAAATTTAAAAATAACTAAACAAAACAAAATAAAAATATCAATTGCATTGGATATGCAATATCCGTCATTATGATTTTAATTTAAAATTTAAGTAATACTTCTGTATGTGTAACCCAAGAAGAAACTTAAGAGACAGTTCCTTACGTTAATTTGTGAAATAAAGTTAAATTCATTATTAAAATAGTAAAATTGATAATATTGTTTCTGTCACCAAACCAATCCCTGATTAGGTATCTTTCTTATTTTTAATTTGAAATATATATTGTGATTTTTATTAATATTCTTAATTTATTTGGTTCCTACTATAATTACCACAATTATTACTCCGTTTTCATAAAGCCCCACTAATGACTACAACGATTAGGTAAATTACGATATTGCAAAGTTTTCATGAAATAAATAAAAGAAATTGTATGAATATTTTAAATAATTGTACCCTCTCAAAAATAATAAGCACGCCTCCGATTTGGTCGTATTTCTACCTGCTTTCACTCTCAATCATTATTTGTTTGAGTATGCGATGATATTTGTCTCAGGTTCTCCAAAAAGTTCGCGAAAAACTTCCAAGAGGAAGAATCATCATCTTGCATCAAAATAACACTCGGGCTCATACTGATCCTCGAACAAATTGGTATGTGAATGCTCAAAACATAGAAATAATGGGTCATTCGCCATATAGTCCAGACTTAGCACCTAATGACTTATTTTCGCGGGTAAAGGCTAAATTACGTTTTATATCGGCCGAAAAAGCAGTTGATTGTGCCTTACGGCCAAAAAATTGTAGAAAATGTTTTCAAGAATGGTTTTTGCGAATGCAAAAATGCATTTATTGTAGAGGGAACCACTTAGAAAAATTATAAATAATTGTCTTTTGTAAATAAACTGTGTTTTACTTTATTCGGCTCAACGGAAATGGAACAGCCCTCATATTTCATGTGTAGGTATAAATCGTCTCTCCTTAATGGAACCCAAAATAAAAAGTTCTACATAATTTAATTTAGGAACGCCTTGTATAAAAAAGGAATTGTTCAAAAATTGATTCACTTATCATAGTATTTTATACCTACTCTTTCGGTTTTAGTTAGGTATATTCAAAGCTGTCATTTTCTTAATATTCTTGTCATAAAGAAATGTAATTGCTAGTCTTGTTCATTGATACAATATATCTAGCAAATGTGCATGTTTTATTGGGGACATTGGTGTCAGTCACCGCACACAAATATTTCCTAATCCTCAATAGAGGACTTTCTGTTAAATTATCAAAGGTTTCATGTACATACACTTGTCTACAAAAAAAGTGAGACACCGACATAAAGTTTAAAATAAATACATGAGATTATTTTTTTTAATTAAATATTCTATTAAAATTTGATAAAAGAAATCCCAGAATTCGGAAATACACAAGCGAAACGTGGAAAAAGTTAGGAACATTAAAAAAAGTTAGAAATATATATATATTTTACATATATATTAGTTATAGTTACGATTAAAAATTAATCATTACAAAGGTAAACAAAAATTTTTCGTAATCAAAAAGAAAAAAAATTAAATCAAATTGGAAAAATTTTAGCAATCCACATGATGACAATAGTTTTTATAATTTACAAAAAATATGCAAAATGATTCCATACAATATGTTAAACTCTAATTGCAATAAAATACCGTTTCTTTTACTGGATATAATATGAAGAAGAGATTTGGATTGTATGAACAGCTATTTTCTTATATTTTAAGTGATTAACAACTTGTCAATATTAATTTATTATTTATATCGTTTCCCTAGTATTCTCGCCATATGCGCATCAAAAGGTACGTTTTGCAGTGTTCTGTAACACAGCATTGTTTACTTACTTCCAGAAATCGCGATGATAATGTATGGATCTATTGACGATTGATAAAAAAGTATTTATTTTCAGTTGAATTCATTATTTATAAATGTATGAGTTCAAAATAGAAATAAACACTAGCAAAATAATAGTGGAATAGTAATAAAATACAATAATAAAAAAATAACAAATACATTATAGTAACAAAAATGTATTAGGTTTAAAAAAAAATTCCTGGAAAAACTAAGCAGATCTGTACCTAAACAAAAATCAATGTATCCGATGCAGTTGCGGCATCAAAATTATATATAAATATATGCATATGTATAACAAAAGATTCTAAATAAATATCTAAACCTAAAACATTATTTACCCAGTTTTATTCATATATTATAGTCAAATACAAAGATGAAAACTTACATATTGATTTATGGTTTGTAATTATGGCTATAGGATTATAATCAGAATAATTTTTACGTTTTTATAATTCCAATAAAATTATTGTATACAGTGTAGTGTAACCTAACTAAATGAAATTATTTTTGTTTGCTTTCAGTGATTGTTGTCAATTACGCACATGCCTACTTGATGTCGAGTTTGCTAGTATAATTTACGTTCTCGTAATTAAGTCATTTCAGTCCAGCCAAGATATATTTAGAAACCGAAGAATGTTTCTGTTGCATGAAAACGTTTTCAAATATACAGGATAAGTAAATTAGAAATCTTACTAGGTATTTTTATAAATAACTTTTACTATAAGTGGAATATAAATTATTTATAAATTAATTAAAATAATTACTTATAATAGTATATTATGCAACGATCATGTAATAACCATTAGATTAGAGTTGCATACGCTATTTTTTCTACACCCGATAAATAATCAAGAACTATAAATATTATATTTATATTGAACACAATAACAGTAATTACTCGTATTTCTATAAAAAAATCTACAAAATTGTAATTAATGGTATTACCTCGAGTATTGGTATTACCATATATTTTTGGGCAAAATATTTTGTACTGCATTTTCTGCTTTCTCCGATATGTGTGAAGGAGTCGATGGTAATAAGTCTTCTATATCGCTGATATCAGACATTTTGATAATACAATTATCGAAGTTTAGCAATCTACAAAAATTTAATACGTACTGATTTTGACAACTAAAACAATTACATAGGAACCTAGGACAAACGTCAAATGCACAGCATGCTTGATTGAAAAATTATGGGTTTCTATTGATTAAAAATTTGTATCGTTATGAAAAAATCTATATCATAATGGGCACCAACGACATCTGGTACATTTTGCATTTTATAAATAATGGTAGTCCGTATAATGAATGGCTCGTGCCTGACAAAGTAGTGTAATCAGTATTTATTTACAGTTAAAAATACGTTATATGTTGACATCTCCTGAAATAATTACAATTCAGTATATTTTAATGCAACCAACAAATTATGTATCGTATCTCAATACTTTAATTTGTTTACAGGTCTATGGAGATTATCAAGACATCCAAACTACTTTGGAGAAATTGTTCTTTGGTGGGGCATCTTCATCATATCATTAAATGTTCTTGAAGGTGTTGAGTGGGTAGCCATTATGTCACCTCTGTTTACCACAATAATTATATTGTTCCTATCTGGAATACCACTTCTGGAAAAGTCTTCCGATGAAAAATATAGAGAGTAAGTGAAGTAAACGTTTTTATATGGTTCTAACGTTAAGAAACTTCAAATAACGTTTCCTGAACGTTACCTACTTATTTTACGTCGTATTATAGTTGAATACCGAAGTAATAGGCAGTAATTTAATGCCAAGAATGCTGACAGAGGTGTCATATATGCAATTGCAATATATTATGCCCGCCATTGAAAAACACACCATGTCCTATAACCTCCAAAAATTTCTACAAACTCTTTCGAAATGACATATGACAGCATTTGTTACACGTTAAATTACTACCCATTATTTCAGTATTTTTTTGTTTGTTTTATGGCTTAGGTTATTATATACCTAACATGCCAGTCTCAGTTTTGTGTTTTTCTTATTTATGTGTGTTCTGTGCAGGCTTTGTTACTGTTTCCCAGCGCCACTTTAAAAACAGCATTGTTAATTAGAACCCAACAGTGAATGGTCGGAGTGGGGATTCGCAAGTCCAAACTCTAACCATTGAGCCACCCACCCTCATATATCGGTATCCAATTATAATTTATGTAATTCGAAAATATAAAAAATTAAATTTGATAGATCCATATAAATGAAATTGACTAGTTAAACTTTTTTAATAGACATAAAATATGGCATCATATAATAATAATATTAATTAATTTCGATTTCGAAATGAATATAATAGATATACCTAATTAAATATTGTTTATTGTAATAAGTATCAACTTCCTTAAAAACAAATAAACTAACTAAAAATGTTTCCCTTGCTTTATAAGTCAGTACGTATACAAAGAGCTTTCTGGTAATCTCTCGGATGTATCGATGTAAACTGGGCGTCGTCCTATAGAGCAGGACCGGTCTTGATCGCTTCACACGACAGTATGAATGCTAAATTTAAGTGTTTATAAATCCTTAAGATATTTGCAAAAATGCATTGAATAAATCATAAAGTATAAATGCTGAATATTATAAAAATAATAATGAAACTATTCCCAAATAAGTATACAAATATAAGACATCTCTTGCGGGGGTAATTCCTTACTCAAAAATAATTCCTATCAATATGAGTCCGAAGATGCTTTTGTTCAAAAATTCAGGGTGTTTAAATTTTACAATAAGTAAAAAAATAGATTGAAATTTAGAAAACTATCAACAGTATCAAAAACTATAACAAGTCAATAAAGACACTAGTATACTAGATTTTTTATGGTTTTATTTTTAGATTGATATTTAACAGAGTTTGATAAAATTGTAGCTCCTAAATGAAGCCGAAATTAAACAGTGGTTTTTTAATATAGTCATTTAAATATCTAACTAAGCGTGCTATCAAAAAGTGAAAAAAATTAGTGACGTACATATTTTTTGTTAAAATTTTTTAAAACACGCGTTCGTACGCTCGCCTAAGTAAATCTATTTACATCTGATGAACCCATGTTGAGTCGAAATTATTTGTCTTATTTTTGGGTAGGGAATCACACCAGGAGTGACGGAAAATATTTTTTAAAATTCCCTGTATAGTTAAATCAAACAAAAACATAATTATAAGATAGTTTTCAGGTAGACTAATCTTACAACAAAGTAAATGTTTTAAAACCGTCAGTTTTGAAATTATAAAAACTTTTTTGGATTGAAACCGTAAACCGTCCTTTTTTAAAATTATAAATTAGAAAATATATAATTTAACTTAATTATACACACGTAAATTATTGTTATAACATCATTTTTCAAATAGATTTCACACAATGAAGATCGATCAAATCGTTTTTCCTTGAACACAGGACACATATTTGGTCGGTTACCAATAATCTATATGTTAAAACGGTATCAATTTAGTCAGTTTTTCCGAATTCTTTGAAAGTTTGTAAGTAATAATAATGTTAAGACATTCATATTTTTATAAAAATGAATAAAAATATATGAAAGAAGAAAAAATATATTATCAAAAATTGTAATGAAAAATGTGTTTGTTAATTTTTAATATATTTTTTAAATATAATTTTCTAGGCATTCAAGCACTTTTTTTAGCAGCTATTAAAGCAGAATCTGGATATCTGATTTTTTAAAGTTTATTTTAAACAAAACTGTTGAATATTATTTGTTCTCATGACATTAGAGAATCTATTTTTATTTTTTTTTAAATTTATTTTTATTTCTTTTTTTTTTTCATTTTTATATATTTTTATTTATTTATTTATTTAAGATGGCATTGGTCACGATCAAAAGAGCTGTGATTTAAGTTATTGCAAGTTCACTTAAGGTTATTCACTATTAGTGCCGCTCTTTGACATCTGATCATGCGCAGATCACTTATATTCTAGAACTGACTATAATAAATATTGTGCCTGTCCTTAATTGTGGATGTTTAAGGACAGTAGTTAGTGGCAACTTTATAGTTTTCGGGTGCGCTCGTCAACATTCGTATCAGTTCGAAGTTTTTTAATATTAAATATTCAATATCAGTGTCATCTAAACCTTCTAAAATGCTAATTTCTAATGCCTCTTCCATATTATATACTTTTATAAACAACAAAAAAGATAAACTGTAATTTAAAATGAGGTTGAAAATATGTATAAGGACAAGGAATCTAATCTCATAATTTCAGTTTTTCAATAAATCTTATTTTAGCAGGAAATTTATTTGCCTCTAATTACGTTGTCACTATTAGTGGCTGACGTTATACAAATTTGCAGTACCTCTCTATTTGTTCTTAATTCGGTATTTTTATTACCTATATAACGTTTATTAATATAGTTTGCTAAAAGTTCTTTATATTTTTATGAATATGCCATCTTTTCCCGATAGTTATGGATGAGATGACTCAGTGACTATGTTTTAGTTTTTAAATTTATTCCTTAATAAATGTTTTATATGTTTAAGTTGGCATTGGGTCGGCCAGAAATACAAACCACAATTTTTCTATCATTATTTATTACAGAGATTCCATCAACTAAAAAAAAGTATGCCATCTGAGACACATCTACCCTACCAAAAAATATGATTTTTAAGTGTAAATAAGTAATGTTGCTTGTGTAAATCATCGTCGCACTACATTATTTAACGAACATTGAAAAACACACTGCACTGATAGACGAAACGTTCCTTGTTGCACAATGATACTGTGATTAAAATGAGTTTTCTTGGTGTAGACAAAATGTTTACAGAAATTGTTTCCTGTTTCCATAGATATGTTACGGAAGCCAGCAACAAAATGTTGCTCTATTTCTCTTTGGTGTTGACAAACCTTTTTTTTTTAAATGTCTACTAAATAGAACTATGGTTCGACCAGAAAAGAAATCTATTCTTCTGCTTTTATTGTATTTAATATTAGTAACTGAAATTTCTACACAAGAACTAATTGATACTTTTTGTTTCAGTATAGCAGATTATCGTAGCTACAAAATTTCAACATCTCCCTTAATACCGGTACCACCATCAATATACGAAGAAGTTCCTTTTTTTATAAAATTTATACTATGTTGCGAATACCCGATGTATAACTCTCTCGATGAAAAAGTTCCGGCAAAGAATACGCATATCATCAAGGAATCAATTAGCGTATCATTGGGAGCTTCGCAGACATAACTATAGCTCCATGCTGGTCAAAAAGAGATCAGCACCGGGGGAAATTCTAGTGCAACGTTTGAAACTAAAGTTCAAATTACGGCTCTGTAAAAGAACTGAAACTACATTGAATAAGAAGGAAAAGTATGTATCTCTTTCACTCGAAATGTCTTTACGGCCACATTTTTGTTGCTCTAAATAGAACCGTCCTAAACAATGTAGTCAGTAAATTACATTAGTTCATCAATGGGCAAAATTTGGATATCTCGAAGATGTTATAAGAAATGGAATTATTTACCTAAGAGGAAATTTATGCAATGTTTATGAAGAAACAATAGGCATTGTAAATAAAATGTTGATGATATTTTATGTTAAAATCGTAATACAGAATGTATAAAAGTTAAATGATTACAGGCACATGTGTCGGATGGCCAACCTGGGTTGGATTGCTGAATAGCGCCCTCCAGCTGTCACGAGTGTCACTGCGAAGCTGAAGCTGATACATCTTATAACGTGGAAGGAGAGAGCCCAATTTAAATAAGACCTTTTTTAAATTCAGTTATACTAAACCAGCAAACGAAGAAAATTTTGACGTTCCCCCATTTCCTTCTTTATTTTAAGCGATAGAATAAAAAGCTTTAAACAAACAAGTAAAGATAATTTTAGAATGATACTTCAGACCTATTGTATGCTAGAGATTGCAGGTTCAAATCATATACCGAACTTTAGTGGTATAATTGGATCGGAAACACTCGTTGCTTCGGAGGGAAGGTACTGTGGGTCCATAGGCGTTTGATCATGTTGAAAACTGCTTAAAAATGGAGACAACAGAGTTTTTTCAAATAATTCTCAATAACGAAAAAGGCACGAATAATATTAATTTTCAAGAAAACTAAAAAATGTATTTATATTTAACAGTAATGTATTTTAGTAAATTTTAGCTTCTCTTCTATTCCATCCAACTTAGCCTATTCTCTCTCGCCCTCTTCCTTATAGGTGGAACTCCTAAACTGACACTGATTATATATTTTTTAAGAGTTATCTATTTATACAGTTTGGAACATCCAAATGGAGTACATAAATGGAGGCGTGTTCTGAAAAGCGCTCGGACACGTCGGTTGGTATTTTTTTAGTTGTGCATTTTCTTTAACAAAAACTTTTTATACAGGATGTATCATGTAACAGTGGCCAATACCAACTTTCTTATTTTAAATGCAACACCCTGTATATTTTTCAATTTATGGATTCTTCAGAAAATTCTAGATATATTTTATGTACTACGTATTACTATATCATATACCTAACTGTTTCGGAAATGTTAAATGTTTTCCGATTTATTGCAAAAATAAACATTAATAAAATAAAACAATTTGTTTACAGAAATTCGTTAAAACACACTCAAAAACTAATAAGTAATACTGTTTATTTCTAGATAATGTAACAAAAAATCTCAATATAGGAGATGTTCAAAATTCTTGCCGCGAACCTCTTGGCAACATCCTAATCTTAAATAAAAATGTCTTCTAACGTTACTCAACATCTCAACCGTGACCGATCTAATCGCAAGCGTTATTCGTCTTCTTAAGTCAGCTAGATCGAGGGTTTAGTTTTGTATACGATACTTTTGACATGTCCCCATAAGAAAAAGTCTAATGATGTCAGATCGATCCTCGCCTCCCTATCCACCGATTTGGAAATACTCGATTGAGGTACTGCCGAACATTGATTTAGTAATGGGGGCAGTACGATACTTTTGACATGTCCCCATAAGAAAAAGTCTAATGATGTCAGATCGATCCGAGCCTCCCCATCCACCGATTTGGAAATACTCGATTGAGGTACTGCCGGACATTGATTTGGTAATGGGACAGTGCTCCATCTTGCTGAAACCATATCATATTCGCTGGAACTTGTGGGCTTGCTGGATCGGGATATAAGTTCGTTAAAGTTGGCACGACATTATTTTGGAGCACTGCTAAATAATATTCGTCATTCAAATTGCCATTAATGAAAAAGGGACCTATTATATGATCGCCAACAATTCCTGTCCAAACATTAAGCTTTCCAGTGAGGATTTTTCTTAGAATAGTGGCAATTTTGACGATTAGCATGACCGTGAAGTATAAAGGTACACTAAAGTTGCGTTCTCCTATCAAAATCGTCTTCCGTGAGCTCCTGAGTTGCTATTATTTTATAGGGATTAATTTTATTTTCTTTTAATGTTCGAATAATCGATGAATGGCTAATATCGAACATTGGGGCTGCTTGTCGACTAGAATTATGTGGGTTTTCCTAAAACTTAAGCATAATATCTAATTTGGTATAATTAGGTATTGCTTTGGCAGCTAGTTTTTTCTGCCTTACATGACTAAGCTCGCGAAACTGCTTCTCTATTTTACTAATTGTCCCTTGGGATATATGCGGTAAATTTGAAAATTTTTCATGAAATAAGCGAGCAACTTCCATTTATGTTCGTGTGTATGATTTGCAGTTAAGGAAATTTAAATGACTATAACACTGACAACTATCTACTGTCATGCACAATTAAACAAAACTAAATAAAACTTTTTTTTATTTCATATCAGTAAAAAGGAACGCTGAAATAGTTTTTTCTTACTTTCTGATTATCAAGACCTAAATGGGAAATAAGATTGTGTTGTAGCGAATTTCTGTAATCAAACAATTTTATTTTGTTAATGTCAGTTTTTGCAATAAATCGGAAAACATTTATTATACGAAACAGGTATGAGAGATAGTACATAAAATATGTATAGAATTTTCTGAAGAATTCAAAAATTGAAAAATATATAGGGTGTTGCATCTAAAATAAGAAAGTTTGTATTGGCTACTGTTACATGACACACCCTGTATAAAAAGTTTTAGTTTAAAAAAATGCGCAACACGCCCCCATTTATTTATTACCGAATTTATTCCATTTGGCTGTTCCACACTGTATTTCTTTTGAGAGGCCAACAAAAATTCAATTTAATAGTTGTGATCGATCCAGAATCATTATTATCCTTAGGTTAGGTACTATAGGTAGTCCATTTTAGAGATAAATGAATTTTTATAAAAAATTTGATTCAACTAAATATTTAAAATTAAAAATTTAGGGAGCTCTTATAGATACATCAATAATTGTAGAATTTCCGATAAAATAATAATAGTAATAACGTGATATTGATATAATGGTGAATATAATTAATCATGTCAGTGATCGAGTGACTTGAATTTGAACAATTATTAGTAAATATCACTGAGATGGTAAATTATTTAGCCTTAATTTGTTGTGATATTTTATATTCTACGGTATTTTAGCAACTAGAAGAAATCAAAATAATGTAATCCTTTTGTTTCATATTACAAACTGATGGTTTCATTTTTAACTATAAGTTTCCTATTATGAATTTCAAAATCGGTTTGGTTTGCATGACATAATTTTGATAAATTCTTATTATTATATGAAAAATTGTTCTAATGTAAATAAAAGAATTTTGATTAAAATAAAAATTGAATAAGTCTCATTTATTAAAATGCCGTTGAATACTTAGCAGTATCTTAGATAAAGTAGAATTGATTACCTACAAGTATTAAGATAATTCAAAGAACAATTAAAATAAATTCGCTACAATAATCGACCTATATTATGTCGTAGGTCTTTAGCAATGGCAGAAAATAAAAAATAAAGATATTGTTCACTTTTAAAGTTTAAAAATGTTTGAAAATCAGATATTTTTATTAAAATAATGGAAACTTTCATTTAAGCACAGATCTATTGTTCATTAGTGATTGCCAAACATAATTTTCAAATTAGAAAACTTAAAATCTGAGTGCAATTAAGAAATTGATATATTTTCTGTAAATAGATATTAATTTGGTCCAAAAGCACATAACATTTATACTGACTTATTAATTTCGTAGTCGGTGCTTAGTAAAATCGATTTGGACTTTTTTAACTATTCTAATTATTAAATGATAAGATATAAACCTATTATTATTAAAAGATGTGTTTAGAGAAGCGCAATCATGATAGTTTAAAACTATATTAGTTTATAATTTGAACTTCTCTATTTCACTTTTTTGATTATTCACATTGTTTTAATTTAATTAACGAGGATGGATCCCTATGCAGCTCTCCTGACCTTGCAATAAAACTACAGTGGCATTATATTTTTTTTATTTTTCGACATAGTCTCCCTGTACACTTGGTCCATCGGTGCTCTAACATCTCAACGGCCTCCTGGAAAAATGTTTGTCCCAAATCTGCAAACTACTTCTCTACAGTTTGCATCAGTTCATTACTGGAAAAAAATTCCCACGTAAGTTTTCTTTTCATTTTGGAAACAGCCTGTAATCACTAGGGGGCGAGATCTGGCGAATATTCTGGATGATCCACTAATTCAAAGCCTGATTGATATATAGCAGCCATGGCAATACAAAATGTATGGCTGGATGCATTATCCTGATGAAACAGCACACCGTTCCTTAACTTTCCTCGGCGTTTCTCTTTAAGATCGTCTCGCAATTTAGAAATCAATTGTGCGTAATAGGCCCCTGTAATGCTCTGTCGCTTTTGCAAATAGTCAGGATAATTCCTTGAGCATCCCAGAACACAGGCAGCAAAACCTTTCCAGCAGATGGCACGACTTTGAATTTGCGTGAAGGGGGAGAATCGCGATGTTTCCACTCTTTACTTTGCGTTTTGGTCTTGGGATCATAGTGGTGCACCCATGACTCTCCATGGTAAAACACCGACTAAGAAAGTTAGCTTTGTTTGCTTGGTACCTTTCCAAAAGTTGCTCACAAGTCAACACTCGATTTCTTTTTTGATAAATGCTTAACATTCGGGGCACCCATCTAGCACTCTTCTTTTTCGTATCTAATTTTTTATTCAGTATGTAGTCCACCCCTTGATATGATAAGCCAGTATTTTCCACCATGTCCCTGATGCGTACTCGTGGGCCTTGTAGTACGATATCGTGTTATACCTTTTTAATGTTTTTTATCTGTTGTTACCGTTATAGAAGCACCACCAGCATGCTGGTTTTCACAGGATGTTCTTCTACATTTAAAATCTCGACACCAGCGTTTGACTATATCGATGGCTTAGCGCACACAAGTGTTAAGTGCAATTTTGGGACAATTGTTTTAAATGCATGTACCTAATTATATTTGTACAAATAATGTATCTTTATTTCGCTTTATTATGTAATCAGAAACAACGAAGAAGTGTTGAAACGGTTTGCTAGATACATTTCAAGTGAAATAGCAGAGAACTATAGTTTCAAATCTTTAAACATTGAATTTTAAAATATCAAAATGTTACTTAACACATGTGTGCACTAAACCATCTATGTAATTAAGAAACTGCAAACCCCCAATATAGTTGCCACAATGTCTTCATGAATTTGAGTTGGCGTCATGCCTTTTTTCTGGAGGTATTTTATTACGACTCTTTGTTCTACAGGATCCATTTTTATGAATAATCACGACACACAGTTCAAGAATTAGCCATAGTACAACCCGAGAATAACCAAACGCCGAGAAGCGACAGCTTTATCAGAACGTTTGATGTTTGTGGGGTCGATTTGCGGTGACCTTGAAGACACCGCACGCAAGCTGAATTGGCTCGCAGTCGCGCGATCGCGCCGAAAATTTGTAATTTACACTGCTCAATTCTAAATATGTTTTTAGGAAGGGAGTAAGTTTTTATTTTGCATTTAAAATTATATAATTCAAAACAGTCGAAACTACAGTTGTTGCGCTCGGATCAAAATCGTTGGACACCTTCGTATACGGTGTCGCGCTGATCTAGCTGGCCACATGCAAATAGACACCATATTTTCGATCATGCGCCGTCGAAAACCGACCCGGCGGGAAAGGGTCTTTGTCGCTTCTCGGCGTTTGGTTATTCTCGGGTACAACAACGCTTTGAGAGACTCGCGTATTGGGGACAACGCTAATCATTTGCAGTGCGCATGTCATACGCGTTTTATTTGTACATCGGTCTCCTTTTGACAGAGTAGGTGAGCTGTGTCCAGGCCGTTGGTGTTTATGCCGGTCGGCGTAGCCAGGTATGGATTGAAATTTTTTGGTGGCGAGAAGTCGTTGCTTCGTCTTCTTGTTGTCACGGCATTATTATTATTATTATTTGTTCATGTATGTGAAATTTTTGCTTCTAAGGTTTATAAAATACTACTGCTAATCACGACGAAAATAAAAACAAACAATACGCATTCACACAAACACCTCCCACCACAGCAATTACAAATGATTAGTGTTGTCCCCGATACGCGAGTCGCTTTGAGAGTTGATATTTTGTAGATATGATTTACAAAAGTCAGTTAACTATCAGCAATAGGACAGGGACGGAGCATAGGGATCCACCCTCGCACAATATATTTCATCATAAAAGATGATATTAATTTTCAGAATAAAAACAAAATAGATAGGAACGACCATATAAAATGTTGAAAATTCGATACAGTACCCACTTACCTTTAACAGAAGATTAAAGATGAAAAGTTGAGTAAAATGTCTTATTTATAGTTATACAATAATACCAACCATTTTTAGGGTTTCGTACAGGGGCGGATTTACAGATGTGTCGCCTATAGGTAGAATCAAATCGCCGCCTATATATGCTATATTTTTACAAAACTGAAAATAGTACTAAAACATGGAACACGAAAATTATGCAAACATTTATTAGAATCACATAAAATGCAACAAATACTTCATTCCAACAAGCAAGATATATTATAACATATAAGGTGTAATATAGATATTCAACTATATAAAAATTGCATTTCTTTTCGCTCGCATTACACACTTTTCATCTGAATTTATTCGTGACCAAAAATTTAATCACATCGTCAAAGGAAATCGACTTCACAGTTTGATTCATTCAATGTTCTTTCGGAAGTACTTGAGCGCAAATAAGAACAATTACTTAGTGCCATTGATTTAACTGTATCGATATTAGGAAAAATAACAACAGATTCTGATATTTAATCCGGCTCTGTCACGAAATAGCGCCTGTCAAAATAGCGCTATTTTTAAGCACTTAATCAAAATAGCGCTGAAACGAAATAACGCTTACTAAGAATAGCGTGCATCAAAAGAGCGTCAGTCAAAGAAGCGCCTTAATAAAATAGCGCATTTTGAAATAGGTGAGTATTGAAACAGCCTCAGTCCGAAATGGCTCTATCACGAGATACCGCCGAACAAAATCGATATAAAAAACTTAACTAATTCACCTAACCTGTGCCTAACCTGTACCGATCGTTGGTTGCTTTGCAAAAAAATTTAACATAAAATATTGAATACAAAAAAAACCTAACCAATTTGCCTAACCTGAGCAACCTGGAGCCATTTAAAATTAAACCATCGCTCATGCACAGGCTATTAGAAACATTGGTTAAGTTTTTTAAATTTTCTCATTTCATGTATAATTTTTCACGAATCAACCCGCGATGACTCAGCCCGCACAGATGATGTAAATTAGTTTAGTTTTTTAAATAATGTGATGTTAATTTTTTTGCACTATTTTGAATGGCGCTATTTTAAAAAGCGCTATTTCGTTCGAGAGCTGTTTTGGCTGACACTCTTTTGAGACGCGCTATTTCGTTCAGACGCTTTTTTGATACGCGTTAGTTCGTTCAGGTGTTCTTTTAATAGAGCTATTTCGTGACAGAACCCTCTAATAGTTACACATATTGTTATTTACGCGTTTTTTGTCTTCTAGTGCCAAATACTCTCGAATTATAAGATCTCTTCAACTAGATCGTTTGAAATAACCTGTGAATAATTTTTTTTTTAATTTTAACAATGTATTCCCTATTTCTTCAACAAAATTTAAAAATAATGTAGAAAATCTCGAATATATTGTACGCACATTTTTTGAGGATCCACTTCCGAGATTAATCGATCCATAATATTATTATAAGGAAAACGTTTATTTTGAAATCATCCTTAGAACTGCAGCCCAACTCTGTGTTATGTCACAGTTTAAGGCCCAACTCAATTTTTTTTTTTTTGGTGTACGGCTTCAACATCTAAGGTCATTAGCCTAGTGTTCTATGTAGGTTATGGATTGTACTAGTAGTCTAGTACTCCATAGTGAAGGAGTATTAGTACTCTAATACTCCTACACCCCTACAGACAGGCCTTGTTACTGTTTCCTTGCGCCACTTTAGGAACAGCACTGTTAATTAGAACCCAACAGTGAATGGTCGAGTGAGGAATCCTACCAAGGCATCAGAATTAATTTTAAATAAATAAATTAAATTAAAAAAATCCCGGCCAACGGTGGGATTCGAACCTGGGACCCTTGGATCCACAGGCAGAGACTCTACCACTGAGCCACCCACCCCCCTTCAACTCAATTTTGTTTGACATATAATCACGATATTTTTTTTGGGTTATGAAACTGGAAACTTGCATTATCGATTTTTCATTCGAAGTAATGAAAGACCTCACTTTAAATCTCTTTATGTCAACAAATATGTAACACGATGAATTTAATAAAACGTATATCATTAATGAATATGTAGCGGCAACTGACGGCAACACTGTCGGCTACTAGAGTACATACAGGTCCGGTATAAACCATATAAATGGAAAACAATAATTAAAATGTTTTGAATGAGTTAAATAAAATATCAAAATTAAATTTTTATTTTTAAGTAAGGGACATTTTTAAATGTATACGTCTTCAATTAAAAATAATATAGGCTAATGCTAAAGTGTAAACGAGTGTACTGGACAACAGATAATATTACACTTGAGTTTTTTGTATTAAACCATCGATCATTGTAATGAAGCCAGAGGTAAAATAGATATTTGTGTACCAAGGCTCTCAAATTCGTACAAGCCACGTCTTCGCACTACAATGTGATGTAGCATCAAATCTGCTTAATCAAGGATATACCTTGGCGTGGCTGTTCATCATGTTTCAATTGAGTCATTGAACCTAAAAAATAACAAATATCAATTAATAGAATTCGGAATTAATTCTAAAAACATTTTTCTATAGGAATTATATAGGATGTCTCGTTAATATACTGACAAACTATTAAAAGTGGTAGGTGCATCAAAATAAACATTTTTGCTTAATGAACAAAATAATATGTCCGAAAATGCTTCGTTTTTGAAACACATGTTAATTAAGCAAAAAAGTTTATTTTGATTTCCCCTCTACCACCTCTAAAAGTTTGTCGGTATATTTATAGGACCCTTTATATATTTAAATCTGTACAATGTAGATACTCATCAGTTTCTTGTTTACAATCAAAAATATAATAAAACATAGTTCAGAAGTTACAGGAAAAATATTACTGAAAAAATAAAAATGATGGTTACCTATATAGATTTATAGTTATTACAAAATACATTATAATAAATAAAATAAATAAATAAATAAATAAATAAATAAATATGGTTTTATTGGCATGTGAAAATTACAAAATTAAAATAGTATAATTTATTAAAAATAATTAGCCAAAAGGCAAAGTTCAGCTTTCAGATTTGCATAAGCAAATATAGAAGCTGCTCTTCCACTCAACCTCAATAAAAAAAAAATGGAAAAAGAAAAACTAATACTAAAATTATATCTAAAATAATAGGTATTAACTTAAAATACATATAATCTTAACTAGGGTGTTACAAAACTTGGCAAAGTATAACAAACAAAAATAATGAAAAACAATTTATATTAAGTGAGAAATTGCTAATAGAAGAACGGAAAAACGTGTATAATGAAATTATGCTATATAATAAAATTATCCTATCGTATTACTTAATGATATTGCGCAGTTTGCCATTTAAAAGTCTTCTTTTAATGTATGTTTCAATTTACCAAGAGAAAATTTAGAGTAGCTAAGCGGTAGTCCATTTAGAAGCCAGGAAATATAATATGAAAAAGATCCTTGATATAAGGTTGTTTTGTGTAAAGGCGGCGTGAGTTTAGATTTAAAACGAATGTTAAGGTTGTGGACGTCAGTGCGGAATTGAATTTTATTATATAAGTAAGCAGGTGTTAGAGTTACCATAATCTTGCGAAACATTGAGCATGCATGCAATGTTCTTCTTTCCGCCATATTAAGCCAACCCAGTTCCTTTAAGTGTTGACTAGTATGATCACGTCTGTAAAGTCCACAAATAAAACGTACACACGATTTTTGTATCTTTTGTAAGCGAGTTTTATCAACACCTAACAAACTTGGTCCATAGACCACATCGCCATAATTGGCGTGAGATAGGACAAGAGAATCACATAACATGGCTTTAGTTCGTTTATTCAATATGCTTTTATTTGCATATATGAGTTTTAAACTTCTATAGAATTTTCTTACAATATTTGTCACATGAGACGAGAAGCGAAGTGAATTATCTATATGAATACCCTGAATACCTAGATTCTTAACACATGAAAGAAGCGGCAGTTGTTGACCATCCAAGCTAATGTTCACATAATTAATAATCTTTTTTCTAGCTGTAGGACGTCCAAATAACTGGACTACGGATTTAGTTGGATTTATACTTAAACAATATTTGTCAGAAAGTCTAGCAAGAGAGATGAGGTCAGCATTAATTTTTACGCAAGCTTCTTGAATATTTTCCTTTTCAAAGGAAAGGTATAGTTGAGTGTCGTCTGCATAAGTATGAGATGCACAGTATTTTAAAGCAAGTGGCAGCTGTGATGTATAGATGACAAATAGAAGAGGTCCTAAAATTGAGCCCTGAGGAACCCCAGAGCAGATGTTTAAAAATTCAGAAGTTGTTTTATTTAACACGGTGGCTTGAGTTCGCTCATCCAAATAACTACTCATTAAGGCGGTAGTTTTTCTTGAAAATCCAAGATAATGCACGATCGCTAGTAGGAGTTTGTGGTTAATAAGATCGAATGCTTTTGAATAATCGAGAAGGACTAAGATAGTCAATAAATTATCATCGCAGGCTTTATGGATATCATCAGTGACTTTTAGAAGTGATGTAGTGCAACTATATCCTTTTCTAAAACCAGACTGATAAGATGGAAGCAGGGAAAACTCATCCAAGTAATGTCTAATTTGCAGATCAATTAGTTTTTCAAATACTTTAGAAAGGCAACATAGAATACTTATCGGCCGAAGATCTGAGTATGCCTCAGGTGAATATTTCTTTCCTATAGGTATAATAAAAGACTTTTTCCATAGTCGGGGATAGGTACTCTTTTCGATTATGACATTAAATATGTAAGTTACAAAGGAAATGATAAAAGGACAAGAATATAATAACATTTTAATGCTTATTTCATCAGCTCCAACTGCTTGAGATTTAATTGACAATAGTTGTTTGTATACATTTTCTTCTGTTACAGGATTTATTATTAAGCTATCAACATTATTTTTGGTGGAGTTCCTAAAGAACTGTAACATTTGATCATCAGGTACTTTGTTGGACCGTGTAATATTCGTGAAGTATTCATTGATTTCCTTCACATTAGATATACTCTCAGGAATTTCAATAGTTTGTTTATTATAAACGTCAAGTTTTTTCAGCTGTTTCCAGATGTTATTTTTACTTTGTGTTCTAATTTGAAATTCGAAATAGGCTTTTTTCCAATTTTATTGTCCTGTTCGTAAGATTTCTTAAATCTTTGTAATAGTTGACATGTATAATCTGCTTAGTTTTTTTAAATTTAGCCAGAGCTTTATCACGTAAAGACATCATAAATTTTAAGTTAACAGTAAGCCAAGGTGCAGGTTTCTTTGCAATTCTAACAGTTTTTAAGGGGGCATGTTTATTAAATAAAAAAACCAAGGTATCATTGAAGTATTTAATCATGTCATCGACATTATTAAGCATGTATATATGATTAAGATTTGCCATAGTTAAATCTAGAACAAACCTATCGTGGTTAAAATTGCGAAAATCTCTATAAGTGTACGTTTTTGGATGAATCTTAATCTTTTTGGTGTTAATACAACAAGAAACGAGATGATGATTAGTGAATGTCGAGCAGTCCACTGTTGCCACATTATCACTTATTAGCTCATTTGATAGACATATTAAGTCGAGAAGCGTAGGTACTGGATGTAGGACTAATATGGGTTGGTTGATTAATAATTTGCTTCAGTTCGAACATATCAAGAACAGATAAAAGTGACGAACATGAATTATTTTCTGAATCAAGCAAATCAATGTTTAAGTCTCCGGCAAAAATTACGTGATTATATTGGGGAACTATGATATTAAGAACATCTTCAAGCGCTGTAATGAAATTAATAGGAGAAGATTTAGGAGGTCTGTAAAGGGAACCAAGTGCGTAAGAAACATTTTCAACACAAAAAGTCACCCAAACCTGTTCTGTACTATTAAGGCCACAGTACCACCCCCAATATTCGTAACATGAACTAATTTTGATAGATGTCATTTATATGTCATAAATTAAGAATCCTTTTGTTCAACAGATGGAGCAATATTCCATATTTAATAGTTCTTTTGTTCAACAGATGGCGTAATAATTTTATTAATTTTAAACGGTAATTGTTATAAAATAACAAATTCATCACCCTAGCCACTACGCGATGATACGTAAACGAGTTCTTGACCTAGCAGGTATAAAAATAATATTTTGGATTACATTCGGAATATCGGTATATTTACTTAGTAGTTCATTCTTGTGTCCAGTCAACAAAGGATAAAGGTCTTCGTATCATTACGTAGGGACCTATTATACCATACATGGTGTTTCGTTAAGAATGGGACATAGAACAACTGACGATTCTCTGAATAAAATAAGACAACTAAACAAATCATGTTTAGATAAAATGTTTCTCGTTTCCGAATTACGGTGTTAAAATCCAAAAAATATTTATGGCTATATTTTTTTATTACTCACAAGAATTTTACTAAATTTGGCAAACGGTTTTGATGTTATAATATCCACCTATCAGCAAAAAATTAGTTACCCGCTTTAATTAACTTTTCCAGAGGCGTACCTACAGCATTGGTACATAATACGGCATCCCTCCTAAATTTTACGTCACTATCCAAAAAGTTATTTAGACATAAAATTTTAAATTTTTTGAAGTTTTTTAAATAAATAATGTACTCTTTTTAGAAATTTAATAAAAAAAATCAAAATTTTGGACAGTGGAATAAAATTTAGAAGGGAAAAAGGTGTTACTTGCCCATGAAGTATGCCACTGGCAAAGCTTATTTAACTTATTTTTTTTTGTTGATAGGTGTATTTTATTACACCAATAACGTTTGCCGAATTTAGTAAAATTAAACTCAATAACAAAAAAAATTGTAGCTATTTATAATTTTTGATTTTCGAGTAATGTTTTACCTACGGATGTTTCGTTTAATCGGCTTATTTCTGATCAGTTAATCTTCAGTTGCTTCCATTCTTAATGGAATACCCTGTATATACCGAAAGGTCTTGCAGCCAATGAATCAAATAAAAAAAAGAAAAATGTAATAAAAAAGTGTTTTTATTACCGTATTTACCCACAATACTTTATTTAGATCTGCATCAGTAAAAATTATTTTCAACAAATTTAATCCCATTTATATGTAGTATGTTTGTGTAACTTGGAGGCAAACGGAAAACTTTTTTAAGAATTTTAAGAAAAAAATTATTTTTCATAAACAATTGAATGGTCTATTAATTTTAGAAAAAAAGTTACTTTACATAAAAAGTTATGCATGGTCTAAAACCTAAAATTCAAACATCTGATATCAAATTTTATCAGTCGTATATAGGGTTTGTCGAAAATATATTTTTTGACAAACCTTGTAAAACCGACTGATAAAATTTGATATCGGGTGGTTGCATTTTCTGTTAGACCATGCATACATTTTTATAAAGAATAACTTTTACATAAAATGAATAATAAAAAAAGTTTTCTATATGCTGTCAACTTACATAGACATACTGTGTGTATGCAACTTATGACATATTGCTGAGATAATGTTTTTGTAAGAAAAGAGAAATTAATTATAAAAATTTACTTCATTTGTAGAGTCGTAATTTATGTTTTCATATTAAGCTTTTATTATAATTTTTTTTTATCAATTTAGAATTACAGTACTATTTTCAATTATTAATAAAAATTACGTGTTCATTTTAGATTAATCAATAAGAAAAATAAGCATTTTTGAAATATTAATAACCAAATACACATTAAACAACAAATGAATAAAAAAGTATTTAAAACACGTTGTCTGCCGAAGCAAATGTTGTGGTCGGGTCTGCTGAGCCGAAGTAGTTTTTCTAAAAATTTAAGTCTGTTTTTACGTTTTAAGTAGTTTAAGTAAATACTTAGGTAAACTACAATATCTAATAGATGCGCGAATAAAATACATAGACGCGGCACGGGATTAAATTATTACAAACATATGTGGCGTGCATATATTGTTAATAATATATTCAGGACATACACAGGGCCGCCGAGAGCCAGGCCGGGCCCCAGGACAATTCGCTAGATCGGGCCATGTGACAAAAAAATCTTTAACCAAAAACTGTTCCTCTTCTACTGAAATATAATTTAAAAGGTCTTTACATCAAAAACTATTCTCCCTTTCAATTACTTCTTCTTCTAAACAAAAAAAAAAGTCCTCACCCGAATAAAACTTCTCTAGGCTAAAACTTTTAATTAATTTAAACTTAACTTCCCTCTCTCATCTTGTGTCGAATTTCTCATGCAGAACAAAAAAAAACTTTGCCGGGCCCCCTTACAGCGCTGCCGGGCCCCCATTTAAGCCCGGGCCCCGGGAATTAGTCCCGGCTACCCCCCCTCTAGTCGGCCCTGGACATACATTAGTGCGTAATTGTTCAATATTTCAATTTGTGTTATGGACACGTAAACAATTTCTAAATAAAAAGTTATATGAATTTCAAAAATGGGTATTTTAAAGATATTTTTAGACATACAGTGTTTTGCGTTTTTGTCTGACAAATAAAAAGTTATATTTTTTAAATAAAAAACCGTGTATTTAACTTCAGTTTTAGAATGCTTTGGTAATACTGCATTTAACCCTAGAACTTTATTAACAAATATTGCAGGGTTGCCAATAAATTAATTTTTTTATGAAATTAGAGAATGATGCAGACCCCAAATTAAATTATAATTTAATTTAAAAAAATAGTAATAAGATACTAAGCTAACGAATAGTGGTGATAGAACTGGATTATTTTATACAGAGTGTTTCGGAAAACAAGTCTTAAATATGGCTAATTCCAAGTTAAATTTATTTAATTTTTTCAAATGCCACACGCTGTATGTTATTTAAACATACAATTCCTTATAAATTTACATATCCAACGATACCAATATGTTATTCAATAACACATGAGTTTTATAATAGGAAATACGAAAAAAAATAATAAAAGTTGTATGACCATATTTAACAATTATTCATAAATATGCAGTGTGCATTTTTAAAGCAAAACACCCTGCAGGTTGTTATACATATTTGATTGTTTTTACATCGTCGAACAATATTTTCAATTTGATTCATTTGCTATGTTGTATATAGAATGTGTCAAAATTTGAGGTTACGATTTTCTCAATTTTTTAAATGTGATACTCTGTATGTTATACCACCAATTAATTAATACAGTGAATTCCATTGAAAAAATTAAAAAAATCGTAACCTCGCGTTTTGATACACCCTACATATAACATAGCAAATGAATGAAGTCAATTAAAATTATTTGACGACCTGAAAACAATCAAATATGTATAACTACCTGCAGGGTGTTATTCTCTAACATGTTGGTATTGTTGAACAGGCAAATTTATAAGGAATTGTATGCTAAAATATGTTGCCTTTGAAAAAATTAAGTAAATTAAACCTCAAAGTAGCCATATATAAGACAAGTTTCAAAACACTCGGTATAAAAGAATCCAGCACTATCAACACTATTTGTTATCTTAATGTGCTACAAGTCTGTATATTAAACAATTTTGAAATTAATGTAATCCTACCCAAATTATGATAATTTAATTTGGGGTCTGCATATCATTCTCTAATTTCATAAAAATTTAATTGCTTGGTAAACCTGTAATAGTTTTTTTAAACATTCTAGGCTTGAATACAGTATTACCAAATCATTCTAAAACTGAAATAAAATACATGTTGTTCTATTTAAAAAATATGCCAGGCAAAAATGTAACACCCTGTATATCCAAAAATATTTTTAAAATATGTATTTTCCAAATCCATATAACTTTTCTTTGAAACATGTTTGCGTGTCTTTAACAATTTAAAATATTGAACAATTACGCACTAATGGGACATACACAAGGGTACATATACACATAGCAGTCAACGTGTTAACTCAGAAATAAAGTTCCTTATAAAGATAAAATAACATTCATAAGAAGAAAGCAAGTCCCGCAAATATTACGTGCGTACCATACAGTGATGCCAGGTCATTCGGATTCAAATTACATCTCAATGCAATAAAGTTCCCTCTCCCGCATTTCACATTTCACCCACTTTAAAATTAAATTCGCCTGAGAAAAAATTGTGAAATTATCGTATAAATCGATATTTATTGTACATCTGGCAACGTGGCCAATACTTGTTCATACGCAAGGAACATAAATCGATAATTTTGTATCTGGAACGCAAAGCGAGACAAATATATATGAAAATCACGAAACAATAAAAGACGACATACAGCTGTATCATTGTTTCAAAAATTGGTACCTCTAAACAATCATTTACCTATTAAAACCATCTCTAAAACAGAGTAGCTAGATTTTTTTACGGTGACATCTTCTTAAAAATAGATGAACTACATGAACTATACACAATTACAGGAATTCATAGAAAATCTCTAATTTGACAAATAAATTTATCAAATATTTGTTAATCGTATTTCCAGTTAGATTTGAAAAATACGCAATAAAATTTAGAAATATTTTGGCGGGATACTTGGAAAAATATGTAGAATGAAATCTCCTACTTTTTAGCCTCTGGTTTTAAAATCACTTTTTATGATTTTTTTTAAAATTCAGTGTAAAAACAGGACAAATAAAAAATAGGAGATTTCATTGTCCAAACCTTATACTTTAAGCTGGTAGAAGATTCATTTTAATACATTTAGCGGGATTTAAATGCAATCGGAAATGGTGAACCCTTGCTTCTTATATGAAAAATACAGTGATACTGCGCCCTTAATGGATAAATTGTTTATAATTTTGGCATTGAAAATGCTTCTTATATATATAGCAACACCTCCTCCTATCTTTTCTATCATTGCGAAAGAGTTTGTAACCTAATAGATTTATACTTTTGTTTGAAATGTTAGCATTAAGCCAAGTCTCTGATACGGTAATAATGTCGAAATTATCAAAAACAGATCGTTTAAACTCTGCAAAATCACTAGTAATAGATCTGGCATTTATATGACATAATTTAATAGAACTCATGCTGAAAATTGTGGCAATAAGATCGTATACAAATGTTCCCTTTAGCAACCTTTTATTAAAATTAATACAACTTATGAAATATAAAAAAAAATATGTATGCAAACAAAAGGTCTCAGATACTACCTTTTAATATATACCTATATACATGTATTATGCCTAAGACTGAAGACCTGATTGGTTTCGAATTGTATCAATATTCTAAATTCAGTAAAGACAAATATGATAAAAAGTTGTAATTACCTAAAATAGTACAGATGCTTAGAGTTACTTACAATATGTCAGGGGAATAATATATATTAATATTTGTATGAAAATATGAAAAGATGTAAAAAAAAATTACAAAGTTGTAGATGTGTTGATAGGACGATCATGAAAAAAATTTAAAAAAAAATCGTTTATTTGTTAATCTTTGATCTTAGATTAGGTTTATTATTCGGTTTTTGTTGAATATCTGAGTCCTGATTATTTTCAAGATTAAGCTTTTTGGATACGGTACTGCCAGTAGAAGAGGAACTATCCTGCCTTATGCGAGATTCTTCTGTGAACATTGATTGAGAGAGTTCTTCAATTTTGTAAGATACACCATTTACAATTAAAGTATTGTTTTTAATAACCGCCGTTGATCCTTCTTCACGTGCTGCTTTTTGACAACTATATAAAATTTTTCTTTGTTCATAATCCTCAGCAATATAATCGATGGAGATAAATATCCCTGAACCTTTCAAGAGTTTAGCTTTGTTAAGAACTTCCCATTTGAAACGAGAGGTTAAGCATTCAATAATTATAGGTTTGGGTTTGTTGATACTGCCACCTGAGTTTAGTCGAAAAACGTCTCGTAGATCTTTTTCATCACAGGAAATATTTAGCTTGTCACGAAATAAACTAATAACTGCACAGAGTGGATTAGCTCCTTCCATTTATACAAATTGTATGGATGGAACGGTATTTTCAGAAGTGGCGTAGCTCAGTGCTACACTTTCGATGCAAAGGAAAAGACCTAAAGTATGTGACTTTAATATCAAGGTCGGTGGTTCCCACTGGCAGCATTTTGACAGGTCGTTGGAATGCATAATAGGCTGGGGCCACATACTTTGATTACAATTAGGCATTCCAAACAAATGAATTGCCAGTGGGCAGGTTTGGTAGATCTGACGGTTGCGACATACGATGTATTCTATCTACAATACGTAAAATCATGAATAATGGATTACATTTAAATATTTTATATCGAAATCTATAAAAATATTAATTAAAAAAACTGCTTGTACATTTTTTTATAAACAGGCAGGATTGACGACTGATATTTCGAATAAAAATAGCGTCCAAGATGCAAGACTATGTCGCTACCCCCCTTAGATATACGAGACCTTCCCACTGGCAGATATTGTTTGACAGGTCGTTGGAATGCCTAATACGAGGCAAGAGAGAGGTCCGACACGCCCAACATAGGGCGCGGCCATTTTGAACCCTGTGACACAGTTTACAGCTAAAGAATCAGATCGCTCACTCTGCGTCGGCACTTTTGATCTCAATGTTTCAGTTTATACACTGTGCAACTCGGATAATACAATATATGACAACCGCCTATAATAAAACAGCAGTCTTCTGCGTATCCTAAATTTGTATCCCTGGAGTGGATGTTATTTTGGAACTTTCAACTGGTCCGAGTGAGCTAACTGATTCTTTAGCAGTAAACTGTGACTTCAAAAATAATATTCACTGACACTGACAGCAGCAAGCAAAATATCAGGTGCGTTTCAATCATCAACTTCTGCTTCCGGAATTGTCGGTTTAGTCGTTTGTCGTTTTAACCTGTCAGAATAAAACAAGAAAACCGACAATTCCGAAGCATAAGCGGATGATTAAGGTCCGGTTTTTCAATCTCCGGCTATTTAGGATAGCTGGCAGCTACGGAGATAGCCGTCAGCCACTGACTGTCAAAACGTTTTTCGACCTCCAGTTATACGATAGCCGTCAGCTATTTTGACTGTAACCGTAACCGACACTTGCAAGTGGTAATTTCGTATATAGATAGCCGCCAGCTATTTATTGTACATGCGTAGTACGTTGTTTGTCAAATTTAGAGGTTAATATTTTTATTAATTTTTCTATTTCTCAAAAATGGATTTATTTGAATTCATATTCACAGCAACGATGACAAAGACATTATTTAATGTGAGCCAAGATGACCGTGTAATCCGTGTATTGTAAGGGAACGGCCCAATTATTTTGATATTGATGAAAAGAATTTTATTATAAAAATTTTCTGCAACCTTCTCATTTCGTTTCCGAGATATTGCATTTTCCGTTTTTTTTACATTCTGTAAGATAAGTAAATTTTAATAGTAGGGCTCTATCTGATGCCGCATAATTAGATATTTTCTCTTTTTTCTAAATCACCAATTGCCCAAAAACAGAAAATAACAAGATCTTAAAGAAAAATGGAAGCAAAATAGAACAATTTTTATGTGAAGGTCGGTGACGATCAACACAAGACACGATATTTAAAGCGGAAAATTTAAATTATCCAATAAAAACCATTTAATAAATTAGCAGAAGTGCCAACCTGGCTAAGAGTAAAAAACTATTCGCTACGTAGCTAGCAGTTAAATTCGTGATGATTGAAAAACAGTTCCATCCACGTTCCATCGGTAACAGAGACTTTGACTGCCAGCTACGATATAGCTGTCGGCTACGTAACAGCCACTTTGACTGGACATTGAAAAACCGACCCTTAAACGCACCTATTAAAAATATTGCGCCAAGATGTAGGCAACACGTAATAAGGGTTCAAAACGGCGGAGTTTCCTATCTCCTTTTAAAAGGCACTCAGAAAGCTGCGCAGTGCGACCATTCTCCGTATAGTAAAAGAAAATCAAAGTATGTGGCTGGAGCCCATATTTATAAACAAAACTCAGCTGAGTCGGACTTGGGTAAGTCGTCCTTGAACGAAAATCGAAGTTCGGTTATATCGCGTGAATTTAGAGATGGGTAGTAACAAATCCGTAAATGTACATAACAGTAACATATTTGCTAATATCCATCTCTAAATTCCAGTCAAACACCAGAACCACCTAGAACTTTAGAGACGTTGTAACCGAACTTCGATTGTCTCTGATAATAGTAACGCCAAGGCCGTAAGGCCGAGGCCGATGTTTATCCAAAATAGAAGAACATGAAGGAGAAAGGAGAGTTTTGTGCTGCTGGTTAACTTAGGTTATGTGATTATGTCTTAATCGGTTTGAATTTAGATGTAAAAAAAAGAAAAATACTGTAGCTTTAACTTAAATATTTCAATAAAATGTCTCGATACTGCTCGATTGCCACATGCCAGCAGTTTTCTCGTACATTAAAAGCGGTGACGGTAAGTCTATCAATCTATCTTCATAACATTCAAATACCTACTTTTGGTAATTTTAGAATAACTTGAAAAACCAGAAATATGAAAAGTTTGTAGAATTATTTTTGCAAAATAGAAGTACAACAGCCACGTCCAATTTTTTGAATAAAACATTGGTAAGATCAATTTATTTGTGTAATAAAAATACAGTGTTCCTATGACAATTTTTTGATCACTCTCCAAAATGAAAGGGGTTTAAAGGTGGATTTATAAACTATGTTCAGTTGGCGCTCAGTTCGAGTTAGCAAGACAACCACAAATTCCACAAAATAAAATTATATTTTGTTGTTATTTTTGTTTTAATTATATTTGTAGATGGTGTTGGTTATAAAATAATTTAAATCCCTTATAATTTCTTATCCAAAACATACTTACCGTGTTATTCTGCTCTGTTTATGTTGAACTGAGAGTGAACTGACCACGAACTGAATGTAGTTTATAAAGCCACCTTGAGTATAAACTTCATATCTTCGTGTTCCTTCAAAATTTCTGAATAAAACATGTTTGGAGTTTTTTTAGAATGTCTAATTTTTGTTGGACCACTGTGTTTGAATTGGATATGGATATGTTTCATACAACTTACAATAATTTATTTTTGTTTTAGAAAAATATTTCACAACTTCATATAAACTCTTTAAATGAAACTACAAGTTCCTGCAACTCAAACGAAACGAGAAATAAAAAGGTTTTTATTCTATTGTCTGTCTTTACTGAATTCATAAAATTTTGGTTTAATACTGTTGGACTTAACTAATTCAAACTATAATTGAAATTTGTTATTAGCCTCTATTATACCAATAAAAAATGAAAATGTATCTCCCAATTGAAATATTTTTTTGGATGATTTGAAGTATAATTTTATCATGAGACAACAAAGGTAGTTTGTTTTTTATTTATGCAAGATATTTGCCAAAAGTCTTTGTATAATAGTGCACCTTAGTAATACAATCTATTTACTTATTGTGGTGATCTTACTGTATTTTCAAATATGATATAGACTATTTACTGTATCTCAAATTAGCTAAGTCCAACTGTATAAAAATTACGCTTCTAAAATTAGTTAATATTTCTAGATAATTAGTTTATAATTGTATAGTTTTGTATTTGGTGGTTTTAACATATTTATTTTAGATCAAAAATACGAAGTTACGAAAAGAAATTTTAAAATTATGTACTAATGTTCAAAGAACATTTTCCAAAAAGGAAACATTTTTATGGTCTGCTGCAGCTGTATCAGTTACAGAAAACGTTAGTAAACAAGTGGATTCTACTTCAGCACCTATCAACCTTCAAAGCAATATTCCAACCAAAGTAGAACCAGTAATTGAAGCTATACCTGAACCTCCAGTAGTTGAAGCCATACCTGAACCTCCTTTAATTCCAGAAGGAGTTGCAGAACTTGTTAATCAGTTGCATGCTAATGGTGAAGCTACTTTTGCATCTTTAGGATTGGGAGGTTACACTCCAGTAGGCTTAATACAGAACTGTTTTGAATATTTGCATTGTACATTAGGTATTGAGTGGTGGGCAGCAATTGCTCTTGGTGAGTAAGGTAAACTAACAAGGCATTAAATAGCCAATATTACTACCAGAAATATTCATAAAAACTAATGATTTTTTATATATTAAATTGGAATTTTGTTGAAATACTACTGTATCCAAAAGTTGTCCCATTTGAAATTTATCTGAGATACATTTTTAATTCATTGATAATTTTACTTATAATTCTTGACTATTCTAAACAAGAGTGGCACTGTGATCAGTAAAAAGCATAGCTCAATTATTGTGGTTTCTGAAGTAATTATCACAATTATAAAATGTCTATTTCAATTTGGAAAACTAGAAAATATGTGATTTTTTAAATAACCTATTTGAGTAAGGGTGGACTTTGTAATTTTAGGTACTCTAACAGTCAGATTGTTACTCTTTCCATTGGTGATATTGGCACAAAGAAATGCTGCTAAAATGAATAATTACCTTCCTCAAATGCAGATATTGCAATTGAAAATGACTGAAGCAAGGCAAACTGGCAATCAAATGGATGCAGCACGCTATTCTCAGGAACTAATGGTGTTTATGAAAGAAAAAGGATTAAACCCTTTAAAAAATATGATAGTTCCTTTGGCACAGGTACCTATAGAGTAAAGTAAACTTAATAAAAAAAGTACTTAAGATATCATTGTCAGGTTTTCAATCAACTGGAGACATTCAGTAAAAAGTAGATATTGATATCTGAAATATTTTTTGTTATAACAATAAAAGTTTGATCACCCAATTAATACTAAATACAATTTTGGAAATTGAAGGGCTTATTGGAATAACATGAAAAGCCACAACAATTTAATAAGGAAACATGTCTTCAAAGGTTAAAATAAACTTCAATAACTAATACAACCAACTTTGTTAAAATGCAATTACTTGATTGTTCGGCTAATTATGGTATTTTTTGAAAAATTCCATTTGGTTCAAGCTTTTGTAGCTTTAATTTTTATTGTCGTGAAGTAAAAATGCCTTTATTTTAAAAAATGTGGCTTATCATGTTTTTACAACAAGCCCTTCAATTATAAAAATAAAAAATCCCCAATTCCCCATAAGAAAGTATGAAAATTACACCCTCATATCCCCAAAGTGAAAACAAACCAAAGAAATATTGAAAACGCTGAGAATTAAAGAAACAAAAAATAAGTACATCGGTCAGGAATCGAACCGGGAACCTCAAACTTCAGCCTTCCATACTCTGCCACTCAAGCTCAGGGGCGGCTTGTGGCCAAAATTTTGGGGGTTCACAGTAGTAGAATATAGATCCCGGTGCAGATTTAGGTAAAAATCTGTCAGTGTTTTAGAAAGGTATATAATAAACTTTCTAATACACTGAAAGTTTTTTCAGACATCTGTACTGATACCTATATTCTGTCACTGTGAACCACCCCACGAGCCGCCACTGCTCAAGCTACCAACTCACATACATATTGATATCTGAATTCGCAAATTTGAAGTCAATCAGATTCTGATTCTCATTGGTACAAATTCTCATTCAATGTCAGCCCTCTCAATTCTCCTTAAAGCCACCCTTTTTTTTTAAGATCCTTCATTTGTTCAGTAGTGTTAAGTTTTTAAGTACAGTATGTTGTAAATGTGAGAATATAATGAAAGAAAAGTGAACTAAGAAACATCAGTTGAGATCTGAAAACTAAATGCAATTTTGGAATTATTGAAATGAAAAATCTCCAATTCCTCCTACAAAATTATGAAAATTACACCTTCATATTATGCCAAAGAAAACTGCAGAGTACCTTAGAAATTTTGAATTGAAACCTATGCCATATTTTAAGAACATTTTTATACACTATTCAAAATTTCATGCTCCCCTTTTTTTTACAAAAATCATTGTTCTCTTCTAGCTTCGAACGAAGCGAGCAGAGCACCTCGGATTTTTAAAGCCTTTTTTCTAAAAACAACCAGACCACATTTTTATGCTATTTTTAGGCTCTTGAAATATTGTAAAACTTTGAAAAGGTATTTTTAAATAATACAGGCTCTTTGCTGGAATAAAGTCAGCAGAGTCCCTCGGTTTTTTATTATTTATTTATTTTTTAAACAACTACTTATGCCTTATTTTTTGGCAATATTATAAAGCTTTTCAAAAAAAAAAAATTATTAAACATTCTGAAAAAATTGCCACCTTCAAAGTTTTTTTTTTTTCTAAAAACAAATATACCACATTTTAAGGCTACTTTTAGGTTCTCGAAAGAAAAACATTTCTATTTCTAAAAAAATAACGCCTGTTTTTTTTAATCCCAATTTTTTTCGCATTGTTTTATATTTCAAGAACCTAAAAATGTGGTGTGGTTGTTTAAAAAAAAACTTCAAAAATCGAGATGCTCTGCTAGATTCGTTCATTCAAATGTTTTTTAAAAATAATAATTTTTTTCTGAATGTTTTATATATTTCAAGTGCCTAAAAATGAGTTGTGGTTGTTTTTTAATAAAAAAAACCTTTAAAAAACGTTCGTTTGAAATCCCGTATTTTCTAAAAATAAACATTTTTTTAAGTTTAATAATATTTCAAAAGATTAAAAATTTTTTATTCCTTAAAAATCCGAGCTGCTGTTCTAGCTTCGATTAAAAATATCAAAGTTTCTTGGAATATTTTAAATATTTCAAGAGCCTAAAATTGTAGCATAAAACCAAGGTGTTCTGCTTGCTTCGTTTTAGCAAAGCATCCTATATTAAAAATTAATTTTGTTTTGAAAATATACATATTTCAAGAGCCTAAAAATGTGGTGTGGCTGATTTAGAAAAAAAAAAAAGGTTCTCTGCTGACTTCATTCGAAACTAGCAAATCATCCCGTTTTTTAAAATACCAATTTTTTTGAAAAGTGATATAATCTTTTAAGAGCCTAAAACGCGCCTATAAATATGGGGTGGTTGTTTTTTGAAAAAAAAAAAAAAAAACTTAAGAAACCAAGGTGCTCTGCTGGCTTCGTTCGAAGCTAGTAGAACAACTTGATTTTTGTGGAAAAAACGAGGTGCATACAATTTTTGAATAGGGTATAGAAATAGCCTTAAACCTAAAAATATGGCATAGGGTTTAACTCAAAATTCCCTAGGTACTATGCTGCCTTCTTTGACATCTTCATTCCCCCAATTTCGTATGGGGAAATGAGAATTTTTCATTTTGATAATTTCCAAAATTGCATTTAGTCTCAACCGATATTTCTTACTTTCATTATATTTTCACGTTCACGACGTACCGCTCAAAAACTTAACAGTGCTGAACAAATAAAGGATCTTAGATAATAGGATCGTCCTTCTATACACGACGTTAAAAGGGTGGCTTTAAGGAGAATTGGGGGAGATGAGATTGGATGAGAATTTGTGTGTACCAACAAGAATCTGATTGACTTTAAATTTACGATTCGGATATCAATACATATGTGCGTAGCTCAACTCACAGAGTATGTCCAAGGTTCCGGGTGTAATTTTCATAAATTTGTAGGGTGAATTGGTGATTTTTCGTTTTCATAATTTTCAAAATTGCATTTAGTTTTCTGATCTCAACTGATGTTTCTCACTTCATTTTCTTTTATAATACTAAATAGTTTTTTTCATTTAATTTAATTTTCTGTTACTATCATTCAAATAATTTTTTTTTGTAGATGCCGATTTTCGTTTCATTTTTTATGGGCCTTCGACAAATGGCCAATGTGCCAGTGGATAGTTTGAGAACAGGAGGCATGTGGTGGTTTACTGATCTGACTTTACCTGACCAATACTTTCTTTTACCCATAATCACCAGTGCTACATTGTATTTAACAATTGAGGTACTTATAGCAAATTAATAAATCTCAGATAAATAAATAAATTAGATAAGTGATCTTTTAGCATAAGCATTTTTTGTTGGAAGACTAACAAACCAAAGTATGGGCATAGGATGCCTATCATAAATTTAATTTTGTATACTAAACCTCAAAATTAACCATTTTTTGACCCGCAAATTTCTATTTCTTCGTTTTTAAATTTTTAAACAAAGATGATTTTTGATAGTATGGAATCAAATTTTAGTTTATTTTGTAAAAAAGGTATATATTTAAACATTATTAATTGAAATTATTTTGATTTAAATTTCTGTTATTTATATTTTTCTGAAAAACCTTTTCTGGTTAATTCTAAGGTTGATAGTATGATAGGTTTTTTTCGGGATTTTCCCATTAAAGTATTTTTTACTTTAGGTATTTTCAAGATCATTATAAATTTTATTGGTCATATTTTTTTGTTAATAGGATCTGATGTTTTTTACACCGATTTAAATAGAAAATAATGTTTATATTTTACGACGTTTCGAGTATAAAGATTATCATCAGTTTAAATTTAAAATAAGCGAAATTAGTACGTGTATTTTTTAAAAAAATATTTACTTTAATTACAATTAGTAAAAAATAATGTGAACAAAACTCTTACTAATTAAACTCTAAATTTTTTAAAATGTTTGTTCATGCTATGAAGTTAATTGAAGGGATATCGTAAAACTAATTAAAATGTTCAATATGTCCTCCATTTTTTTTATACAATTAATAGATCTTTTTAGAACTGCTTGTGTGGCTCACAAAGCATTTTAATTTATGGCTGCGATAGAGTTTCTTACCTTTCTGCCATTGTAATAACATCTTCAGGATGGTCAAAACTGTAAACTTCATTTTTTTATTTGCTCTCACAAAAGAAACACTAGAGGCGTTAGGTCGGGCGAACGAGCAGGCCAATGTACCGAACCGTTGTTACATATTAAGCAATTGTCAAAGGTTTAAATTTAAAAATTTATAAATTAAAACATATTTTTAAAAAATTAAAAATATATTGGAGCCGAAAATTAAAATGCTATAAAGACTCGAGCTGATTTGGAGAAATAATAGAATAGAATATTGGAATATTAAAACAATCAAATCTCTTGTTTTAATATATTATTTTCTTTAAAAGTAAAGGTTTTTTAGGAATAGTCTATTTCTGTAATTACAGGTTCTAATTTAGCTTATTTTAAATATTAAGCTGATGATAATTTTTAAGCTCGAAACGTCGTAAAATTATAGTGTGGCACATAGTTGTAAATCTACGAGGAAATGATTTAGTTTTTTGATATCTACAAACTACCATAAAATGAAAAGGAAGAAAATTGCATATTTAATATTTTGAAGGTGGATCTATGAACTAAGAATCTGTTAATGTAAAAATTATCTCATTTAAACAACCCTATAACTCATATAGTTACCGAAATTACTTTAAATCAAGCTAAAATTTGGGACATCTGTATATTTAGTGCATTTTGCTTCTCACTCTTTAGGGTGTCCCGAAATTAGACGGTCATATTTTAACAGCGTAATCTACATCCTAAAATAGGAATAAAAGTTCATATAAATATAGGTCCAAAAACGTTTCGTTTTCGAGATACAGGGTGTTACAAGTGAAGCCCTGATGGCACATTTTTGTAAATGTTTTCAAACATTTCTTCAGAAACCGATTTTCGAAATTTAAAAGAAAAATAAATTTCTGATTTCACAGGCCTATTAATTATTGTTTACACTTTCGAATAAGATAACATCAACTTATCATAAAATTTTCAAATGCTTTTTTTCTTGAAAATAGTGCGTCCTAGCGAGATGCAACAAAAGTAGCTTTATTATGAAGAAAATATTAAAAACTGTCAACAAAAAACTTAGGGCAATTTTACCCTAAGCCCCCCTAATTTACCTACCTATGAAGATGATCAAAAGCTGGGGTTTAGTCCATTAAATAGAGTGTAAAAGATAAGCATATTCCCATTGGAAATTTGATTTCCCATGCCAAATACCAACTGTATTTGCTCCCATACTTTTCATGAGAAAATATTCCTAGTGTATGTGTCGAGAATACAAAATATAAATTCTCATATGAAAATTATATTTTTCTTGTGGGAAAAAGTCGAGAATTGAGACCCAGAGGTTTGTTCCAACAATGATCTTGAAACCATACATAAACCAGTCCATGACTTATTGTTGACAATCTGTTGACAACTAGTAATTGACAATCTGTCGGGGATTGAGGTGTTAATACACTGCAACCTAAAAGATCTATCATGTCCCCTTCTGTCGCTAATGCAGGAAGGAAATGTCTCAATGCCTATAACGCCTTTTCAAGGAAGTGTAGGATTTGGAGTGTCTGCAAGTTAGGTACATCTCATTCTTCTATTTCATATGCTCCCAGGTATAGTGCCCTTGGAATCTGGAGTGCTTCACATTCAGAATGTGAAGTCACTATCTTCTTCTACTCTCAGTTTACTAAGGTGTCCTTTGAGTTGGCAATGCCTTGTTAGGATCCCTGTTATAATGCTCAGGCAGATACAGGCTTCCGTTCTTTCCTGGTTTTATTCACCCAGATGTATCTTAGCCTGTCTAGCCCTAAGAGATTGTTCCAATTATCGGTTCGTCTACTGCTCAATTCTTTTTTAATCTCTCCTAACATTGTGTTACTGCAGAGGGTGTTTGAGTCCCTTTCCTTGTGAGACTATCTGCAATCTCGTTACCCTATAACCCGTTGTGTCCCGGGACTGCGGGACCCAAGTCGCCTAACTCATTCAGTTTTTCTAGGCATCTCCAGACCATTTTTGAACTGATTACGTAAGAGCTCAGAGCTTTGTTGGCTGCTTGGGTAGCGGCCATGATAATAATCGCTTGTCTACGATAGTTTCTCTCGATGTTTAACTGGATACACCTCTCAATGGCGTGAATTTCCGCCTGGAAGATGCTTTGATATTTTCTCAAACTTTCAGAATGCCTGATTCTAGGCCCATACACTCCTATTCTAGTTCCTTCCATGGTTTTGCAACCATCTATATACCACTGAAAAGAATGACCTTTGTTTGCAAGCACAATGGATTCTTGGCTCTGGAGATTGAGACTCAACTCGGAACTCGGTTATGTTGTAACATAGTTTTAATAAATTCAACAGACCATAAACCACAAAATAAAATAAATTATACCGAACAAAAACTATGAAGACTAAACTCGATTGAAAAAGACAAATCAGAGCTCTCAGAAACGATAGATACAAATAATATAATTACAATCACGAAATGTTCAGGTTATTGCATCTTGACAATTCATTCCTATTCAGACCTAGGAACTGATTTGACAATACGCAAGTCGATTGTTTGTGATTAGTTTTGGTTGTGTTGGAACACTATGTTTTTGTCTTAGAATATTTATATTCTAAGGTTGTTGTACAGTTTTGAGTCTGAAGTTTGTTGTAATACAAATTCTAGACTGTGCAGAATCCCGACAGTACGTAAACTGATTTGGTCTATGTTGCAACAAACCTCGGATTATACACCAACAAAACAAAAATCTAAAACAAAATCACTTAATTTGAAAATTGTCAATGAGTTGACAGTACCAATCATTAAAAATCGTAAACCATACTAAAATGGAAGGGGAACATGTTCCAGCCAAACAAATCTTGATACATAAGTACTTATCTAGTTTATTTATTAATCTGAGCTATAGATCACATTGGCTATATAAAAATTAAGTAATTGCTTTTGTCTTAAAATGGGTAACAAATAGTGCTTGTTTTTCAATAATTGAATTTTCAGGCCTCTTCCTAATTGTCTCAACTGCTTTATCACACAATTCGTATTTTTAATCCTCCCTAAAAAATTTTTATTAATTGATAAATAAGCACAATTTTTTACCAATTTTTAGGTAGAAGCATGTGCTGCTTAATTTTTATTCAGACTACCCATTTTTGAGCCATTTCAATATTATGAAGACATTTTCAAGTTGCCTGTCATTGATATTGATAAGAGAACAAAAACTGTTAAAAAAATAGTCCAAAATTTTGTCTTATATACTTTTTAAAAGTGAAATATTCCATATCAAGTTTTTTAATACACAATTTAATCACAGTTTCATGTTAATAATGTGATTTGTAAATTATATTTTTTTTAGTTAGGAACAGATACAGCTAAGTTGTCTTCCCAGAATATGCAGATGATGAAATATGTTTTGAGGGGATTACCTATATTAATATTTCCATTCACCGTAAATTTTCCTGGTGCTATATTGTGTTATTGGGCATCTAGTAATTTTATTTCTTTGGTACAAGTTGGTTTCTTGAGAATACCATCTGTCAGAGATTATTTTAATATTGAGCCCATGCGCAAATTTAGTCCTTCAGATATACCTGTTAAGCCAAAAGGATTTAGAGAAGGGATAAAAGACTGTAAGTAATTTTGTTGTTCAACTGTAATGTTTCAATTTAAATGTCTATTTTTACTTATAATATCACAAGACCTTTAAAAATTTCTAGGAATAATTTAAGCTTGAGTGGTATTCAGTAAGAAAATTTCACACCATAATTTGGAAGAAAATTATTAATCCAACCTGACATTTTAAATTAATTTCACTGCTTGTCAAGTTGGCCAGGGTATTTTTGTCTTTGACAGATGTTGATTTGTCATTTTTGTTTAACCGGTTCTGTCACAAAGCTTAATAAATGTCGCGATTTGGTAACGAAAGTCAACAAGTAATTAGACAAGAAATTCAAAATATATCACCAGATAACACCCGAAAATCAAAATCAAGTGTACGGAAACGGTTTGTTGAATTTTGTGATGAAAAGTTGTATAATATTCATGAGTGTATGAGTGTAGTACAGCTGGCTACTATACTGGAGGACTACGCATTTAATATGAAAAAGAAAAATTTTGAAGATTATACAGAAAGTGTGGTCAAAGTGATGTGGAACTCTGCTGCTAAGCAGTTACAAGAAATGTATTACGAAAAATATAAAATATAATCCATTCCAGAGAGATCCTTTAAAAAGAAAAGGGAGTGCTTCAGCCTTAACCAGTGACGAATACAAAAAAATTATTGAAATGTGGGATGAAATACTCCACATGGATTGCAACGTAATTTTTTTCACATAGTTTCACATCAGTTGGCATGGAGAGGAGGGGAAGGATATTCTGCGTGTATCCAATATTTCAAAGAAGAAACTGATAATTTCGGAAACCCAAAAGGTCGGATAGAATATAATCCAATATTCTCTAAAACCACACAAGGTGGTTCTAAAAAACTGTCGAATAGTAAATGGTTGATTACAAATTTTGACAATCTACAAATGTGTCCGGTGCGTTTGTTTAAGAAGTTGACGGAAAAAAAGGGAAATCTTATTCTGACCGCCAGATTATTCTTAACACCAAACCCATACTGGAGTCAACCCAATGGTAAGAACATTGTATCTTCATGGTTTAAATCAGCAGCCTCTGATATAGGAATTGACACTAAAAAAGTTAAAATAACCAATCATTCTGCAAGAGCAACAGCTGTTTCGAATTTGGCCAAGGAAGGAGTTGATGAACAACAACTCGTTAAAATTACTGGACACAGTAATATTAAAATTACTGGACACAGTAATAGTTAGTCAAGCAAACCTTACAATTGGACGTTAAACATCATCATCAGATGATTGAATCCATGAGGAGAATTTCATCAAGTACTAGCAAGTTTAATCATGATCAGAACACAATGTAAAATAAAACAGAAAGCAATCATATTAAAACCACCAATTCAAGCCAGCCCACAAACATTTATAATAATTTATTGTGTTTTTAATATTAATAAAACCTATAATAATTATATGTATTTCGTTATTATTTTGCTTATTAGTCGATATCATTAGAGATTTGTCAGTGAAGATATTAGTTCAACATGAAATAAATTCTAAATAAAATCATATAGGTATATCCACCATATTTCATTAAATAAAAAAAATTACCAACTTTAGTTACACCAAATGCTAAAACTCAGATGGGTATTAGTTCATTCTATCGTCCTTTCATAATTTTAGGTCACTAAGTAGTATTAGTAGTAGAAATCTATTTTTTGTTAAAGTAATCTGTAACACTTCTAATGTAAAAAATATAATATTAACATGGTTTGTTGCAGTAGGTGGCCGTGATAAATAGGCGGCCATGCTTTTGACAGATGAGGTTTATATTGGTAAACTACATTGAGTTACTGTATAGTAAACCAGCAAACAAAGATATTCTTAAGTAAAACATTTCTTGTAAGCATTTGCGTTAAACAATTTGAGAAAAATGGAATGCTTTGAAAAGTACAATTTAAGTAAATACTGCAAAGAGTTGAATCAAGTGCAAATATGTCATCCAAAATTAATATATTTAACGAATTTAATGGAAGATTGCGACTAGGAAGCGTTACAGTCGAATGGTTTGTTTACGAAAATCCAAGAAAGTCTGCTGAACATGTCAAGTAAATATGGCCTTTTGCCTAAAAGATTTGAACAAAATTGTTTCAAAATATTACACAGACATCTAATTAATTCGTCACTTTCCTATTCACGATGGGTTAGAATTCAAGAAACATTTAAATCTTACCGTTTGTACATCTTACGTTTTTTGAAATATAAATTGTTAATGCATAATAATTAAACAAATTTGTGTTTTCTGTTTAATGAAACTTTATAGCGAATAATAAATAGAAATTTTGCATTATTCACAGGTATATCTACATTATTTAATGGTTGTAGGTGATATGTTTACCTTTTCAACTGTCAAAAAATTTCCACTTAAATATCGTGGCGCCTTTTAGTTGCCATGGTAACTAGCCAAAATTAAGGCATCTTATTGGTTGAAAAGTAGAGGTGTGAATTTTTCAGGTCTAAAATAGTACATTATATACCTAGGATGAGAAGTGAGCTATTATTTACCGAGCACTTTTATATCCTGAGGCGCGTAGCGCCGAGGGATATAATGTGCGAGGTAAATAATAGCTTTCTCAGCCGAGGTATATATAGAATTTTTTTTACTACTAACATTAATATATTAGCAATTTTAATTTTGACATAAGTAATTTCCTAACAATTTGTTAAATATTTCGAAATATCAAGCAGACTGGAGCGTGTTTCTAATCAGACTGGCTTTATTTATGTAAAAATTTGGCATGTGTCAAATTTTGGTATGATTCTAGGAAATATCCCATTGCATTTTTGATATTTTAATGACATGGATTTATTGTCATTAATTAATAATTTTTGAAGCCGGTGTTGAATTTCCTAGTTAATATATATTTTTACTGTTTACACTGATATATATTATCATATTTGATTTGATTAGATTTGATAAATCCAGCTTTAGTTATTTCCTACTTATTTTTCAAATATTTTAAAATATCAAGTAGTCTGGGAGTTTAGTTGTCAAATTAACAAAATGAAACTAATGAAATTTAGTTTCATTATTTACCTAGGTTTTTTTTTATTATCATTATTTACCTAGGGTGAGAAATATTACTTCTCATTAGAGGAATGGAGTAAATAATGGTGCTTTCTCATGTTAGTAGTAAAAAAAATTATATACATATTTTTTATACTTAATCATAAAATCTGTACAGAATTGACAGTTTTGACCATAAAAAATATAGGTATAGAGAAAGTAAAAGTTGAAAAGTCTTTTGGTAGGTAGAGAGGGGGTAAATGTCAAACCACGTCGGGCGGCTCCGAGAATTTCACAGTAATGTTTACCTGCCAGTGTCGTTTCATAGAATAAGTAATTCTAAATTGTTATCGGCGGAACCGGACAATCGCATGTATTTATGGATTATAAATAATTATTAAACATGTATTATAATTTTACAAAATTTCAGCAGCTATTCACAATTTATTAAACTATTTACTCGAAATTGTTATTAACATCTATAAAATAATTTTGTACGCCAATGTATCGCGTCCACTTCGGTGAGATCCGGTGCCAACCTGTCAATTTATGTGTATAAAGTGGGAGAACTGGCAAAAGCATTTCCAACTTTTACTTCTGTTCTATGTCACATTTCATAAAAAAATAGTTGGATGTTGTGCATGACATAATAATGATTTATAAATGGGACTGTCATTTTTACAGGATTCTTAGTGACTCAATAAAAGTTTTTTTTCTACAAATCAATTATAAGTAGATTTTTTGGTGTTTGGTTTTAATGTTAAAAATTAAAACTTTGAGAACCTAAACTTATGCAATTTTAACTAGATTTGTAGAAAAAATAGTGTACGATACACACGTTAAGTCTTCATATTTTGTCCAAAGACATTTTCAACTCGCTCCGCTCGTTTCAAAAAACACTTGTATAGTAACTATTTTTTTTTCAATTGAAAACATTGATTCACTTAAATACTTTTAATTATTTTTCACTAAATAAATGTGAAAAATCAAGAGGATTCTGAATCACATGATTTTTATGCACCTCCTGAAATTGCAGCATTAACATGTAACTTCCAACTTATTGAGACTAAAATCTACCAATTGAAACTTATATAGGGTGTTTCAGAATAAAGTACGATCCTAACTATTTATTAAAAAGAGCTAAATATAATTATCCTGTAAACGTCCAGTTTCATTCTACAGGGTGATAAAGTGAATTTCCTAAATACATAATTTTCTAAATATCTTCTCTTAAGGTAAATATTTTAGCTTAAAAATGTGTATGTTAGTTGAAACACTTTATTTTGATAAATTACGATAACCCATTGGCGTAGAATCAAGGGTTATGAAAACAATTTTCATTCAAACTTTTTGAACACCCTATATTTCATAAATAATTCATTAATAATTATACCTCATGTAATTTGTCACAAAAAAAGGAACTCTTGGTTGATCTCTGTAGAACATTCCATTTCCAAGAATTTTCAGTTTTAGTCATACACAAACATGAAATTGTACATATCAAGGGCTGATTTCATATTGAATATTAAAAGGTCCATTATCTAATGGGACCAAGATTTTATGGACTTACAGGTCCCATTAGTTAATGTACCTTTTAATATTGATTATAAAATCAGTCCTTATGTGTGTTACAATTTCTCATGGATCAAATCCAACAACCACTGGCTACGTATAATGATGGCATGAGTGTAGAAATCTTTTATTTACCTGATGACTTCTTCTGAAAAAGTCCTCTGATGTATATACTACTAATAAGTAGTGTCAGTTTTATGCATTTTGGTGTCATATTGGAAAATAGTTATTTAACAGCTTCGCTTCAGCAATGAATTTTAGCCAGGACAAATTTTTTTGTCCTTCCAATTAAATCAAAATTGACAAACATTAAAATGCTCCGGGACCCCCTACCTATGTAGAGTACACCATGGAGAAATTATTGTTTAAAATGTTTTTCTTTTTAGCCTGGGAAAATATAAAAATCACAAAACAGTTGGAAGAAAGAAAAAGATTAGATGAATTATATTTTCAAAGAGCTGGTAAAGGCCCTATTGTTAAAACTTACAAATATGATCCAACAAAGCAAGCAAGCTCAGATAAACCAACAACACCAATGTCTGCGAAAAATAGGTGAACAAACATGTTATAATAGAATAAAAAATATTTAATATCTTAATATATTAGTTTTATTTATACAAGAAGCAGAAAATGTTACAAAACTCTATTTCTATAGAAATTCATAACAATTTGGGAAATATTCCAATGCATTAACAAGGTAAAGAAATAAAATATTAATATCCAAGGAACAGGAGCTAAAAAATATCTTGTGTTGTTTAAGATTTGTAATGAATTATAACCTAAAAATGTTATATAAAAATAATACAAACAGGAGCAAAGCCAAAACGTATTTCCCAAAAGTATTGACAAAAACCAATCATGACTTATGATTCCATTATAAAAAAATAGTTGAATAAAATGTAGTAATATTAATGGAGGAAAAAAAGCATTTAAATGGATATCAAAAGAAAATCCCCATTCTACATCTTGCAAACTGGTCTTTGGATTGAAAAAGGTATTAGATATATACCAAAATAAAGTAGCTACTAACACTCCTAAACCTAAACAATCTACAAATATTACGAAAAATAAAAATTTTATAAACTGTAAAAATGATAATTTTAATACAATTGAAAATCCCACAGTGGTTATGCTTAGAGCTGCAGCAAAAAGAACTAAAAATGCTGGATCATCTCGTGCATACTGTGACTTTGATAATTTTCGAGCTCTAAATAATTTTATTAATTTTTGGGGATTAACAAACAAATATAGCATCTGCCACATTGCAAATTGGAAGTCCATTTGATCAAACTTTAATATCTTCCGTAGATACCTGGCACATTTACTGTATGCAGATGCTATATTGCAAGGGTTAGAAAGATAGATATTAGAAGTACTCATTTTTGTAATGTTTATGCACGTTTCCTAGGAGCAATACACTGATTAATCACTTGTATAAGGTGAATATTCTCTAAAGCTGCAGCGACCCTTTCTTTGTCAGCCAATTGTTTATTAACTTGCTGTTCAGAGTTGTGGGTTCCAGGCGTAACTTCAACCTTAACTTTGAATCTTGCTGGTAGGCACCGAATTAATTTCACTCTTATGGAAAGACCTATGAGAGTAGCCATGCTACAATGCGGAATTGTAGGTGTAAAATGAATAAATATAGTGTTTTCTGCATTGTTAATTTGGATGAGATGTTCTTCAACTACATGCAATTCTTCTAATGAAAGCGGATGTTCGGGGTCATTAATATTTCTTATTAAATCTGAAAATATAGATTTTAGGCTAGAGAGGAATAATTAAATGCTGTACCTACAAAACTTACCAAAAATTTCTCGTTGGTCAAATTCATCCACTACGTTGTCATTCCGTTCATCTAATGTGATTGTTCTGTCATCACTTTTTTCATAAATGCTTGGGTTTATATTATCCAGTTCAATTCCGGACATAATATACTTGAATATTTTTACATTGAAGGGAATTATTTCAGAACTATAAATAAATTAATAATCAGGAAAAAAATTAGAAAAAATAAAAACTTTATTACCTTCACCTTCCCGAAAATGCTAAAATCACAAAACAGTAATGTCATATGCCTCTCTTCTTCATGGTTGCCAATTTTAATGTAATAAAAATTTCTAGGCATTTTTTCAAATATTTTTGTAATCGGACGAAGAATTTAAAGATTTCACATGATTGAAATTTGTCAAGTCAAATATGATCCTACATCCTAAAATTTCCAAAATAGTTATTTATCTATACTCACGGTTCGTTTACGCGGGAAATTTAAAATTATTAATGATTAGAATTTCCCAAAATAGCTATTTATGTAACCAGTTACGAAATGCCTTATTTTATGTAACGAGTGAATATATGCGGGACTAGCAGAGCGAGATGCCGTAACATGAACGAGATACATAAAAAGGCATTTCGTAACGTGTTAGATACAATATTTTTTCTAATTTTGATTAGATCATTTATAAAATAATGTTTTGGTAAAACATTACTGAAATATAGGCAACTCCAGATAACAAAGAAATAGATAACAAATTTATCTTGGACAGTAAAATATGGGATATATACATACCAGATGTACCTACGTTGTTGAAGATCCTTCAACATAATACAATTTAAATCAAAACACAAAACAAAATATATTTGATTTAAAACTGTAAAAAATCCTAAACACATAATTTCTCAAAGATGTTACATAATCCGCTTCACAGGACATGGCCAATAGAAAGCAGTGATGTGTACGTTTTCCTAACAGGCGCTTGATCAGAAGCCGAAGCGACGCCAATAGCTTTCCGCGTAGCTTTGCTTCAACCGGCATAAACTTATTATTCTCACTCAACGAAGCATCTTTTTGTGCTTAATTTTCTGAAGTAAATGTGATTTACTAAAATTGTAAATATGTTAGTGTTGTGATAAACAAGTTCATTAGTATGGAATTATGATATTTAATGAAGTTAAATGATACCGCTGTTTTATTTTACATCAACGCAAGCAGGGCCGACTAGAGGGGAGGGTAGCCGGGACTAATTCCCGGGGCCCGGACTGAAATGGGGGCCCGGCAGCGATCAAGTTTTTTTTTTTAGAAAATTCAATTACAGTAAAAGAGGAAAAGTTTTTGTTTCACGGGGCCCTATCTAGAGAATTGTCCTGGGGCCCGGCCTCGCTCTCAGCGGCCCTGAACGCAAGAAAACCGGTGCTCTTTCTCTCAGCAGTCCATTACAGTCGAAGGAATGTTTAAAATGTAAGGGAAAAACACCTAACTCCTAAATTGGTCTTCTAAGCCGGATCAAAAATAGTACTTCGTCGTCGAATCTAAAATCTTCCATCGTTGGAGTTGTAAGCTTAAACTGTCCTGCAATATACGAATTGTTTCTTCAATATCGTTTCAAACTGTCAAACATTCTGTAATTAATTTATGCTCATTGACCTGGGTCTATGTCACGACCCCCTTAGATATACCAGGATAGCTATTCACTAAGTCATGGGAGCGCTCCCATGGGAGTGCTCCCATATATTTTGCTCTCTTACTCTTAGGTGGGTATATCGTGCTTACTCACTTTTAGCCCAGGTACATGCGTAGTAAGGTCAGATTTTATACTATGGGAGGGTGAATTGCGGGCTTGCCAGATTAGGTCCGTATTTATCACAAAGCAAATTTGAATTACTAAGGGCTGATTCCACCGTTGAGTTAAACGGAGATTAAAATGACATTGTTAATGTAAAAATGTCATTTTAAACTTCGTTTAACACAACGGTGGATCGGTCCTTAAATAGTAGATCAAAGTTATTCTGTCGACTTGGCAACGTTGGCATGGGAGTATGGGAGCATGGGAGTGTGGGAGTGCTCCCATGAGTTAGAGAATAGGTATCCAGCCCTGGTAATAGCTTTTCATTCGAAGTAATACAAGACGTCACTTTAAATTTCTATCTCTTTGTCACGTAACACGATGAGTTTAATAAAACGTATGTTTCGAATTAACACGGTTGCAAATTGGCGCAGTACATTTTTTAACCGACTTCAAAAAAGGAAGAGGTTCTCAATTCGTCGCGATATTTTTTTTTTTTTAAATCTTAACTCAAGTTTCCTGAAATAATTAGCGCAAAAATAAAAGAGTCTATTTTGCGTTTTAGCTTTTAAATACTATAAAAAAATGGTGGAAAGTCCATAACTTTTAAATATTTTTTAAATATCACTTATTAAAATATTATGCATTAAAAGTAAAACAAACTATAGGCTTTCCACCATTCTTTACCGTATTCTGAATTCAATTTTAAAAACAATTTCTAAAAATAATATCGTTCAGAACTGTATTTTTTGTGATGAAAAAATCGGCATTACTTGTCATTGACATCGCGTTAAATTTGAACTTAAATATTTCGGGATATAAACAAATTGTGATCCGAATTCACCTCGGAGGCCGTTCTCTAATCCAAAATGTTAAAAATAAACCATTCACACAATAATATTTCTTTTTATAATTCAAATAAAATGTAATTTATTTGAAATTTGATGGAAATCATTATACATGCATTATTGCCGCGTTTGAGAATCCACATCGGATGCATTTTTTACATCTCGAGCGTTTTTTTATCCACATTAGACACATCTGTCCCATTACATTTACGTATACTGAATCACGTTATCAAAGATTTACTACATCTCAGATGCATCCGATATGGATTCTCAAACGCGGCATATGGCATATATAGGTAAAAATGAGAGGCGCACGAAAATTAATTTGAATCTCGATTATAAGTTTTAAGACATGCCAACATTAGCAGAAAAACTAACAAGGCTTGTTCCGGTTTTTTCAAAATGTACTGCAAACCGTCCGAGATCCAGTTGAATATCAAACTAAGCGTCCCGTAAAATTTTTCAACTTTCCACTGGTGGTCATCTAGTACTCGGACAGTTTTCAACATATTTCTGAAGAACCAGAACAAACCTAGAATAGTGTTTGTGCAACAAGAGTGGATAGTATATACACTCGAGTTGTATAGTATATTTTTTCTACAACCCACTAACGAAAATCTACAAATATAAAAAAATATTTTAGGTTTTTAAGAAAAATAACTAATTTTAAAATAATCTATGAATTTTACTGATTTTTAAAATAAAATAAATATGAAAAATAAAAGATTACTCACAAGCCGAGAATCGATCCCGGCTTTTCGCATGGAAGTCAAGCACTCTGTCCATGCCTCTACGGCGACTTTTACGATTTCAGTTTTAATACTCGTTATTAAAATAGTTTCATATAGTTTGATTAAAATTTATTTTTTTTTTAAATAAAAATAGAAATACTATTATTTACGATTATTTATCGATTCTACACAAAAATAACTCATTTTAATGTATATATTTAATCTTAATAATTAAGAAATATACTGACAATTAGTTTGACAGAATTGTCACTTATTAAAAATTTTAAAAATAATAGGTAGTAGTTGAATGTCCAAAATATGAACTGTGATTGGTGAATTTAATTTTTTTGTAGTGTTCTCAATACCTAGAATGGATATGAAATATATTCGTTCAGTTGCGCGCAATGACATACTTTTTCGTATTGTAGTCTGTGCGTAGATAAGCTAATATCCATGTGGGTGTAGAAAATAGTAATTCAAATTTTACCTATAGGTATTTTGTTATCTCTAACACTATTTAAGGAGCATTTTTTGGCTTTTAAATGTAGAGCTTTTGAAATAAGTATACCTAAGCGATTTTAAATTGGCATTTTTACGTTTCATTCTTTATTTTGGTCTTTCAAGTCGAACTTTAATATTTAATGGCATTTTAAGAGAATATGACATGCTCGGGCCAGTAGACACACTTTTTAAAATCACACGTCACACGTTGCCTTGCTGTTGCACGACGCACGACTCGCACACCGCACGCAACAGCGAGTGAGAAACGAACGACGAACGAGTGAAACAAACGAAAAACATCAGTTACTGCTTTACTGGAGTCAATAGACAGACGGCAGACGGGCAGACAGTAAAATAGATTAAACAATAACAACTCTAGCCCATCTCTAGCCAGTTGTTAATCAAGATTGAAATTCAATGTGAAAAAGTGTCGTTTTCAAACTAGTGAAGTTAAAAATTTTAAAATTGTATTTTTTTGAAATGGTTAGTTTGTTACATGATTACGCCTCTGTTTGGCAGTTGATCAGTCGATCCGGCTAAAATCGATATTTCCATCCTCAGCATCTGAGCCTATGTTATTTTTAGCGAATAGTGTCCGTGAAGGCAGTGACAACTACCAATGATTTACAGAAAGTATGAAATACATCTTTCTACGAAATGCAGCACCTTGAAATATTTTATGTGGTACGTACTTACCCTTATTATGATAACTGTTAGATTTTCTTTTAATTAGTATTTTGACTAATGTTAAAACAATATAGGTACCTACCATAGAGGTACCTTTAGATTATATTTAAATAACAATAAGTTACAAGATGTCAATTGAAAATAAAAGTCCAAAGACAATTAATTGTCCAATAGAAATAGGGAATAGAATAGGATTGGGAAAGACAGGATAATATGCTATATAAAAAAATATTTTATAGGTTGTGACTACTGTTACAAGAAACGGTAATGCAATTTTAAAGAGTTCTTGGCCATGTCTGTGTAAATATATTGAAATGCAACTGCAGGTTTTGTAGAAACGTAAATTTTGACTAGATTATTTATAAAATTGTGTTTTGGTAAAAAATTCATCTATTCAACCATTATTGTGTAAATGAGATATCAGCCCTATACGAAGACTTTAATAATCTTGATATAATTTGTTTGACTGAACACTGGCAAACATATCCTCAGATTGAAGTCATTAAATTACCTCAATGTTTTTGTTGTCCAGAGAAACAACATGGAAGAGTCGCTATATTTACTGTTCATCTGATTCAACAACAAAGCCAATTAAGGATCTCAACTTATTATCTGAATCCAAGCAGTTTGAATGTTGTGGAATAGAAAATCAGCAGAAAGCCTATTTTGATGGCAGTATGTATTTATCGTCTACCTGATGGTCATTTAAATGTTTTTTGAAAAAATGAGTTACTTATATTAGATTTAATTTTTTCTGTGATATAAAATATTTATAACCCCATTTGTATGCAGTACAATAGGCAGAAGGATTTCAGTCAATAGCCTATTGGACTGAATTTTCAGTTCAATAAAAATGACAATTATTATTATTATTATTTAATTTTTTTGCAGAAACAAGACCTTTGACATTATTTTAAAAAAGACTTACTTATGAAATTACTAGACATTTTAAAAACTTAGTTGTTTTACAGTATTCAATAGTACTTACAGTGATGCAAGTAGGTACTTAAGTCATGCATTAATAACATGATTACTAATTTTCATATGAAATATTCATTCTGTTTACTGGAATATTGAACCATTCAGCTCAAATTATAACTTGTAATATAGAAAAATCTGAAAGTACATATACAAAAACTAAGAATCTTCTCTTAAAGTGCTATAAATAATTTTTTATAATTTTAACATGTAAAATGATATTTTTTGAAATACCAGCAAATGTCAAAATGATCTACTTTACGCAACCGGTTACATAATGTTGAACATTATGAAACTGGTTTTTGAAAAAAATCATTATGTCACTAGTTGCAAAAAGAAAACAAATAAACATAAATCTTGTATGGTTCTAAAATCAATAACATGCATTATAATTGAAAGTTTATAGGTATCAAAGAAGGACAGGTTCACTGATTAAAATAGAATTAGGTTAAATTTACAACCTAGCAATAATGTTGTTTTGGTCCTTATTTTCCATTCTAAATCAGCATAAAATAATTAAAACACAATACCCGACAAAATAACCCACTTTTTGAAAACTAAATAACTTTAATAAGCCATATAAACACACTACAAGTCATTGAGAATAAATAATTATGATTGTTTTATTTGTCAATGATGCATATGCAATGGAGTATACAACTAACAATACAAGCAAGTAGTAATATTGGTTGCCTAGGTATTTTATAAATAATCTAGTCAAAATTAGGAAACATATTGTATGTAACACATTATGAAATGCTGTTTTATGTAACTTGTTCATGTTGTGGGATCTCGCTCTGCTCGTCCCGCAAATATTCACTCCTTACATAAAATAAGGCATTTCAATAACTGTTTTAATATATAGCTATTTGTAATGACATCAGTATGGAAAATTTCAAATCAGTCTTCACATCAAAGGATGTTGATAGTAAATACAATGTTTTTAAAACACTTCTCTTATACTTAAATACTTCTTATTTAAAAATGTTAAAAAATACAAATCTAAAAATGCAATAAATAATGATGAAATAAATGAATGTAAATCACAGGTCACACAAAATTTCAAAATTTGTCCTTATTTTCAAATGGGTATAAAGATATCTTTAAATTTTACTATTAGAAAAAGAAAAAACTTTGAAACCAAACTAAAAATGTTTACTAATATGTCTAAAACTAACTGGCAAATAATCTCTGAATCAACAAATAGGAAATTGAAAAGTAATTATCTGCTCTCTTTAGTAAGTACAGATCCTGTTAAGTTTGCTAATAATTTCAATTCTTTCTTTAACAGTAAACCCTGCATCTTGACACAAAAATTTAATAACACTAAATATTATTTATATACAATTTCAGATAATTATAGATTGACCTCAAAAAATGAGATTATAGAAATAATTTCACAAATGGAAGATAAAAAAGCTCTGGATATGATGAAATATAGTTCAGTTATTGAAAAAAATGTTTTCGTTAAATAGTTTCCCCATTATGTAAATATAATCAATAAATCTTTAACATGTTTTTTCCCCTTCAATTTGAAATTTGCTGTAATAAAACCAATACATAAAAATGGTAAAATCGATAACCTTAAAAATTACAGACTAATCAGCATGTTAAGCATTTTCCCTAAATTTTTTGAAAGCATAGACTATAACAGAAGAGTTACCTTTTCTAAAAAGTGTAATCTATTTAGCAAAACTTAACATGGGTTTCTAGCAAGGAAAAGTACTAAAACAGCTCTGTTTGAATTCAGTAACTTCATTTATTCAGCTTTAGATAATGGAAGTATCACCTGTGGAATCTTTTTGGACCTTTCTGCTGCATTCGATTGCTTTGACCATTACATTTCACTAGAAAATTACATAACTATGGAATTAGAGGTACAGAACAAAAATGGATTAAATCTTATTTAAGTAACAGGCAACCAAGCAGGCAACACTCTAAAAATTTGTTGTTCACAAGGAAGGTAGTATCAGTTGGGTGCATTGGAAATGTCCATTGGTGTCCCACAAGGCAGTTCGTTAGGGCCTTTATTGTTTTTAATATTTATAAATTATATCCCTTCACAAACACATAATAGAGCATTCTTAATAAATTATGCAGATGATACCAATATATTAATTAAAGGAGACAATTTTATAGATATGTTAAATATAGGAAATTATGTATTTAAATCAACAGAATCATGGTGCACAAAAAATAAACATTTTAAATCCAAATAAAACAAAATTGGTACATCTTAAACCAAATCTATCATTAGCCACTCAAGATTAGTTTCTCACAGTCCGTGAAATGTCTTGGAATTCATCTTGATGAAAATTTATGCTATAAAGAGCATTGTGATTATTTACGCGAAAAACTGAACCAGGCTTGCTATGGATTAAGAATCTTGAAGTATTCATGCAAAAATATAGCTGTTACCTTTTATTATGCAAATATATACTTAAGAATGCAATACCGTATCATATTGTGGGGTAGTTGTGTCTCAGCAGATAACATTTTCATAATACAAAAAAGAGCTTTGAGAATAATTGCCAAACTGCCATATAGAGAATCCTGTGAAGGACGGTTTAAAGTAGCAAATTTCGGATTCAAGGGACCCCAAAACATAAAAATCCGTCAAAAACTCTAGGTTAAAAAAAAACATGATTACTATACTTTCCTTATCTGTATACAGACAGGAAAGTAAAAAAGCTTTAAAAAACGGAGGTGCTCTGCTGGCTTCTTTGGTATTCCAACTTGTTACATATTGGAAACTATTAACATTAATATTTCCAATTGGGAAAATAAATTATACAGAACATTATTTTGTGTGTAGGTATATGATTGTTTAATTCGCAATCAACTTTTATGTAGTGTAGTCCTACTAGAATAGTGCTAGATCAATACCAGCGAGCTACCCCTTAGGTTCAGATCTACCTACAGTGCGAAGATTGAGAGATAATTATCTATACCTGTAGTAACATCAAGCATATTCGGATAAAATGTGAGTCTAGTCGCCCAACCAGCTGAGCTGTTATTTACTAGATATTTGCGAGGGTTCATTGACAGTTCGGTAGCCAGACTCTTGTTATCTTTTACAGTCTTATATTAATTTGAAAGCAATATGGCCCATAGAATACACATCTGGACGAGCTAAATGCGATGTCGGCGAGCAACAAATTCCTCAAACATAAAGTTTCACAATAATAATCATTATTATTCAACATTAAATTCCCATTTTACAAATTTAATTTCGTTGATTGTAGGTATTTGTGGTTAGTTTAAAATATGAGTGGCAATTTAAATGTTCATTGTTTTTTTTTTAGTTGTTAAAAGTACATGAGGAAGTGGTGGGGGGGGGGCATGTTCATTATAATAAATTCTACATTCGGCCAAAATTGCTAATTCCAACTCTTGTTCCATATTAAAAAAAAAAACAGGAACCTAAATAATTCACTTAAATATGTAAATATCATTTATAATACAGCTTAAATGAATGAACAATCGATCTCTATTAGAAACTACGTCAGCATTTTAGACCAACGCACGAGCCCGCCAATTTTTGATTAAAGGACCACATCCTCCTCAACTATCATTCGTCATTTCCCTCCACTCCGTTACTTCAATCAATACAATTTAAATAGGAAAAATGAACTCTTTAGAAGAAGAAAAAAATATAATTAACATCATGTTGTACACTATATTAATACCTTGATTAATACAGTGCAAGAAAGAAACGTCAAATTTAAATTATAGAAATTACTCAAAAAATACGCGTATCTAATACAATCAGCGTGTGGATTTTACTAGATTCATTGTATGGTTCGGTAATTTATTTGTACAAAAAAATTTCCGATTTTTGTTTTTTACGAAAATAAATAATTTCTTTTTCAATGCTTAACATGGCAAGTTAATTTAGTCGATCCTGCTACATTTTATTTCTCCTTCTCAATGTAGGAAAACAACGTTGGCTTTCGAGTCTTGTCATCGGAATCGTACAGATTAATTTTAATATGTAACATAACAGTTTCACTAAAGCATTCAGTCTAAACTAAAAAACGAATAACGAAATCGCAAAACTAAAACCGCGAAATATACGTGCCTTACACAAAATGGTCCTAAAACAGCGTAGTTTCAAGCGAACACACAGTTTGTTTCAAGGATCTGTTGACCTCTCCTTCTAACTACAGGCATTCGCAAAAACCTCTCGCGTTCAATCCTCATATTGCACCTACACGTACGAAAATAATCTTATTAACATTGCATTTATATTTTGATGTTATTTATATGATTTTAAAACAATTTGTTTTTATAAAATTTAACTGGTTGTTCACTGCACAAATGAACCAACGGAGAAACCGGCCTTGTTTAAAAGTGAAAAAGAAGAGATTTATAGGTTCATATATTATAAATAAGGCCTGTATTTATAAACAGATCTTAGTTGAGTCGGACTTGGGTGAATCGACCTTGAACGAAAATCGAAGTTTGGTTGCAATTTCTCTAAAGTTTCAGGTGGTTTGGCTGTTACACTGGAATTTTTAAATAAATAGTAGCAAATCTGTAGCTGTTAAGTATATTTACGGATTTATTACCCATCTCTAAATTCATGCGATAAGGTTTGTTCCCAATTAGATGTTACGATTAGTTTGCAATTAGTACTTGAACTGACCTAAGCGCATGTCATACATGAACTACGTTACAAATTAGTAAAAAGTTTTGTTCTATTGGGAACGCTTATAATGGAAATTGTCATGAATGACATTAGAGGTTGGGTAAATTGTCCGAAAAAAGTATCAGTAGAATTTATAAAAATATTTATTATACATAATTATAAAAGGCATACCTAAAAAGTTTTCGTTTTTTTTCTGGGCTCTCCATACATTACAAAAAACTCGTCTTCTTCGTAATCACTCGAATCACTACTTGACAGAATAGTGTCTTCGTCGCTCATTTTTATAAAAATACCAACAATAACAATAATAATTATCTCTACACGAGTATTATTAGTCGCCAAATTATCAATAAAAAGTTGGGTTAAGTTTACCGAATGTAGATGGAGATCGTTTTGAGCATACGTTAACTTTTCGTACATGCTTTTTAGCAAGGACTGTTTTGATCATCCGCAAACTAATTAATGTACTAGTTTGTGTTTATTGGGAACAGCCAACCCATCGTGCATGTACTATTCTACAAGCGATTGGGAACATTTTTTTGCTATTGCGCAATTGCAAACTATTCTCGTACAATCCAAACTGCGATTGGGAACAAACCTGTAACCGAACTTCGATTTTCGTTCAAGGACGACTCAGCTGAGTTGCACTTGGCTGATATCTGTTTATAAATCTTAGATAATATGATGTCTATGTTCTAAATACGGACCTCATTGTGAATAACGGAGAATTTTATTCACTGGTTTTAATTTTGCTTGGTTTTAATTTAAAAAAAGAATAAGAAGAAAAATGTCAAAGTTACGTTTACGGATAAATAGTGAAAACAGAGAGTTTTAGCAAATGTACGTAAGATTTCCGCTAACGTTACGTTAAACTTAGATTGTGACATTTTTCATAAACATTGAACGGGGTGTGACATTTTTCATAAATATTGAACGGGGTAGATTACAGTATATCCCTAAGGTAACGTTAGCTTAGCGGATGTTTGCTAAAACTCTTTTAACTGAAGAACGTAAACGTGATATTTCTGCCTTAACATTAGCGTTTATGTTTACGTAGTATGTTAGCACTAATTTATAATTTAGCAGCAGGCAACAGCGTTTAGGTCTTAAAAGAGGAAACCAGACCTCTCGTGAAAGCAAAAATGTTTTAAGGATTTTCTAATATAAAATTGTATTTATATGCGTGTCATTGGGAATACTTCGTGATATTATGTGTCTTGACAATATTGAGAGCTTTAAATTTGTGCAACGATAAGGCAGCACTCTACAGAGAAGTTTAATAAAAAAAGGTGGGAAAGCATTCCATTTAAAAACTACTAGATATTTATTAAAATAAAAAACAGTAAAATTTTATAGATTTAATACAGAATGGCGCGTAAATGTTTTTTTATATTCTTTTTAATTTTTTTTATAATAAATACTTTGCGAAGGTTTACAAAAAATTCAAGGTTTCTCCACCATAAGTGTTGTTATTATTGGTATTTCCTGAAAATTTCACAAAAATCAGACTAAAAATAAAGGCTCAGAATGAATTATAAATTTTCGAGGTGTCCGGTTTGCTCTTAAAACGTTACGCACTGTATGTAATGCTATCTGTAAAAAGATCTTTAGGCGCATTTTTAATAACAGTAGTTATAAGTTATAACTTTAATGAAAATGTTTAAAAATAAACCTATTCTTATTGGTCGTATTGTACACTGTTAAAAATAAGCAATTTATTTTCAATAAATCTAATAGTGTAATAAATTAATTCTGTTACTAAGTAAATATCATTTTGTTTTCTATTCATCAAAGTGCTACTTTCTCATTAATATAAAAGGCAAGCTCAATTTGCTCCTAACGTAAACGCAATATTGGTTAAAATACATAAAAATATGATTAAGTGATTTTACATCGATCAAATTTTTATCCAATCACTTCATATTTCATTATCGCTTTGTAGAGTGAGTACGTTTATTGTGTACGAGGGCTGATGTTAAAATTTCGGTAAAGTATTTTAATATTTTTTTGCCAAAAAAATCTTTTATTGGTTTTCAAAGCACTCTTTCCATTAATAAGATAATAAATATCCAAAATATTGACGTATACAGCGCATTTAACTTTTATATTTAAAGAATTTCAAGAAGTTATATATAATAGTAAAGGATTATAAGGCGGACGATGCAATAATTCCAAATAATCAAGTGTTATAGATGTGTGGTATGTAAACTAGCATTGTCATGATGATGATATATATTTTGACGATTTTGAATTTTTCACGTATTTTTAAAATATCTTAGTTGCTTTAACTTCATAGACATTAAACAACAATCCATAAAAAAAATATAAAGCGTTGAAAAACACCCATTTAGCTGCTTTAAACATTTGGTAAATGTTTTTTGCAAGACACAGTACATCAAACATTAATAAAAATCTCTATTTCCTTATTTATACACTAAAAAATCCATATGTTTGGGCACATCTTAAAGGCTGAACCATTTATTACCATCATAATATTTGGGAACCGTCATAATATTGAGGAATTCTAGTTCCAAAGGCGATAATTTACTGTGATACACTATTCATATTCGTACTTATTTAGGCATTGAGGAAATTAATGATTATTTCTCATTACTGACTAAAACTTTCATTAGAACGTATTTCAGGAAAATAGTGAATTATTCTTGAATTCGAGTAAATACACGTAGAGCAATAAAAATAAATATTACAGAATATATTTTATATTATCGATATCAAAGAGGCAACGAAACTGTACCGATCATACTATTCGATGACTAACCATTATATCTGATAATATTTATGTTGGTTTCGAGTGGCATTATAATACCTATATCTGTAGAGCAAATAATTATTTTATCTTCTACTCGTAGATATCAATGAAAATGCGTATTTCTATATAATTTTTTATTTTTTAAAACACTTACATAATTATACATGATATAATTGATATATTTATTTTATTACAATGTAATAACAAAATATGTGCTACCAAAACCACATTCTAAAGTCTAGCTAGACAGTATAATAGGGGCAGAAGTTGGGAAGACTTTCGCCAGTTCTCCCACTTCATACACAGTTTTGCCGCGGACCTAAGCAAAGTGAACACAAAGCGATATTCATAGTAAGTAGTAACACATTCCATGCGCATGCCGGCCCGTGAATATATAACAAGAAGACGAATCAACGACATCTCGTAGGGTGGCGGCTTTGCCGCCACCAGACAATATTAACCCATACCTGTTTACGCCGACCGGAATAGACTCCAACGGCCTGGATAAAGCTCAAATTGAAATGAACAGTTTCACTTAAAAAAATATGTTCTCGTATTATCATCTGCGCATGCGTAAGCATGGAATATGTTACTACGAATACCGCTTTCTGAAGTGAAGGCGAAACATCGGTGTAGAAAATTATTTAATAGATGTTGATGACAATTTCGCGTATTTTTATTCTATGATACGACAATGGCGAATAAACATTACCGCGAAATTCTCAAAGTCCTCCGACTGGGTTTGACTTTTACCGCCTCTCTATCTACCAAAAGCCTTTCCAACTTATGTCCATGCTATTCGCTCAGTGCGAAGTCATGGAAGGGGATACAAAAGCGTTTTCGGTCTCCTTCGCTGTCGCTTCGCGTTTGATGTCGGTCTCGGTCTCGCCTTCCCAATTGGTATCTTTATAAATAGGTATGTATATTTAACTTAATTTCCAAATAATCATTGAAATTAATAAGTATACCGGGTGTTGCATCGTCGAGCGGGACATAGGAAATCCCATGTAATTTTAAATGGGTCAATTATTGGCTTCCCTAATTATTTTAGAGAAAAATTCTATTTAGGTTTATTAAAGAGCACTAAAACCCAGTAGATACTCTCGAACATTCTTAACCAATATTTAATTAAATTTGCAGTTGGGACTTCATTCTTGCTATGTTATAATGATTTCTGTACAAACGACGCACAAGAACATAAGAATAATTGTTTTTATAAAACGCACGAATACAAAAAGCACGTTGTTGTCCCGTAAATAGCTCCATGCTCCATTGCAACTAAAATTTAACACTGTATATCACCATTTTCCAACTGCCTCCTTTCTCAGGAATGTGCCTGTTCGCTCAGTGCGAAGTCATGGTAGGGAAAGCAAAAGCGATACTAGCGCTAGCTGCGGATAATTCGTGTATTTTAGGTCGATATTTTGTAATTTTAGAATAGCAAATACATGTATACATTTTACTTTTTTTTTAAAAGTATGTAAAAACAATACAATAAGCAACCGGAGTTGCTGTGTTGAAAATTGTAAAAATACTAGCAAAAAAACAGTGTAAATTATAATAATTTTCAGTAGCAAAGTGGAAATTAAATCAAAGAAATAAATGGATATGTGTACAATAAGAAGAAAACTTACTTTTATTTTTGTAATAATAGTAATACTGGAAATAGTAGGCATCAGAAACTTGAGAGGTTTTAAATAAACAATAAATATCATTTCACGATGTTCTTCAACATCCCTTTAATCTTAAATTTTCATGAAGCAAGAACTAGATTTCTGCCTTTGATTATTGTATGTGGCTGGAATGCAATTTTGTAACTTACTGATAGAAAACCAGTTTTAATCATTCATTATATGTTTCCTTTAGAACAAAATTGAAAATGTAAATAATAATCCCTCTGCTTATACATTTTAACTTCACGCTAAGATATTTTTTTATTTTGACAGAATAGGTTAATTCTTCAAAGACAACTTATTAGACTTAGGCAACTTCTCATACATTTTCCCGTAAATACTGTTGCCTGCCTTTATTTTATTATTGATTTTTATTATATACAAAAGTGAATTGGCACTACTGTCACGCACGGAGCGAATTGCGACAGGGGACGTATTTTTGAGACACATTGACATTTTTGTATCATGAGAAATGAAAACATAATAATTTTAATCCGATTTAAGAAAGAGATAATTGTCATAAATATCACTATTAGAAAAAGATAACGATCAACTGTCTAGTGTTACGGTATCACAGATTCTTTAGTGACCAATAGAAATAGGCACTTCATTATGACGCGGTAAATGGAGCAAAAATAGAGTGTTTTAAATAATTGATTTAAAATGAAACTTTTTAAAGTACTATAACTTTAATTATTTATTATCTATTTAAAGTATTTATTGCATGAAAAAAAGAAGTTTTTTGTGCGTAAACAGTTAATAGCATTAGATTTGTTAAATTCGTTTACACTAAACACGCCCATTGTCCATTAGTTAATGGATATTTTAATATTCATTATGAAATCGGCCCCTGTAAAACTACCATTTAATAAAGTTAGTGATTCAATAGTAATCAGGCGATTAATGAAAATTTAAACAGTGTTCGGACAAGCGAAACGTTTTCAAAAGTTGCTAATTAATTGTCAATTAATACAATGCGTTTGATATCTAGTCCAGTATCAGTTCGATCACGATTGGTGGTAATTTCATTAATAAAGTTTAGATCGATACGAAACGATACTCATAATGGTTTTCATTAAATAATAACTAAGGATCTTTAAAGAATTGATGACGTAAAACAAACTGTAGTTGATACTTGATTCATTATTTATTCAAAAAAGTATTATTTATTGATTATTCCAACTCTGTAATATTTTGAATAACTAATTTTTTTCATTCTCGCTTTTTAAAGGTAGCACTAATGTACATTTAGAGGTCAGTGGAAGGGCGGGTATAGTTTCGATTTTTTAAGTATAGGGTGAAGTCACTGGATTAACAATGATTGAAAAGGAGCGGTATAAAATAATTTTTATACTATTTTGAACATGAAGTATCTCCATTACTAAATACTGACTTCTATATTATACTAGACCGGAAAATTATCTTATGGAACTCTTATCAGGTTATATATATATTACTGAATATTCATCCGTATACTTTGGAAACTTATCAAATACACCAGGTACCATTCTTTATTTACTTTCAATAATTTTAGTAATATCTTTTTTATATCATAATAATATTACTTTCTACTCTTAGGAGTTAAAAATGATACGGATCTGATAAAATTTGGTTTTTTAATGTTCATTGTCTGTTAATAACTTCGTAGAAAATTTTTAAATTGGATATCTGACAATCTGATTATTTGCTTGAGAGATATAATGTGGGGTTTCAGTCATCTAATAGCAAGGTAAAATATAAAATATTTCGTTTTTTGACCGTAACACCGCATCGTCCATATTTTTAAAATTATATATTTTTTGTTTTCACTGATCGATTGGTGATTTTTATACAAGTGACGCGTATTGTTATACAAGCGGCGCGTATTTTTACTTAAAAAAATCAAATAAACTTCTAAAAAACACGCGCCACCTTGGGTAAAATTTAAAACCGAATAAATTTTTTCTCACAAAATGGGAGTTATTATCAAAATAAAATTAAATAATTGTCACTGATTTTTGTTTGCCACCGCAAAGCCTGGTGGACTTTTGTAGAATTAGGTGTTACATAGACCATCAAAGACGAGATTACCAGTATATACACTGGAAAACATAACACTGAACGTGTTAAGTATGGATATTTATTAAAACACTAATATGGATAAGGCTTAATAAAATATTATGTACTCATATACTAAATTGAGAGGCCTCGAAACCAATTTTATTCATAATTGAACAAGTTTTCGGTCGTTTTTATTTTGCTAATATTTATTTTTTTTAAGAAAGCCCGAATTTTAAAAAGCCTCATTAGCCCTCTCTTCTTATCAAAATTACAAATACAATATTTATTTTCAAAACTAAATCTTCCAGTATCTAAAAACTTTACGTTCGTAATATGGCGCCCCGCTAATTTCGTAGAGGAATATTTCCGAACTATGGTGGAAAGCGAGAATACTTGAGATACACCGCAAAAAGTTTTTATGTCAAAAAGATAAAATTAAAGTAATTTAACACAGGCAGATATATATTTTTTATTTAATGAATTAAAACAATAGTGCGAATTATGAATAAATAATTGACACAACTGGCATTATCAGATTCAAAGACTAAAAAACGACTAAGCTGGAAATCATTAGAAGAGACAATGCTTTTTGGGTAAACCTGTAATAGCTATTTATGAGCAGAGCAGAGCGAGGTCCCGCAACTATTTTTTTCTAATTTTAACTAAAATTGGATTTTGGTTAAACATTACTGACAGTTAGGCAACCGATATTACTTTCTTTTAATGCTAGTTGCATATGCATCATTTTATTGACACTGGACGTTTCCCGTTATTCGACAATTTCGGATTACTCATGCGCGAAAAAACGCGGGAATATGGAATCTAGTATTTTTCCAAACAACTTAATTTTCGTATTTGAAGTTTAATTCATGTAAAACTTTCCTAAGTTTGGTTCTACTTATTGTGGGCAAATCAGGATACTCGGTAATAGTTTGATCTAAAGTTGGTATTTGCTCGTTACAGAAAATAGAATGGACTATATACCTAACTGCATTTTTAAAAACTCATCCAACTTGACTTTTGATCATTTTGGTCTCCCTGGGGGTCGATTCTCGACTTTTATTCCCATGGGAAAATAAAATTTTCCCATGGGAATTCAGTTTTCGTATTCTCGGCATAAGCGGTGGAATATTTTCCAATGAGAAGTATGGGAAAATATTCCCCTGCTTGCGAGCATTGGAAATTGTGTTTTCCAATGGGAATTGTACTAGAGTTTGCGAAAATTTGACGAAAGACCACGCGAAAGACTAAGACATAACCACAGATTATTGGATATCTTGGATTTTTGGTGAAATTGTAGTTAAAACATGTTTTTTGTGTATTTATAAATTGATATTATTTTATTTATGTGGGTATATTATTTTTACCTCTCTTTCACTAAGAAACTGATTTTCTTAAATTAGTTAGAAATTGTGGGAGCTGCTAAGGGACTGGCAAATAGGTAACACAAATTGAGAAATTTGTAGTAAATTTAATAAGACCATTTCGAAAATTTTATTATTTCCGTTAACGAAAGAATTTCTTATATACATATATAGTTTCTCGAAACTTTCGTTGCTCTTCTATACAAAAGCTACTTTTTCTTTTTTCAATATGTGAAAAGAAAAACTAAAAATAACTCGATAAGTTTTAATTATACATAATCGAATATTTTCACTTGTCCTCGGTCAAGCTAGCGATTGCTCGGCACGGCATCTGCTCCAGCGCAGAGGCTCGGCAGGTAATCGGTTACCCAAAAACCACAACAAATACAAATAATACCAACAGTAAATTTTAAAATATCTTTAATGTTATTGGTTATTTCGAAATATTCGTGAACTTAATATCAGACATACGTGAAACTATTATTTCCATGGGAATGTCTATTCCGACAAGTTCGAGAATTGCATAACCTATTACCATGGGAATATAAGTAGTGGAATCTTTTCCCATGGGAAAATTTTCCAATGAACTCGAGAATCGAGCCCCTGGTCTCGGTTTGGGTGAAGTTATATCAGCTGATTTTTCTTATTTTAACATTTTATATATAACGTATAGACGACATTTCAACCATACTGTCAATAGTATTAGAAGAATTCTGTTGCTTAAGAGCAAACCGAACAGCTTGAAAATTTATAATTCCTACTGAGCCTTTATTTTTAGTCCGATTTTTGAGAAATTTTCAGCAAATACCAATAATAAAACTTAGGGTGGAGAAACCTTGATTTTTTTGTAAACCTTCGAAAAGTATTTTATTTTTAAATTTTCAAAAGTAATTAAAAAAAAAAACATTTGCGTGCTATTCCGTATCAAATCTATGAAAATTTGCAGCTTTCTGTTTTAAAAAATATCTAGTAGTTTTTTCTTAAAGTCTATATTTCTAAGCCATATCGTTGCACAAATTTATAGCTCTCAATATTCTCGAGACATAATATCGCGAATTATTCCAAGTGGCGCGCATATAAATAAAATTTTATATTAGAAAATCCTTAAAACATTTTTGCTTTTGCGAGAGCAAACCTCTTAAAATAATTGTAAACATTCAGGATAACACTCTTTTCGTCAAGTGATAAATGGTCTCCCTTCAATTTTTTAACTGGTCTGTAAGTTAATTCCATGTTCGATAAAATTATTATTACCTAATTATGAGAAAAATCACAATTACATCATATCTCTTCACTTGCTTATAATCGTTTGAACAAAAATATTCTGATAATAATGAAGGAACGCAAACAAATATGTAATTCCTGGAAGTACGTTTATGACCGGCTGAATACTCCCTAACCTAATTATTTTAACAATGGCAGGTAAATACATTTTACATAAGTCTGGATGATTTGCAAAATTGTATATTTAAATAGACGAAAATAACGTAGATTAAACTGAAATATACGTACTAAAATATGCATATCAAATTAGTTTGTTTTCTAAGAATTTACTATACATTATTTTCGAAATATACTATAGTCAGTTGAGTTTTTTTGCTCCCAAGTATAGTACTTACATAATACGTTATATTATAATTTAAATGATATGATAGATATCGAAACTCTACAGTTGACCTTATTTCCTTTTGTTATATAATCGTATGGCAACAAAGAAAATTAATTTCTATTTTTTATTTATGACAAATAAATTCTTAAACGGTCGCCTTTGTCATCGCTTAACTATAATCAACTTCACCGAAGTTTCTCTCGAAGTTTATATTGACCTAGATACTTATTGTTATTCTGTTTCAATGATTTTATATTTTTCACGATGCTCTGTAAACACGTATTTATGAAATGAGTAGCGTCTGGTGGCAAAGTGTAAAGGAAGATAAAAATAATTTGTGGTACCTACTACTTTTAAATTAATTTTTGTGTGTCATCTAATAGCAAGGTAAAATATAAAGTATTTCGTTTTTTGACCGTACCACCGCACCTTCCCAATTATATATATATTTTGTTTTCACTGATCGATTGGTGATTTTTATACAAGTGGCGCGTATTTTTTACTTAAAAAACCACCATGATGTATTTATTACCATTCTCGGTCATGGGGAATGGTCCAGCAATATCTAAGGCGATCCTCTTCAAATGGGCTACCAACGTTGTATTGCTTTCATGGGAGCCTTCCTTTTTCGTTAAGGTCCATTACTCATAGCACATGTGGTACATTTCTTACACTAGTCCTTTACATCATCGGAGCTGTTCATCCAGTAAAACCTTTCCCGAACTCTCTGAAGGGTTTTCCTAACATCAAGATATCCTCCTGATGGACCGTCGTGTAACTGACGAAGTATTTCGGCTACTCTACTTCTTGGAATGACCAACTGTCTTCTGTTCTCGGAACCATCATCAATTTCAAGTACTGGCTTTAAATTTCAAGTACTGGCTTTATTAAGCCTTCTTCCAGGATAAAGGAATCCCACTGAGCCCAATATGATTTAACTACTGGAGAGTTTCGGTACTTCTTGCCAAGTAGGTCGACGTTTTTCCTCTTTCCATTATTGCATCTGCTTTAAAACAGGATCGTTCTCTTGTTCTTCCATAAATTTGATAGGGACCCACTCATCGCTGACAACCGACGTTCTTCGTACTGTAACTTCTTAAGCAGATGTGGCCAACTCCTTTCCAATCAGAGTTTCTTTACCAACACCTTCATTGCGCTTCGAAGGTTCCGCCATGACAGGCGTTACTTTCTCTACAGTTCCTTGCATCCGCGTTACTCTTATGGTTTCACTACTTTCAGGCAACACCGTTCCTTCCTGTACAGCCACGGGCACGGTTTTTCGATTCGTAGTGTTCTTTGGGCGTTTGCGCGAACTGCTTACATTTCCCATTTCACCGCAATTCCAGCACCTAATAGTCTTCGGTTGCTTCTAAATAAGGGTTTTTATCATGTGAAACAATTGTCCCAATTTATTTCCATGTTGTTCTTCTTCTTTTACAGTCCTTACTTCACTGTATTCACCAGAAGCCAGCGAAGCCGCTTCATATTCGAGAGCGGCGGACAATTTCGTTACAATCTTTTACACTTTGAACACGAGCATATTTGGAGACATTATCAGTAATTGAAAATATGGTTTGTAATTAAAAACAACACTTTGAACACGAGCATATTTTTAGACATCAGTAATTGAAAATATGGTTTGTAATTAAAAATAATAACCCCACTAGAAAAACCTAAACTAAACAATTATGAGACCATGTTCATGTAAATTAACCTTATCCAAAGCCTTAGAACTTTTTACATATAGATATAGCATCTACTTGCTCTTGGTTATCAAAAACATGAACAGAAATATATTCAATTAAGCATAAGTTAATAACCATTCAATTATTATTAATAAAACTTTGATGATATTGTAAAATATTATCCAGGATATAGATAAATAAATGCATTTGCAAAGAACAATAATCAAAAGTACACAATAATGACATTGGTCTATAAATGTTCGTTTGATTTAGTCATACTTTCAAATATTCTATTGTACATTCTATTGTTTCTTTACACAATACACTATATTTTCAAGTTTTTTTAATGCGAAAAAATATTAAAAATTTGTTTCATAAATGATTTTATCGAATATATCTAAAGGTCTAGTTTGACGATATACATTCAAAGTCTTAAATTAATGTTACCAGTGTGTAATTTTTATAAGCTATACAGGGTATTAAAAAAAAGTCACAAAATGAAATGGTGAATAGTATGACCCAAAATAAGCAGAAAAGTCTTAATAAATATATGACCGCAAATTAACGGTTTCGGAGATACGGACCATTTTGTGTTTATAACAATTTTTTATTATTATAAAAAAACAATGATATTTATAAACAATCAATAACAACATAGAGTTAAATGAGATGTTCAAAGTGCCCTCCCTCCATTTCAATGCATTGCCATTTGCACGACCGTACATAAAATGCATGTCAGCTAATTCAATATTAGTGTAAACAGGCATAACGAAAATTTATAAAATTATTCACCCACAACAAAATAATAACTGCAAATAGTATCTATGAAAAAACATCGGTAGACTCCGATAAGAAAAGCAAGTTTTTGAGAATGAAAAAAGATAATCAAAAAATGATACAAAACACAAAACACTCCGTATCTCTGAAACCATTCATTTGCGGACATATGTTTATTAAGACTTTTCTGCATATTTTGGCCCATACTACCCCCCGTTTTATTTTGTGACACTTTTTTTTTAACACCCTGTATAAATCTAAGGAGTCCTTACAATGAATAAAGATGCGATATAACGCAAAATTCCTATTGTAAGATTACCTGGTTATAACTAAATTACAATGGCATAAATTAAGTTGTACATAAATAATTTAAATAAACACAAGTAAGCTATAAAGGATTGTACAAGGACAAATTAAATACGACAAATCCATATTCTGAAAAAATTATCAACAAAAGAAAAAGTTCTATTAACGTAATAGTGGGCATTTTTCGAATAAAAAAAACGTAACGGTCGATACGTTTTTCTGACTATTTGTCTTCATCAATATGGTGCAACCAAGTTCAAAGGATCATGGAACTTGTGTTGGAAAAATTGTACAATAGCAGAGGTCACTAACAAGGAGCCAATAACACATTTGTGGTTTCAGTTATTATACCTCCAATTTTCTGGGTTTATATTAACGTCACAAAATGATCCGATGGTCTCCCTATGGCTATCAGCTATTCTTTCCTAAAAATTTTTGGTATGCTACAACAAAACATACAAATTATTAGATTTTGTAAATACACAAATATTTGTGAAAACTTACACATGAAATGTTATTCCTTGTACATCCAGGTACAAAACAACAAGACATTTTGGAAATCCTGTAAAAATTTAACACCAAACTACAAACGTTTTTTATTAAAATAATACATTAAACGATTAAACTAAAAAATAATGTTTTAGATAAAACATTTACTAGAAGAACAAAATAAACAACACAACAGATAATAAAATCGATTATAAACGTCGAACGCCGATCTTAATGTTATTACTAAACTTGCGCCGATTCTGTCTTGTCAGTAGTGCCAACTTAAAATTTACCCATCATCGCGCCTATCATATTCGGGTCAAAATTTTTTCACGATGCGGTATCTAAACTTTCTGAGAGCTATGACTGTGAGTCATGAACTTAAAACAAAATAGGTACAATGTGTAATTTGCTTTCAAACAAAATAATATTACCATGGTAACTGTCAGACAATCTAGACAAATCTACATACTTTGATTACTATACGAGGCAAGAGAGAGGTCCGACACGCCCAACATAGGGCCCGGCCATTTTGAACCCTATGCAACAGTTTATAGCTAAAGAATCAGATCGCTCACTCTGCGTCGGCACTTTTGATCTCAATGTTCCAGTTTATACACTGCGCAACTCGGATAATACAATATATAACAACCGCCTATAATAAAACAGCTGTCTTCTGCGTATCCTAAATTTGTATCCCTGGAGTGGATCTTATTTTGAAACTTTCAACTGGTCCGAGTGAGCTAACTGATTCTTTAGCAATAATCTGTGACTCAAAAAACAATATTCATTGACACTGACAGCCGCAAGCAAAATATCAGGTGCGTTTTAATCATCCGCTTCTGCTTCCGGAATTGTCGGTTTAGTCGTTTTAACTTGTAAAATTAAAACAAGAAAACCGACAATTCCGAAGCAGAAGCGGATGATTAAAACGCACCTATTAAAAATATTGCGCCAAGATGTAGGCAACACGTAATAAGGGTTCAAAATGGCGGAGTTTTCTATCTCCTTTTAAAAGGCACTCAGAAAGCTGCGCAGTGCGACCATTCTCCGTATAGTAAAAGAAAATCAAAGTATGTGAGACAAATCACACAAAAGAGGGGTTCCTAAATTCAATTCTTTTGATTTCAAACGTCCATAATTTAGCTACATTTCGTACCATTCTTCAAAAGTGACACAATTAAAAATCACATTTTTTGTGTTCATACCATGACCATAAACCTCAGACGCCATCAAGACGAGTCTTTTTTAAGCCAATTTTGATTACTGATGTAGGGTTGTTTACTATCACATTCAAGGTAATGACTGAAAAGATATGAATTTTGAGTTTTGTCACTTTTGGAGCAAGGGTTGCGAGTTCAACTGACCTTTGCAGTTTAGTTTCTTGACAAGACTACCGAATTTTTTTTCCAACAGTACCACATAGCAAATTCTAATTTTCCCATAATTTTGCTATACATATTTATGTTTGTTTTTTTAATTTTAGGATAACTTCTGAACATGCTTGAGAAAAGATGGCCGAAGTTACTGCTGTTTCTATCAGGATTTTTCACATGTCTACTAGTTTGGATTCAATTCTCAAGCTTTCAAGATACCACAATAATTTCTTCTACAACTTTAACAGCCTATACGTTGTTTACGGAGGATGACACAAACTTCATTGATCAGTCTTATCAGTTACCGGAGCATGATTACAATCAGTTGATTGATCTTAATTTTAATTTTACTATCATTAATTTTATATGCAACGAATCTATTCCTGTATTGCTTTTAGTTTTAATCCATTCCTCGCCTAACAATTTTGCTAAAAGGAAAACAATAAGAGAAACATGGGGAAAGAAAGACGAAAACATCAAAGTTGTTTTTATGATAGGCGGCGTCGATTCCCCGGAGTTGCAGAAGGAGTTGGAAGTCGAAAATAGAGTATATAATGATTTTGTACAAGGTAGCTTTTTTGATGCCTATAGGAATCTTACCTATAAACATGTGATGTCTTTGAAATATTTCATTTACCATTGTCCACAAGCCAAATATATACTTAAGACTGATGACGATGTATTTGTCAATATGCCAACCATGAAAAATTTTCTGACTTACGACTTATCTCCGCATGGTGCTAGTAGAGGGTTATTTTGTACACCTAGATACAATAGTTTAGTGTTAAGATCCTATAGATCGAAGTGGAGAGTTTCCTTTACAGAGTATCCGGATAAATTTTATCCAACTTATTGTCCGGGTTGGACTTTACTTTATTCACCCGATGTCGCTTTAGCATTGTACAAAGAGGCTCAAAAGTCAGATTATTTTTGGATTGATGATATACACCTCACTGGCACACTTACTCAGAAACTTAATTTTACTCACACAGACATTGAATCGTTAGTTTTGTCAGATAAGAAATTGTATTACATTTGGTATTATCAATCTGGTGAAATCGCACCATTTTTATACGGTAGAGAACTATCTGAGAAAAAAATTAGAGAATTGTGGAAATATGTTTCAATACACCAAGCGCCTAAGTTCTTTTTTCGAAAATTTAAAGGAGAGTTTTAGTAAATTTGTAATTAAGTGAATTGGTCCTAAGTGCAATATTTTTTTTTATAGTATCTAGTTCTTTTTACTTAGTCTATTATTTGTAACGTAAAAATAGTTTTGGAAAACAATGCATTTAAAAAAATGTTCAATTACTAACAGTGTATTTTTTGATATAAGTCACTAAATTATTAGCCGGTTGCAAGAAAGTTTATTGGAGATTTCAAGAATGTGATCTGTCCTAGTGACAATGACTTAAACTTCGATCAAGTTTAAGAGACTCGTAAGTTTTAATTAACTTTTTTGCAACCGGCTGATATAGTTATGTAACAAGATTGGTAAGTATAATTTACAGATTGAGAACATACATGTTGAGATCTGGAAATTACACTTAAAGCCGAGGTGCATACTACGTTTTTCGTACTACTAGCAATATTACAACTTTTAGGAATGTTTAATTAAAATTAAAAATTTATATTTTATGATCTGTCAAATATTAAAATAGTTGACTTATAGTTGATGTGTTTATAATGAACAGTTACTAGGCGCTGGGGTTATTATTAATAAGTTTGATGTTATAACAAACATTTATCTGTTAAATTTAATTTATAAAATAATCAAAATGTCAAAAGTCAAACGAGAAGACTCTAAAAGTTCTCATGTTCTAAAGTTATTTTTTCTTCAATAATATGCTACGCTTGTTGCTGAATAAAATCATATTCCTGTTTGTAAACAGGTACGTTCTACCCAGTGGCGGATCTATGATTTAATCATTTTTGGAGCTTCCTCTTTTTTTGTAGGATTCTTTCTCATCTATTTTTTAATATTCATGTATATAAGTTGAGGCATATATTTTAACAGGTAGCAGAAAATAAATAATTTCATCAATAATGACTTTGCAATCTTACTCCAACCCTTTGAGAATGGTAATAATACAATTTTTCTTGTCGTAAAGTTTTTTATACTTTACCACGACTTATTCTAACTCGAAAAGCTTTAGATCTGGTGCTCGTAAATAGATCATCTTAGACCAATATTTCTTCCTTAATTTCTGCTATTTGGAGTAGAGTAGATCCCCGTTACCCTTTCTCATGGTATCTTATAACTAAATTAATAAACATCCGTGGTGTCAGGTTATTTCTTATGGGATACCTTTCAGCGTATTAATGAGAAGCATTTTGTCGACACTCTCCGTACGTTACAATGATCTACTAGTTTATTGTTGTCATCAACAAGTATTATTTTTTAAACGCACAGTAAATTAATTCACTGTATGAACGCAAGCACTAGTTACACCTAAAGGTCACCTCTAAACTGTATGGATTCACAAACGATATCCCATAAATTCTATTAACACGATAATTGTCAAAAGTACAAAACTAGTTTGCCTATAGTCACTGCACCAAAGAGATGCAGTGATCACGTGCACATCAGCCAAAAATGAGTGTTCGATTACCGTCTGAAGATCGTCACTAATAGATGAGGAGCCAACGACTCGGCGAGTGTTTCATGGCGTATTCGACTACCCAGCGCTGGCTCCGATCAAGTTCGAAACATGATAGTGCAGTTGCAATGTAAAATCAAGAGCGGATAGTGCCGATTCGAACGCGCGCTGGGGCAGTACGAATTTTCAAAAATTTGAGCTGGCTCTGTGAAAATCCGAGTTGAAGCGTTCGTGTTCGCACCGATTTCACTTGCCAATTATTTGTTTACTTTTTCACCTAACCTTCAAATTGATAAATTACAATTTATCATCAATTATTAATTGTTTTTACCATAAAAAGGCCAGAATTGAAACAGCAGCCGAAGTTAAGTCACATCTATTATGTGTTCTTGTTTTTGGATAAAACGTGGAATTTTCGTACATATTTGATATTTTTTCATAAGTCGTTCTCGTCAAACGAAAGTTTGCTTTAAACTGAAAATAGGTACAATGGTAAAATTTACATACTTTTATTTTGCTAACAAAAGATTAACTGAGCAAACATAATTGAGGTTATTAAAAAAATCCAGTTCCAAAAAGTTCGAACGCTGGATGAACCAAGCTAACAACCCGAACACAAATTATTGCTCTGCCCGCGCTCGGCTCGGGTAGTCGAACATGGGAAATATTTGCTCGCTTATGAGCTGAATCAACCCGAACATAAATGATTGCACTGCACTCGCAAAATGCGAGCTGAGTGCGCACTAGTGCAGGTAGTCGAATACGCCATCAGATTATCAGTTCAAAGCGAACCGTTTTTTGTGCGATCGTTGGCGTTCTCGTTTTTTATTTACTTTCATCGGCAAAGACCTGTCTGTTTAACACGACATGTATATATCCTACATCTATTATTATTACAAATATGCGCCGTTAATTTCCCACAATAATCGATGAAAATCAGCTGATGTTCTATAACATGTTCAAAGGACGTTTCGAGGGCCCACCCATTAACATATGTTGATCACACAGTTTTATTGCAGCATAGGCTATTTGTGGTGAAATGATTTATTTTTAGGAGTTTTACTACCTGTCCAAATAAATATCTATTAAATATATTTAAATACAAATTTAAAAAAATATATATTTTAGTAATTTATTGATAAAAATAAAAAGAAACAAAATAAAAACCAATTTAAATTTTTGGTGTATTTTGTGTCGATAAAAATGGGGGCCCTACACATTAGTGTATTAGCGTACTAAGCATATCGATCAATCCGCCGTTGGTTCTATCTCCGTCTTGTTTGCGCTAAATCACAAAAGTATTTAATTTCTTCTCAGTGGGTGTAAGTTTCTTGACAGTGACATGTAAAAAAACGAGTTACAAAGCTAGTAGTAGTATGAAAATGTATTATAAACTATATGTTATTGTTTATGTACTTTTTAATAATTGATTAATTTATTAAGTAATGTTTTACAATTTTTTTTTGATTAATTGAATATCAAAGAAGTTTTCTCATAAAATAAAAAGTACTGAACCATTGTAAAAGTTTGTAATGAATTAATTATCCTGAACTGAAATTATATAGATTTCTATGAACTTTTATAATAATAAACTGCATAAATGATTAGATTAGATACACGACTACTGCACTTTTTCTAATAAAAAACGGTGACTAATACTCGTATTTATATCTTATACTTGTATCAAGATCAAATATAGATCTATTTTATATCATCAAATGCTATATTGGAAACGTCAAAAGGTATAGAAGTGAAAACATTGCAAAAAGTTGCTCATTTAGGGGTCACAAGCCGACAGAAATTAATCCAAAACATATTGTACCGTTTCTGAATTATTATATAGGGACGACCAAAAATTTTTTGTGGCACCACCTTTATTTAAAAAAAATATTTGTCTGATTTGAACTACCTCCCTGTTTTTAACTAGATGGTTTTCAGTTCATAATATTTATTATCGCCACACAGCTCTCCTCATCTTTTCCAACATTTAATTTTGGTGAATCTCGATTCAATTTATTTTCGAATATACCTTGTATAAAATATGACTTCTCTTATTTTATTAAAATGTTTACTGCATTTTGGGTTTGGGAAATTGCAAAAACTTTTATCAAAAATTAAATATTTCTGTCAGCCTTACTAAATAAAAAAAATTCCCATGTGTATATAATTCTAAGCCAGACTCCGTAGATATATTTAATCACGATACAATTCCTATATTTTAAATAAAACCTACCGAATAGTTAAATAAACAATTAAAAACTGCTATACATTCAAGTTAAAGAAGTAAATACGCTGTAAAGCCTCGTTCAGACCGAATTTCCAATGTTGACCAATGCCAATGGCACATTAAGTGTCGTTGGAATTGGAAAGCAATGGCAATGATTTGAGAACTCAGCCATACTGGAATGTTACAAATGTTACAAATTTAAAATGTTCGCTTCCTAAGGGCGGCGACTGACTTGAACTGAGCTTTCTAATGCTTGTGAGGAGCATTACATTACAAACTTGATTACAGAACAGACAATGCTCATTTGGATTGATCGGTTCAACAGTGCTCCAAAATGAGTGACTACCTGCAGCTTATACTTATACTGCAACAAAGGGATTCTTAAAAAACGACAGTCCAGTAGAGCAGTTATTTAGAATTTAGTGAACACGTTTGCATTACTAATCTTTAAGTTGAATGTAGTACATCAATCTCCTTAGTAAAGTGAGGTTATTGTATCTGTTTTTAAAGCATATCTGTAGTCTGAGCAAATTTATTTGATGTATTATCTTGTTTATAAAAACCCATCTTTTTGGACTCAAAACCATTTATCTTGTTTTCCTTTTATACTTAAATAAGCAAAACATAAGACATTTATTGTTTAAATATTGGACACAGTCCACAATTTTACATTGGCTTATAATATTTTACTTATCGTTATGTTTTTAACTATACAAATATGTTGCTGTTGCTTAGATCTGTGATGATTATGAAAAAGCACACAGCAATGAAAATATTTCGTATTCATATTTTTAAAAGGCGTTTGGTGTGAGTGAAACAAAGACATTTAGTAAAAGAAGACAAGACACACATTATGTGATATTAACATTAAGTTTCAGTATTTGTTTTACTAATTAAAAATTTATTAGTCTTTATTGTCGGAAGTTTATTTGTCTAATGCATTCCTATATTAGACAATGGGTATTTTTATTGATATTTAATGAGATTAAAAATATGTGTTTACTTTAAGTGCAATGGTTTAAAAAATATATTTTTCCTTGGTTCTAACAATGATGTATTATCAATTATTTTCGAAATGAACTGTTCATTTGCGAAAGTTTCATTGATTTAATATTTTATATATTAACATATTTTGGGTAATATTGTTTTGCCATTGTTAAAAGATTAAATTAATACAACTTTTTTGTAAGTGAACAGTTAGATGAACTAAAAATTTTGGTTTGGCCCAATTTGCTGTTTTCTAGCTTTTTCATATATATGGCTATTCTTATTCTTAATTCTTTGTAAAATATTTGATATAAAAAATTAAATATACAAGGTTTTGTACTTAAGGTATGTCTAGACTTGATTCCGCAGATGTACTTAGAAAATTGGCTCAAAATTTCAGTTACAGGAATTCGCGATGTGTAAATTGTAATATGAACATAAATGTTAATTATATAAGATCAAAAAATAAATTAATTTTAAATTTAAAATTCCATAAATAAATTAAAACATATTTTGAGGTAGTTATATCATTAAAAAAAGTGGCTTTACAAAGAGCCTTTTTGACTACCTTTTGTAAGTGTATTTCAAAAAACGTGCGCCTCTGTGAGACTAGATATACTTCAATATACATACACATTAAATATATATTTTTTAAAAATGTCTTGAGTGATTCGTTTAATGATGAGATCTTAGATTAAAGAGGCCGGAGATGTAATATTGCACACATCACAGGTTGTCCATTTTAACCTCGGGTAACCCACCAATTGAAAATCATTGTTTCCACGACGTCACTTGAATTGCTCCGACATTTCTATTCTACGCTCATCTGCGCTTTAGTTGATTGCCGTTTTTAAATTATTTGTTGGCGTTATTGTTATTGAAAAATTGTATATACTCATGTGTCAATGTTATGAAAAACAGGAAAATCATAGATTAATTTTTGATTTTCGTTTGTAACTTTAATATTTTTGTTCTTATTTTCCAAACGAGTGGCCATTGGGAATTTAGATATGTTTCTTACTATATCAAATCTTCTCTCCACTGTTTTAAAGCTATTATTTTGCTCTAAAACAAATAATAAATACTTTGGTACAAAAGTTGGTTACGGTTTGTGTTACTTACATGGCTGGATCTTACTTTGGTAAATTAAAGACCTCTACATTGGGATTTCATGCTCCATGTGTTACTAATGCAGTAGATGCTCCCACTCATTATTGTGAGGAATTAGAGTACCAATTCCTCACAAAAATGACCACAACCATTTCGCTTAGTTCACCTTACAATATAAACCATTCATAAACTCGAAATTTAAAATTCAATTTAGGTATTCTACGAAATACAGACAACTAATTGACATTTATTTTTACAAACTATCCCCTTCTACTGTCTGTCTGACGCCATTGTTGCTGCGGTCGTTGCTTTCCTATCTTTTTTTTCCCGATCTCGGTAAATATTTATTAATGTTTTGGCTGAATAATTCAGGTCCGCATTAAGGTATTTCTCTAAATATTAAACATAAAATATTTCAGAAAACAGATTTCAAGTACATAAATTTACGAAAGGACAAAATTTTCCCATTATTCGACAATTTTGAATTACTCATTAGCGAAACAAGCGTGGGACTTATGAATCTAGAATCTAGTGGTATTTTCGCCTTACAACTGTTAGGTTGGCTACGAAAATTACCCCATGTCACCGTTACTTCATCGATTCGATCTAGTAGGGAGCCAATGAAACTTTTAGTACACATTTGCAGAAGACTAAATTATAAATGTATCGTTAATTCTTAAGACTATTTCTCTAGTGAAATAGTCGATATTTGGTCTAGTGAAATATTCGTTCCAAATATAAGACGACCTAGATTAATATTTTGCTATTTTTGTTGCTAAATTTCTCGAACATTTTGCAATTTGATTCTACATAATTTTGGCATTAATAATCAATTAATTAAAGCTTTCGAGCTAAAACTCTCGGGCTCTGATCAGATTATTATTGCCAAAAATGATGTCTCATCAAATTGATATTAAAATATTCTCGAGATTTAGATTCAACAAAAATAGCTGACTATTATCAAGGTCTTGGTATATTACCCTTGAATATTTACTGAAGGTAGTTTGTATTCCTTTTTGGTACGAAAATAAGACATTTTACTGTAGTCTCTTGCAAAAAGTCCGCAGTAAATAAACGTTAAAGAAATCTATAAAATAACTTTTGTCTTCTCTTTACATAAAATGTCGTTGCATCTGTTTGATATTAAAAAATCACGTTAATTTTATTTCATAATACAAAATTCCAATTAACGTCTTTTAAATAAATCTAATAGTTCATTATGATGCTAATAAACCAAGTACGTCCATGTCACAGAGTATGGGTCTCCTTCCAGTTAATCTTTCTTTAGAAATTGGCAACATTCGCGCAGGTTAAACACCGTGTATGTTACATCTCTGGTCTCTTTAATCTAAGGATGATATATAAGTATTCTATTAACAATCTTTAGTTTCGAAATTTGTTAGGATTGTATCGGAATATGAATCACGAAAGAGAAATGAAAAGTGATTATCAATTTTTAGTACTTATGTAGGTATTAAAAAAAATGTTAATTTAATAATGCTTAATATATTATTTTGTTTGCAAACATTGATTAGTATCAAAAATGTAGGTTAGGTTTTAAAATAGTCATGAAAACACCTAAAAATATAGGTACTATTTTTTTAATAGCAAAAATATATTGATTACCTACCGTTATTTATTGGTAATGGAAATGTACAAAAAAATATAATATGTTTCTTGCTTGTTTTATCAGCATAATGTTATTTAATATTGTAAATTAAAGAAAAATGTATATCAGCAGTACCTAAAGATATCAAGATAGGTGGTAATTACTGCAGATAAGCATTTAATGAAAAATAAAATAGTTTTTTTTCCAAATTTTAATACAATTATTCTAGAGGAAATGTATGTATTCATGAAATGTTTACATTTTAAACAAATATTTTTTGTAAATTATGTAGGTATGTACATGGTACATAAATCAAAAATCGATGAAATCATGTGATAAAGTAGTAGGTGTTTACATGATATGAGAATAAAACAAAACACATTATATGCAAGTCTATTTGATATGTGGATTTTCTCCAGTTTTAAATTTCACCAATTTAATTATAAATTAATAAATTCCTTATTAATCAATACGTAGAATAAACTATTGTAAATTTAATATTATTTTTTTTTTCAGAAGGTATAAAAGGAATTTATTAGTATAAAAATGTATATTATGCATTTTTATTTAATGTCAATAGACATTGTATGGAGCGATCCACACAAAAATTTCGCAAAAGTAGCCTTGAAAAAATTAACGCATGTCGAATCTTACAATTCTTCTTTTTAGACGTTTTTTATTTAGAATTCAATTTTTCTTTAGTTTGTTTTCACTTTGGGGTTGCGGGCATGGATTCATTAATTTCGTATGGGGTATTGGGGTTTTCATATTCACATTTCTAATTGCATAGAATGGTATTATTGATTAACCATAATTTTGGATTATATTTTCTATCATGTTCCACAATTTTTAGTTTCTAAAATATTGCCGCCAAACACTCCATAATGTGGTACCCTTTTCTTTGTAACACATTTCCCACATAGCACATGTACGTCTAAAAGACATCCTTCATGGACATCCTTTTCCGGTACCGGCATGTAAATTCGACGTCCAATGGACGTTCTAATGTCTCGTTTTCGTCCATCTGTGGGACGTCCCTCGTAGACGAGGTATATCAAAAAAATGATTTTTGGTAGAGTAAAGCATATTCATTTTTGACCATGCACAATTTTTTATGAAGCATACATTTTTTTCCTAAAATTAAAATAAAAAAAAGTTCTTCATGACTTAAAACCTAAAATTCAATCATTTGATACCACATTTTATCAGTAGTATACGAGGTTTGTCAAAAGTAAAAAGTACAGTACTTTTGAACAAAATTAATATTTTTTGACACACCTCGTACACGGCTCAAAAAATTTAATATCTGATGGTTGAATTTTAGATTTTAGACTATGCAGAACTTTTTATAAAGAATATATTTTTTTGATAAATCTAATAATAAAAAGTTTTAATATATATGTAACCAACTTACACTGTATATTGGACAAAATTAACGCGTCAATAATATATATTGTTACCCTGTAGCCTGCGGCTGTTATAGAAAACGTACGAATAAAAGAAGAAGAGAGAATAGTCTAGAAATGTCATTCCGTGTTAGGAAACATCTGGACCGTTCGAGAAGGTTCAAGGGAGCTATATAAGTCAATGCTCCTGATGTCACAGTTAAATTTGAGTTGAATTAAATTGAGTTTACTACCGAAAACCAGCTATCGGACATGATGATAATCTTTTGTCTCTGATAGTTTCTAACGATATTAAACTTGGGTATTTTCGAAAACTTTCAGAGTGCCTGGTTCTAGACCCATATACGCTCCTCTTCCAGTTCCTTTTATGGTTTTGGAGCTATCCACATACCAATGAATAGCATTTATTTCGGTTGCAAGAACAATGGATTCTTGGCGCCATTCTTTCTTGCAGCCCAGGTGTGTGGTTTTGAAATTTTTCAGACAACTGTACTTCTTTCTCATTTCATCTTGGGGCATGACCCAAGTATCTTCAGTCCTGATGCTAACAAACTTTCATCTGATTACTACGTTCCTAATAATTCTATATCTTGTCCTTTTTGCCACATTCTCTATCATAAAATGTAGAGGGGTGAGATTTAAGATCACCTCCATTGCAGTGATGCAACACAGGCTAATCTTTGTAATTTTGAGATATTAGCTTTCGTAGTAGCTAAACTGGTTCTGTTACTCCAGGCTATAGTCCCGTAAGTGATTATTGGTTTCACTATTGCAGTATACCTCCATCGCAGTGTGTTCGGGTTACATCCCCATAATATTATTACTAGGTTGTAAGTTTAACCAAATTATTCTTTTATAAATTTTTAATAATGTATATTATATTTATTTTAAAACCAAAAAAGGTTTATATTATTTGTTTTCTTTTCGCAACTGATGACAATGAATTTTTCGTAACCAGTTTTATAATGTTTAACATTATGCAACTGGTTGCGTAAAGTAGATGATTGTGGCACTTGCTGTCAAAATTAGAAAAAATATTTTATGAAGTAATTATGTAAAAATTGATAAACCATTCGTGGTCAATTAAACAAAATCAAAATTGTTATTAGTGATTGGTGAAATTTAAGAAAGATTTTAGAATATAGAAAAAGTGCCTGTTAACTACTTAATATAGAAAACTTATAACCTACATTTACAATTTATATTTTGTATTGTAGATTGAGATGATGGGTCCATAAACTAGCTCATAGTGTAAAAAATATTTTAGAATTTCTCATTTCTGTATTTAATATTTCAAGTATTTTAACTCAAAAAACATAGTTGTTTGGTCTGTTCAAAACAGAATGTCAAGGTAATATAATATGTCTGCATTTATAGAAGATGATAAAATATTTTGAAACCTGAATTGAGCAAGATTATCTAAAACTAAAATTATTACCTACTTAATAATGATATTTATATTTAAATTTAAATTCTTTCAACTTTTATCAATATCCTATCATTGAGTGAATATTTGAAAATAAATTAATACAAATGTTTTTTTTGTTGCAAATATACCCACGAAAATTTTGTTTACAGTTAAAGTTTTGTAGTGTGATTTGCTTATTTGAAAATTATATTATCAACAATTATTATTTTTGACAAAATTTACGACTTTCACATCTGTTCTTGTTTATGTCAAGACCACCAATTTTAGAATATTAAATATATAACAAATATATTTTACTAAGATTTCTTCTATAGGTCGTAATATTTAGAAACATTGAAACATTTAATAATTTTGGATAACAAATCAACTAATCAACTTAAAGTAAGGTACCAATAATGTTTGAGATTAAAAATTAATGGATCATAAAAATGTAAAGAAATCGGATTTTTCTTCCAATTCCACTAAATTAGAAGTCTTGTTCTATTTCAGTACAAACGTGTTTTGTATTATTATCCAGATAATTTTAAGAATGAATATGGCTTAAATTATACTTAAATTATACTAATAAATAATCTATATTGTGGGTATCGTCAAAACCTTAAATATTTTACTACAAAACTGTAAGATTTAAAGCTGTAGATAAAGCTATATTTTAAAAATATTCGAAAAACATTAAATATCTGTTTTTTTTTTTTTTAATATTCTATACAAACATGTGTATATATTTATATTTTGTGAATGTATTAGAAATACTATAAATATTATTTTCATTGTGTCATAGAAATTATTTAAAATAGTTTAGTAACTTTTATTAAATTTGAACGTACAACGCATTGCACTAAAAATTAAAATTTGCAATTCTCAGGAATATTTAGTTTAGTTATTTTTATTTGTTGTTTATTTTTGTGAATGAATAGTTTTAAAAAAGAAGATATACGTTTATATAGAGCTATATTTTTTGTAAATAAAAAGTAAATAGAAGTGATACACCTATTAAAATATTATATTATCAATTATTGCATTTCACTTTTAAATATAGATACTTAGAAGCTTTACAAATTTTGTGCGACAAATGTGCCAAGTTTCATGTAGGTATACAAGTCCAAATTAAAATAAAATGAAGTCAACTAGTTTTTTATTTATCCAGATAACCTTTTCACTAAAACCCACAAAATGTAATTTTACCTTACTAGGAAGCGAATTATCAAATTTATGCAGCGGCGGATTTAGGACCCCGAAGCGTCTATGCACTATGTCTCTACCCAGACCTAAGAAAGTCGAATATAAAATACATACATGTTAGATAAAATTGGCGGATCGAACACCCAATTTGTGGCTCAATTATGACTAAAATACATTTTTTGTATATTTTTTGCACTAATTATGACGCTTGGGAGTTTCGTGATATTTATCAAGATATGACGTCATCGGATGAAGTTTTAAATGAATCGCCCTGTATTTATAAATTTTTCTCAGATAAATCTTTTCTTTCTGAATCCATCAATATGGTGTTCTGGTGGTCTCTGACGTACCTTATCATAATAAAATAGAAAGATACACAGACACCACAAAGTGAAATTTTGTCAGAAGAAGTCATGCAAAACCTCTCTATGCTATACTGAAAATGTTTCCTTAAAAACCTTATTCCGGGTACACTAATAATTTTTAGAGATTTTTAAGACGACGAACGATGATTCACATTGAAGTCTTCGGTCAGAATTCGACTTGGCAAATTTTCGTCCTCTTCCGCGGCTGCCACAAGTATGCTTACTTGTCGACCTGATGGTCGACCTCTTTCTGGTTTATCTTCCAAGTAGACTAGTCGAATTAATTCATTTAGAGAAAAAAAAAATAAAATTGTTAACTTGATTTTGATACGTGTAAATGGTAGAGCGGCTTGTAATAAATAAAAAAATATATATAAATGCTACCTGCCCAGTAAACCACAAATAGTCGGCTTTCGCTCGGCCTGACACCGGCGTGTACGGGAAGCCGAGTACTCGGATGCCGTTGTCGGCGTTTGTTTTGAGCCGGGAGGACCGTACCATTTGATGTAATTTATAGAAGTAAAAACCGCGTATGGTCCATATTTGACGTCCCAGAATAAGAAGCATCCTTACAGGCCAAACGCGGTTAATATTTGGCTAGCCGGGCATGGGCGGCATCTTTACGGGCCGAATTATATATAGATATATTAATGCGGCTACAATTTAGTGGGCTGCCGATATTCGGCTGGGCGGACATGCCCTACATATATGCCGAAGCTTCACCCGTATATCGGGCCGAGTCCGACAAGCCTCCTTCGGCCCCGGTGCCGATAAACTGTGCTTATTGGGTGGGGGGAGGTTAAAGTAGAGATTTAGAGGGTTAAAAAGGGGTAAAATATGGTAATATCGCGATTTTCGGCGGAACTTGACTTCAAAAACAAAAATTTATAATGCAAAAGTTGAAGATCAAGCAAAAATCTACAGCTTTTGTAAAGGTCACTTTTTAACATAACCTCAAAATTTTCGATAAAAATTTAAGTTCTTCAGGAACTCGTCTTTTCGTTTCGACAGTCTTTGATAAAAAAAAAAATATAGTTACGATTAAAAAACCAATGAATTATTCCTTAATTATTGATACAATTTATTTCAAAAACTACATGTTAAACGAAAGAACTTTGTACGATAATTTTTCACCGTATAATTTCTTAAAAAAGTGTTTTGGACCGAAAAAAAATTAATATATTGAAATTTTTTGTTTTTTTATTAAAAAAAATTGTGCTTGTATAAGACATACAAAGTTATAATTTCACAAAATTTCATCAAAATTAAATTAGTTTTGGAGAAATGAAAAATAAAAAACGAAAAAAAAAAAAAAAATCGAACGATTTTTGCATTTTTATCGAAAATTTTGAGGTTATGATAAAAAATAACATTTACAAAAACTGTAGATTTTTATCTTATCTACAACTTTTGAATTATACATTTTTGTTTTTAACGTCAACTTTCTCCAGAAATCACGAGAATCCAATTTTTCACCCCTATTCAACCCCCTAAAACTTTCAATCCCCCAGGTTGCATTTTTTTAAAATTATTATTTACACTCAAAGTCCAATTAACAATTTTTTTTTCTCAAAGTTTAATTTGATTGAATTAAAGCTAGTCTCGCCAGATTTGAAACTGCCAAACCATTTACTGCATCGACTTTGGCTGATTGTTCCTTTGTCAAAAAGTTTATTGAGATCACAAAATGACTACGATGCTTTCCATTTGTTTTCGAAGCGGTTAAGCAGGCTAACAGGGTTGCCATATCTAAATGTCAGTTCCAACTTGTCAGCAGTTTGACAGGTCGTTGGAATGCCTAACTAAAAATTAGGAGTTCCATCGACCTGTCAAATAATAGCTGCCAGTGGGAAGATCTCGTTAATCTAGGGGGTTAGCGACATTGTCTTGCACTTGGGGGCTATTTTTATTCGAAATAGTAGTCGCCAAGCCTCCTTCTTTATAAAAAAATGTAAAGCGGTTTTTTTAAATATTATTTTTATTGCGTTCGACATAAAATATTTAAATGTAGTCCATTATTCATGATTTTCGTATTGTAGATAGAACACATCGTATATCGCAACCCTTAGATATATCAAACCATTCCACTAGCAATTCATTTGTTTGCTTAATTATAAAAAAAATCAATAGAAAGTATAAAATCAAACACAACTGAAATTTATCCAAGGCGATGATGCAAAGGTGTAGCTAACCAAAAACAAAATGGCAATAAAAGCCCGTTGTGTCAACTGTCAACTTTTTCTATGAAAACCTTTTCGACACATTTTTAGTATTAAATTTAGTAGAAAATATTAAATTAATTCATTTTTAGTAACTAAATTTAGTACTGAATTTGCTGTTGGCAACGTGAATTATTTTAGAACTTAAAATTTATTGAGATTTTTAGTTTTTAATTTAGTATCGTGACAAACAGCCATTAGACAGTGAGAGCAACTTTGGGTATGCGGACGATATTCTATAAAAGATCTTATACTTCAACATATTTGTGCGGGCAATTTGTTTGTTTTACTAATTTTCGTTCATCAAAAACATTTTTCCGATTTTAATTAAAAGTGAACAAATAATAATAATTTTAAATAATTCGTTAAAACAAAGTGATTTCGAGGACATGCAAGGACATGCAAGGACACGCAAGTATTGTTTTTTTTTTTATTCTCATCTACCATGTTTATAATAAATTCAGTGGATATTTTAATGAGTACATATTTCTTTAATAAATGTTTTAAATTCAACAATCACACATACTTCTTCAATATTCAATACTTTACATTTTTATATTTTATACTAACCTATCAGCGGTTCACAAACATTTTTTTAAATTTTGTAACTAACTCACCACTGGTTTTAACACATATTTTTTTTATATTTTGTACCCAACCCATCAGCGATTCTCAAACATTTTTATATTTTATAACTTAACCCATCAGCGGTTCTTTAACAAACATTTTTTATATTTTATAACTAACCTATCTGCGGTTCTCAAATATTTTTTCATTTTGTACTAATCCATCTGCGGTTCTTAAACATTGTTTATATTTTGTACTTAACCCATCTGCGGCTCATACATTTTTATATTCTGTACTTAACCCATCAGCGATTCTCATACATTTTTATATTTATCGCACAATATATTCACCCCATTAGTCCAATAAATTTTACCTTGGCGATTTAAAAATAATTTTCATAATTTCGTGTATTGGGATTTGTTTGTGGATTTCCTAGAAACTTATCAATTATATAACAATTTACCAAATTTTCTGTAATTCCAAAAAATCCGAACAATTTAAATATTTTTCCAAAATACAAAGAAAATAATTAAAATTATTAACAACAAAATGAAATCGTAATACGCTAGTATTTAGCGAGTCAGTGGCGTAGCGGTCTCACGCGCTTATATTCATTTATAGGCAAGTTTGTGGTCAGAGACAGAGGGGCTTCGAATCATACACCAGACCATGTAGATTTTTAAATAAATTGCATGGTGCGTTATAGGATTTGATGTGTGTCGTATTAATAGAAATTCAATTTCTGTTGATTTGACATGCAGATTATAAAATAACCATGCGTTACCGTCTCGATGATGGTGGTGGGTGAGGTTTTCCGGGTTTTCCTCATCTGTAAGTCTAATGGCACCATCAATCATCTTTAAGTCGCCCCGGAGCACCACGGAAAAATTATAATAATAATAATAGCCGTCTCTTCCCTTACACAAGTCGTTTAGTCAACTTCAGGGGTTGAAATTCAATCGTAAGGGGGTGAATTAGGGAGAGTATTATTATTATTATTATTGGCAAATTAAATTGCTTAACCTAGAAAATTTAGACAACGTAACAATACAGTTTTGTTATGGAGTACAGATAGAAGACAATCCTGGCCTCCCTTTCCAGCAAAACGTGGTAAAGGGTTAGGTCCCATGGTCTTCATGGCTCTCGTCGGAGTGGTTGACATTATAAAGGAAAAGGTAGCACGTTAAGGTTTATGCTCTGACTTTTAACTTTTGTCCTCTTTCACGTTGTATTAAAACGTATATAACTTAAAAAAGGTGTTATAAAACCAATGTACAAAAGTGGCATACAAATTAATAGTATAAACTTTGGATCTATAATATGAATAAGTTAGGTATCTGCTTTCAAATCTTAACATTTATTCAAACTTGAGGTAGCCTTCATTTAATGTTAACATTTAAATTCCTTTGACATTATTGAAAATTACTAACTAGAAAATGGACAACATAACATTAAAAACCATAAAATTTCATGATTTACCACTTATTTCTAATTGTAATGTCGCTAATATTAACTTTTGTAATAAGTAAGTTTGAAATAAATATTGAAAAAAGAACCATTATATAATAGTTAAAAAGAAGGTGCTACATGTGCTTTAGTCATTATATTTTTAGAAAAAGTATAGTGTCTACATGTACAGAAAACCTATTTTACATTCATGTGATGTTGAACAATATACTATTAAAATTGAGTAAGTTCAGCTTAAACTACTAATTATCTCATTTGTAATACTGGTGAATAAGTTTATACACTTCTAAAAAGATGTTTTTCAAAAGTCCTTTTTGTTCACTTGTGGAAGTAGGTTAACCATTTAATTATCATTTTCCATTTTATATTCATTTTTATAAATAGATTAGTAAATATGTAGTAAAACATCAAAATGAATTGAAGTCAATAATTAGATTTAAATATTTTATTGCTCTGGTTATAATTAAATATTGAACACAATTAATTATGGATTACTGCATGACAAATATTCAGTTATTAATAAATGATCGATCGAATATTGAGAATAATAGTTACAGAATAAAAACCATTGTGTTTGTAAAATATTATACCACTTGAAAATCAGTGACGCACAACAGTTAAAAAAACTGTTGGTGCAGCACATAAAACAAAATATAAACTCATGAATATTAATCTTTGTATCGGTTGGAACCGTTATTTCGGACACAATCACCTCTTACTCAAATGCCATTTGTCGTTTATGCTTTGTGTCAGAGGAAGTGATATTTTGATTTGATATAACAGATAGCGACGAATAGGTCCCTTCTATTTTGATTTATTTCGGTCATCCGAAATACTAATTTACATTTATTTATGTTAATGACCGTCTCATTTTATAAGGTACGTTTTGTTAATAATATGTTATTAAATATATATTTTGTTTAATGATTTCTCGAGCAAATTGTCAAATTTTATACATAACCTCTACATCTGCAATGAATGAGACATGCTAGCTTCTATATAAAATTATATATTATTTTTTGGAATAAGATATTATGTTTTACTATATTTAAATATATTAAATAAGATTTTTCCTTTTCATATTAATTTTAGTCTCTGTGAAATTATAATAATAATAATAATAATAATAATAATAATAATAATAATAATAATAATAATAATAATCGTCTTTATTTCCATTAATTTAAAGTAAATACAATAAAATAATACATATATACACGGGCGAAGTTTATTTTTGGTTGTGCACTAGACACAACAAAAAATATTCTTCCACTTAACCCGCGAGTAAACCTGCATATAACCATAGAGCAATAGAGCAGAAATAAACAATCAAAGACAAAATATATATATATATATATATACCATATAACTATATCAAATAAATAAACAACTGTAATTTTAACATTTAACAAACAAATGAAAATGCACTTGTCTCAGGAAGGCTGAATCCAATGAAAAAAAAAAAAAAAAACATAACTAAGTAGGGCAAAAAAATATCAAAAACAACGACCAATGAAAGAGGGAAGTACAAATACGTAGCGATACAATAAACAACAATATGTATGCAGTGAGGAAAATTGTTACTTAAATTTGATTTTCAAAAATGTGTATTTTAAGGGCTGTCTTAAATTTAAAAATACTATAATTCTTGAATTCTGGTAATATTTTATTATAAAAGTAAGAGATGTGGTAACTAAATGACCGTCTGAAAAGTTCCGTCGTAAAAAAGGGAACAGTCAGTAATCCTCTGTTCCTTACATTTATATTATGGACATCTGAACGGTAGCTAATTTTGCGATGTAGGTAAGAGGGCTTCTTGTTCCCAAGTAGCTTATGACATAAAGTGAGAAAGTGATGCTTTCTTCTGTTCTCCATATTTAACCAACGTATTTCTTTTAATTTATGAGATATTCTTTGATGTCTTCGTATACCAAAAATCATACGTAAACAAGAATTTTGCACTCTTTGCACTTTATTTTTGTAATTAAGAGTTAAATTGGGCCCATACAATACATCTGCATAATTAAATAAGGATAGTACTAGTGTATCACAGAGCTGTTTTTTAATGTGAATAGGAAATAAATGACGATTCCCATAAATCATCTAAATATTATAGTAAGCGCGTTGCAATAACTTATTTACATGCCTCTCAAATCTTAGTTCCGAGTCCAGAAAAACACCTAAGTTTTTTGCTTCATTTACTACTTCTAATTCATTATTATTAATAACAATATTTATCGAATTTAGCAGTTGTTGCCTATAATTTTTGTTACCAAATATCATAACTTTGGACTTTGTTGTATTAATAAGCAGACAATGATCAGTTGCACAATCGATAAATCTTTTTAAATCCTCATTTATAACAATACAAGCGTTTTCCAGTTCATGTGACTTAAAACTATAATAAAATTGAGTGTCGTCAGCGTACAAGTGGACACTGCAGTTTTGTATTTTATCCAAAAGATGAGAAGTATAGATACTAAATAATATTGGTCCCAGTATGGAGCCTTGTGGAACACCTGACCTTAATGATAGATAGTCTGAAGTAACCCCTTTAATAAATACTTGCTGCTGTCTATACTTTAGGTAGTTTCCTACTAAAGAAGCAGCATTATTCGAAAAACCTATATAATTTAGCATATTAATCATTAAATCATGATTTATGGTATCGAATGCTCGACTGAAGTCTAACAAAACTAGTATTGTGCATTTTCCACCATCTGTAGCTTTTAAAATGTCATCTGTAATATGGAGTAACGCAGTAGTGCAACTAAAACCTTTACGGAAACCTGACTGGATGGAGGGAAGTAATGAATGTTCATGTAAGTAATATTTAATTTGTGTTTCCAGGGCTCTTTCTAAAATTTTTGATAGAGTAGGTAGAATACTTATCGGGCGTAAATCTTTGAATTCGGTTGGGTCTGTTTTTTTTTGGTAAAACTTTTACAATAGCTTTCCTCCACGCAGTCGGAATGACACATTCAGTTATACAAAAATTTATTATGTGGGTAATGTATGGTATTATATGTGGACAACATAATTTAATTAAATTTGCATTTAACCCATCACATCCTACATCATTCGTTTTGATGTCACAAATTGTTTTATAGACAAATAGGTCATTAACTTCATGAAAAATGAAATTAGAATCAACTAGTTTATTAGATTTATAGAAATTTTTAATATCTTCAGATGGTTCCGTCTGTGGAATGGACTCAATAAAAAACCTATTTAATTCATTTGAGTTACAAAGATTGTCTGGCATATTTATTTATTTATTTATTTATTCTACCCAACCAGGCCTACTGGCCTTATTACAAGGATAGTTATTTTACAAATTATATAATACATAAATTGTACAATTTTAATTCTTAATTAGTAGCTAAAACTAAATTTACATTATCCAAACTAACTTAAACTAAACTAAAGGGGATAACAATTCAAAGTACAATGTTTAACCAACTAATATGGACTATATTATTCAAAACAAAAAATGACACTTCTAAAAATAAAAATATTTTAACAAATTTAGGAAATAAATTTTTCGTTTAGAGCCATTACTTTCTTAAATAAGATGGTGATATGTAGAGTATTATTTTTACATTATTTTATTTTGTTATTATACAGACAAGTTATATATGTATTTCACAATTACATTTTTAAATTTATTATAAGGAAGGTTCCAGTCGATATTCAATATATAACTAATATTGTTTCCTAAGCGAAGCATTTCTAGGAGAGGAGCACGGTAAGTAGAACTGACAAATGGAATATTAAACATTGGCATATTGCGTGTTATTCGTGATGGTACATTAAATGTGATTAAAGATAGCAACTCAAAGGAATTTACCGTATTATTTAAGATTTTATGTAAAATTAATAAAGATGTAACTTTACGCCTACTCTCTAATGACACTATATTAAATTCAGTACGAAGTCGTGTAGTTCTTACAGAGTTATAATCCGCTCTTTTATTATATTTTCTGTAATAAAGGTGCCTTAAGAATTTGTTTTGTAGAGATGTTTGACATTCTCCTGTCCACATAATTGAAGCAAATTCTAGTTTAGGTCTTACCAATGTAAAATATAAAAGTTTAATTACATTTATATTAGAAAAAGGATATGTTTGTCTCATTACGAATCCAAGAACTCGATTAGCAGATTTAACTGTATTAGCAATGTGTTTTTGAAACGAAAATTTATTATTATAAGTTACACCTAAATCTTTGAACTCGTGAACCCTTTCTAAAGATTTGTCCATCATTTGATAGTCAAATAAGACTGAGACTTTCTGTCTGGTCATAGTCATGACACAACATTTTTTTATATTAAAATTTAATTTAAATTTGACACTCCAATCATAAACATTATCTAAGTCCTTTTGAAGAGCCACACAGTCACGAACTGTTTGTATTTGTTTATATATTTTGAGATCATCTGCAAATAATAAGCATTTAGAAAATTTAATACATTTCGTAATGTCATTGACAAATAATAGGAAAAACAGGGGACCCAAATTTGAACCCTGAGGAACGCCTGAAGCAGCGTGAAATTTTCCCGACGTGTTCCCATCATATCTAACTTGAAAATATCTGTTTTTTAAATAACTTTTAAATAAATTCATGGCACTTTGGGTGCAACCAAATTCATAAATTTTTTCCAACAAAACATCGTGATTCACACGATCAAAGGCTTTACTAAAGTCCGTGTATATTATGTCAAGTTGAAGTTTATTTTCTAACGTTTCATTCGCACAATGACTAAATGACAATAAATTGGTATTAATTGATCGCTTCGACATAAATCCATGTTGTTGCTGGTTTATTGAGCTTTCGACAAATGAATATAATTTTGTATATATTATTTGTTCAAAAAGTTTTGAAAATGCGCACATTATTGAGATAGGTCTATAATTTCGAATGTCACTTTTATTACCTGATTTGTAAATAGGAGTGCAAATTGAAGTTTTCCACAAAGTTGGAAAAGCAGCAGTACTTAAAATTAAATTAAATATATGTAGTAACGGCCTTTTTAGCCACTCATGGCAACCTTTCACTACATATGGTGGTATTCCGTCAACGCCTGCTGACTTCTTCGGTTTCAATTTTTTTATAGCTGCCTCAAAGTCTGAATCATTTATAGAATTAATAGAGAACGTATCATTGTTCAAATTTTGGTAAGTATTAAAATTAACATTATAACTGGATGGAATTTGAGAGTATACGCTAGCAAAAAATTCAGCGAAACTTTGCGCAGTATCTTGTGATTGTATTTCAGTCCCATCAAAAGTAAAATTTGCGTTGTTTCCGCTTTGAGCCCTCTTATTCTCAACATAATTCCAGAATTTATTAATATCTGTTGTCAACGAATTTTCTATTGATTTAATGTAATTTTTATGTTCGATTTTTAACAGAGATTTTAATGTCTTCCTTGTTTGACAATATTGTTCTAAATAATAAGTTGAAATATGTTTAATTTTTTTCAGATTATTTTTTTCCTTTATTAAGTCCTTAATGGTCTTGTTTTACCAAATAGGATATTTATTGTAATTGTTAAAAAATTTAAAGTTAGGTACACACAATAGAAAAATATTATCCAAAATGGCATAAAAGTTTTGCAAAGAGCTGTCAACATCTTGCTCTTTATAAACCTCTCTCCAATTCGTATCTCTAATCAATTCACACATAAGTTTAAAATCCGCTTTTTTAAAGTTATATCTGAATTTTACCTCATTATTTAGATAGCTGTTTTTCATGATTTGTAATATCTCAGTATACATTTCCAAAGGAGGGTGGTACATATCCTCATTAGTTAATGGATCTTCCACTCGGTTTACATTACACACATTTTTCTCATAAGATATTACCAGATCTAGAGTTTTACCTTGAAAGTTACTTACATTATTAAATAAAACAAAAGAATTAAAATTTAAGAAATCTTCTAACAAAGACATTTTTGTATTTCTATTATTAGCAAATAGTGTACCCGCTCCCCTTACATCTGAAATATTAAAGTCACCACAAATATAAGTATGCTTTAAATCTGGAACAATATTATCTTGCAAAAAATTGACACATGACTCTAAAACGGCATTAGAACTACTTGGAGGTATATATAAACACGCTAACATGACTTTTAAATTATTTTTGAATCTCATTTGAATTACTACTGCATCAAAAAAGGAACTGACTGTCGTAATGTTCAAAATTTTAAATCTTTTGTTTATCGCGATTAATACCCCTCCGCCTTTTACCTTATTTGTCAGTTCTTTGTTTCTGTCGGCTCTTACTATAGCATATTTATTCAGATCAACAATTTCCCCATCCGATACTCCTTCTCCTAGCCACGTTTCTGACACCAGAATAGCATCATACTCTTGATCACAAGAATTTCTAAAAAAATCAACAAGTTTTGAATTCAATCCCCTAGCATTTTGATAATATAAAGTTAGTGCTCCCATTGGATTTATGGGCCCCTGAGCTCTAATAAATAAATAATATTAATTCCTAAAAAAATAAAATCAAACATCCAAATTTTTCATATTTTTAAAGTAAAATCAATAAAACATTTTCTATTAAAAGTTGGACCACCCTGTATTCAATGTATTCAATTCCATTCCAAAATTTCAAATAATTATTTTAATTTAATTATAGTGTTAGTTATCAGTATGAACCAAAAAAACTGAAACAAAAACAAAAACTACGTATGAGGTATTGAAAACACACAAAGTGAAATTTATAGTACATTATAAATATCAAACTTTTTATCAGGTAAAAATTTATTAGATCTAAGAGTCTGCCACATTTCTCTTGGAGTATTATTATTAAATTGATGCATAAAATAAGCTCTTTTTTCTCTTTTGATAGACTGAAATGTAAAAGTCCGTAAAGTTTTATAGGTTTGAAAATCACCTTGCGATTTAGTTCGCTTGTACTTATTAAGAGCCTTGTCTCTTTCAGCCATCATCATTTTAATTGGAAAAGGCGCTTTTGGCTTTGTAACTCTTGAAGTGACAAGTGGTGCATGTCTATCGAACAAATTATTAAGACAGTTTACTAAATATGAAACTTTGATTCCTGATCATATATTCTAAAAAATGACGAATTAAAGAGATCACGTTGGAAATTTACTTCATTAAAATTTTTAAAATTTCTATAAGTAATAAATTTTGGGCCTATTTTCTTATCTGTTTTAAACGTGCAATATATCATTGAATGGTCCGAAATTATTTTGTCAATCACACCCTTATCACACTGGAAACCCTCGGGAACAATTAAATAATCTAAAAGAGTAGCAGATGTTGCGGTAATTCTAGTAGGTTCATCAATTATTTGACACAAATTAAGTGATTCTAAAACAGATTTAAATTTTTTTACATTTATATTTTCAAAGTCCAATAAATTTAAATTAAAATCCCCCATACAAATAATATCAACATCAGTGGCGTAAATAGAAACAAGACTATCTTCAAACTCGTCTAGAAAAACGCTTGTATTTTGATCATGAGGTTTATAAATAATACCTATCGCAAATTATTTTTTATTTAACGTTACTTTAATCCACAGTTGTTCCCAATTATAATCTTGCCTAGTAATAACTATCTCACTACGTATTGTACTCCTAACAAAAATGCACAACCCTTTACCATTACAGTTTCTGTCTGCCCTAAATAGGCGATAATTGTTAATATTTAAAACTGAATTATTAATGGATTGCTTCAGCCAGCCACGACTCACATATTAAAAATATGTCAAATTCATTTTGTAATATAATTTGCTTCAAATCATGTATAGAGGGCAATAATGATCTAGCATTGGCACAACCAACTTTTAACAAATGCATTTTCAAATCTTTACATTAATGATAAAGATACTTTATTTCCCAGTTATAAAGTAATAAAACTGAAGTAATTTAAAATTTTACAAAAATTAAACGTATTTTTATTTGATTTATCTATGTAATAAAAACGGTACACCAAGGAGTGTATCAATTGCACGCAAGTTGCTGGTGCTGCAAAATTTAATTATTTTTAGTTAACATGCCAAATTTATACTAGTAAATATTTGTATATTTAAAATTGAGAGAAAAAAAAATAACAAAAGCTATATTTAATATTTAAATTAATTACTTCACTCTCAGTAATAAACAAAGAAAAAATTAATAATTACATTATTTCTTTAAGATCGTCCATCGCAACAACTTTCTTAACTTGATCGGCATTAAAATATTTCAGAAACACGTTACCATGATTTGTCCATACTTTTCCATTTTTACCGACTTTTTCCAAAGCTGCTTTTAACATTGTAAGTTTGGCTGATGTTAGGTCCTCTCGAGCAACAATTTTAGTGTTTTTAAATAATTTCTTGTTATCATAAATAAGATTCTTATAATAAATTGTTGAAAATCTTACTAATATTGGCCTATTCTTATTGTTAAGTTTTTTCCTACTCTAAAAGATGATTCAATATAATTTTCATCTACCTTTAACTTCATTGTGTCACTGAATATGTTCATCATCAAGAGTCTGCAATTTTCTCCATTTAATAGTTAAAGCATTTTATCTAAATCCTCTTCAAATTTTCCTTCATCTCCCTTTTTAGCCTATGGAAATCTCTAGACGGTACGGGTTCGAATACAAATAAGAACCATTTATCTTGATGATCATTCACGGTTCAATCACTAGATGGTTTAGGTTCGAATACAAATAAGAATAATTTATCTTGAAGATCATTCACGGTTCAATTACGAATATGAGTCTTGAATGAGAGTTGTGAATCAGAATCCGGAATCACTGGGTAGGGTTGAAGTTGCCTGACCGGTATATAATTGTTTATTGATGTACGTCTGCAGTTTGGGGCGAATGAAGAAATACCTGATTTTTACTATTAACTTACCATACCGTATATTACCTTATTTACCACACAGATAAGTGCAATTGATCTAATCAATAAATTGTTTTAAATTTGAATTATTTGCAAACTTATGTGAATTAGAATTTGACACCTACCTTATATAAAGCATTTTTTAAAGTATAGTTTGTTAGTGGTTAGTGATTTTCTATATTTTTATCACTAATGTAGAGTTAAGTGAATAAGCTTTAAATATAGTGGTGCCCAACTTTTTTTTCAAAGATATTAGAGTTATTTAAAAACCTAATCCACGCCCTATACATTGAGCCCAAACACATATAGCAAAGTAGATAAATTAACCACCTATTTATGTTACAAAAATGGCGCCACAACTGGGTTAAAAAGCTCTTAACTTTGAAATAGTTTCCTTGTAAATTATAACTTATCGTTCTTATTCCCATAGGTATTTCACAGAGGTTAACTAAACTAACTGCATGTCTTGTATTGTTACTAATACTTTCTTACCTCTTATTTTAACCTTTTCTATACATCTGCATATGGTCAAGTTCTAAATAATATCTCCATATTGTACTAAGTCCAGTGTTTATTTATAAATATAAATGTTAGTGATATATCTAAATATTAATTCTACACTGATAAAAGTGTATAGTATACAGATTTTTACCTAAAGTTGATTTTTGTGCCTATTGAGTATCGAGTAAAAAATAAAGTTTCATTGATGTTGATAACGATTTATCTGAATGAAGTCATGCCTAACGTTAATAAAGATTCTTTTGACAGTGAATAGTATATTCTGTAATTTAGAATTATATCTCCTTCCTTGATTTCCATACCGTTCCTTTTAATAAGTTAAAAGATTACTTATTTTCTAGTTTACTCTCAGGTCAGAATAATAAAAACTACTGTCAGGCCAGAATAATAAAAGCTACCGTAAGGCCAGAATATTGTATCTAGCTTTTTATTATTCTACTATTACCTACACTACCAAGTAATACCGCCTGTAGTTACAGTTGTTGGTAACATGTACGTCATGTGTCTTATTATATAGTCGACCGAACCTTAGATAATATATGTACAGATAGGCTACTCCTGTATAAAACTATACAATATTGATGTTGCTCTAATAAAATCATTGTTTCTTTTTCTAATGCAGGCTTTCTCGCTCATATTAGAATCTTCAGCAGTAACGTACTTAAACGGATTGCATTGGGTTATTTTAAATGTGAAAATAGTGGCTGCAAATAGATTAAAAATGTACAAAATAATGTTTTAAAAGATAGGTACCTTTTTTATTGAACTAAAAACAAAATATGACATTATTGTCATGTCAAAAAATATAATAAATATTTTATTGCTTCTAAAACATTTAGAATTACAGCAAGGATTTGGAATTCTATAAAATATCTATACCTGTTGAAAAGCTATACAATGGTAGAACTGAAGAAATACATAAAGCATTTAATTTAAACATGACAAAATATTCCTAACAAGAATAAAACAAACCAATATATATATTTACCTATTTAGTATAAGTAGAAATATTTCAGGACATTAAAAAAATATATAGGAATTTAATTTATTTTTCTAATGACTTCGTTTAAAATATAAATTATCTAGTTATTTTATTTAAATTAGGTAACTAAATATTCTTATATTACTGATGATAGTATATATTTTAGACCATGTACAAATATACAGTATGCTTCCAAAAACTAATAATTTTTTTGATATTGCACATACTTTTTCATTCATCTTAATTGTACCTGTAATGTTTTATTTCTGTTTCGTAAGTTTGAAGCAGTACTGTTGGCAACAAAAAAGTCTTCGTAATGACCGATTTTCTAGAAACTTTAATGTAAAGTTACCAAAATATTCAGGTTTTCTGAAATAAGTATTCATATACAATTTAATGTATTAGCTTAGATCAAATCCAATGTTTGATTTACTTCTTAATTAATGGTGACTCAAATTTTGTTGATGAGAATTTCAGAGTCATACCTTGAACTTAATATTGAAGTGTATGAGGTACTTTTGTTCAAACTATAACTTCTTTTATTTGTTGGCAAGTTTAATACTTTTAAAGAAGGCTCATAATCAAATAATTTAGTATCTGAAGAAATTACTATACTAAAAACATTCAAACATATTATTGGTTCTCCAAATTTATTAAACACAATACCTTCTATTTTTTTTAGGTGACATAGGTTCACCACTACTCTTTTTGCCTGCTTCGTTTGTGTAATACAAAGGTCCTAAAAAGTAAAGATACAATTTTTAAAAGTGCTCGACACTTCAGTCCATTCAAGTGCCTCTAACCATAAGTTTCATCTAATTCGTATGCATATTTTATTTTCCTTTTTTCTCCTAAAACGACGCCCATGTTCTTCAGTAAGAAATAATATCTAAGGAAATAATATTAACGAGTGAAATGTAACCTCACTTCCTCTTTTATATTTGAAATCACAGAAAACACAAGTCTTTTCCTAGTATAAAATAAACCCTACAAATCAAAATCACTTTTAACACCACCATACTTGAACGAATTTAAGTAAAAACTTAAAAAATTGTCTAAAAATAACTGGAAAAATAAATATAGAGATAGAGATATTAATCTATTTCTCTCTAATTAGAATCTTTCATGCGATATTATCAAGGCGACACAGACATTGTTTACTGTCCTCTCTGTACTACTCTGAGGACCGAACTAGCTCCTAAAGATCCATCCATCTTATATTTTATATTATAATAAAGTAAAGTAAGATAAAATAACATGGCGCAGGCATAGATAAAGTATTAGTAGATGGAAGAAGAGAAGAAATAAGCCAAAAAGAAATTACCTGAAGCAGATGATAAAAGATTTAAAAAATGATGCCAAATCACATGCACGTGGTAAGTCCACCTACAAATTTTAAACTAAATGGCGATGTAGCAACAAATTTGATATTTTTTAAACAAAAATTCAACATTTTTGTAAGTGCTAATAAACTTTCCGAAGAAACTAATAGACAAAAAGCCACTTTATTACTAGCAATAGTAGGAGATGA